>QTSX02000002.1:648347-995535 GCA_014839935.2 Entomophthora muscae | reverse complement strand
AGAAGTAGCCCCATCAGAAAAAATTGACAAGCAAGTAAGAAAACTAAAGACAGAACTGGAAGAAGCCAAAGAGACTAACAGAAGAATAATATTAGATCAAAAAATCTTAACCTGACCTTCCCTACCTATTGGTGCAATATCCAAACTGATTCAAAGAACTTTGAGTCAACCTGAAAAAAATGCCCACAAATAGAGTGCCCAAAACTTATTAGAACCTGGACCAAGAAAGACTGAGACATGTTCATACCCCTCAAAGACTTGGTGACTTTGATGAACTTTCGCCTAATAGAAGCTTCACAATGAGCCACTATGTGGCAGTAATGAACCAAGCTTATAGGACCGATGAACAATGTGGTCCATTCTACCCATATAGAGGGTACAATCTTTGTGGCTTTGCAATCACAGGCATTACCCATAGATACTTCATGTGCCCAAAATTGAGGGCCATTTGGAAAGAGGTCTACAAGAGCCTGGATATCCCCACTCAATGTGGACTCACCCAGGACAAGATATATTCTTTCACAAAACCCTCCCAACTGTCCCCCCAACTCAGAGCCAGCCTGTTTCACAAGACTATATGGCAGATCCACCTGACGCAAAAGGCAAAGGTGATCCATAACAGGGACAGCACTGCTTTACTGTCATGCCTGGGGTTCAAAGCCCAGGTAGACAAGACTCTAGAGAGGATATCAAAGTTTGGGAAACTCATTCCTGGGGAGAAAAAGACATATCACAAACCTGACCACACAATGTAACAAACTGTTCCATGACTATGAAACAGGCTGACTAGCTTTTAGCTGGTCTACAGCTCTTAATTCTTACCAAGAATGAGCTGTATTTTCAATGGGTGCTCCCAGATGAATACCCCCAACCCTTCCCCCCAATAAAGCAATTTCTGGGTTTAAAAAAATGGTGGGCTCTTCCCTCCTCCCAACAGAGAAAGTTGGCAGCTGAGGCAAATGGAACCCCCACTGGGATGCAGTATCCTGACACCAATAGCACAGCTATAGCCTTGGGAGCATCTGAATCTTAATTGGCTGATTGAGGCTTATGCACCTTAAGCTCTCCTAAGTAATTCAATTTTAATGACATTCTTAAGGACTACCTGATGAACATCTAATTTCTTATTAAAATAAAAAAGCTGCTCCAAAAGTTAAGAAAAAAATTTCTATGCATTGTCCGGGAATCGAACCCGGGTCGGCCGCGTGGCAGGCGGCCATTATACCACTAAACCAACAATGCTCACGGTAGAGCTCGCGATTAACTTTCATTTATTTTATATTAAAACTAGGTAAATCAGGAATTTAAGTTCTAGTACCAGGGGCGAGGAAGGACAAGGAAAGGCAAAAGCCATGTAGCCGTCAGTACAGTTCCTTGAGGAGAGTGGAGTAGATCAGAGGCAGAAGATTCCATCGATATAAATGCGGATATAAGCTTGATGAACGGCTGAATGACAGGGACAGTTACTGTTATTGAAGCGATAATAGCCAGTAAAGAATTAGTGAATGATCCCTTCTTGCGCATGTTATCTAGAACTTCTTTGGGAAGGTATACTTCATAGCCCCACCAGTATACAAAAACCGAAACTGCATCTGTAGGCGGAGAAAGATCTTCATACCAAATGTCATGTCCGTTCTCAATGAAACTGGGTGATGATGGTTCCACGGAAGGACTTTTTGGTTGGTTATTTTGGTCAATGATATCCATGTTCAGCAGACTCATTCCGCTTCTGCGGTAGGCTTGAATCTCTTTGGGATTGATATAAGTATGTATCTGTTCCGAAATTGGGATGTTGCTGAGGTGATCGATTGGGATGTGTGCTCGCTGGAGATAATGCTGACGTCTACTTTCTTGGCGCTTATCTTTATCCCTTTTGTCATAAATTCTCTGTATATACCTATTGAAGACGTTTTTGCGGGGGAGATCCAAAGGAAGATTTTTGTCAAAGGGTACATGTCTCGGTAAATTCGAGGCTTCATGTGATGGCTTCCTCCTTCGGGCCAATGCTTGGCGTCTGCGAAGTTTACTGGCGTAGTCTGGAGCGAGGCGATGTTTATCGGGACTTACGGTGTCAACTGAGCTTGTGCTGGTCAAAGTGGCGCTACGTGAGCCTTCTTTGCAATCAAGCGAAAGAAAAGGGGATTTGGATTTGCAGCACTTCCTATCAGGTACAGCCAAGTCATTGGTGGGCGATATTGAAAGCTGGGAAATACTATCAGAAAGGTGGTTGATGGAATCTCCCTTGGTCTTACGAGGAGATTGCCTTTGGATTTTCTTTCTTACGGAATGGTAAGCTAGGTTGGGCTTGAGTATTCGCTTTTTAGTCTTTGTGATGGACTTCTGCCGCGGAATGGGCTCCTTTTTATCTGCACTAGACATCTCCAGCAGTCTATCAATAACCCTAGTCAAAGTTCCCGAGTCTTGAAGAGCAACTACAGAAATTTCCACCTTGCGGGAGTCTGTGTGGAGCAGAATAGCCTTGATGTCATTTGTAACATGAGTAACATCCTGTTCTTTCGTATCATCAGTGGACCCTTGTTGACAGCATTGTTTGGGGCTGGCTCCCTGGTATGATAACTCTGGAGGGATAACTAACCTTTGGGACTTTCCACGAGGCATTGCTGGGATTTAAACCAAAGCCTTTATTAAAGGATATCAGTAAGTAAAGGATTGTAAAATATTTTTAAATCTAATATCACTTAACCAGGTTACACAGTCTAGCTTTGTAAGAAAATAAAAGTTCAAAAGTTTAAGACAGCTAAACGGTTGCTTATGTTTGGTATATTGCTGAGCCAACAGTAATAAAAGCCCCTGAAATTTATCCGCGTAGTTGGTGCTTGCAAAAAGAAAACAAACATTTTCAAATAACCGTAGCTTGTCTTCAAGCGAAAAATCACAGCCACTAATCTAGGCTAATTAGAATGACTATATATTTTATAAAACGACAGCCAAAAGTTCATTCAAAAGGCAATTGTGGGAATTTAAAAGTATAAAACCAATTTAACTACCCAAGCCGGGCTTGAAAAATTCTCTATAAAAATCAATAAGGTAATTATTTAAACCCAGAATAAAATACATGTTTATGCTAAAGTATCGTATTTAAGCAGCCGGAAGGATACAATTATTCATAAAAATTAAGCCATAAACTTATTTTCCTTGATGAAACTCATTAAAGCCAATTTAGTCACATTTACTAAAAGCAAAAATGAGACTAGCTTGATGGGTATTTCTAAAAATTAAGTTGCGTGAAAACCCCAGAAGAGACATTTAAAAACACAGCTTTAAGTGTAGTACCCAAGTATATGCAATACCTTTAAATAGAGCGCTGACTGCCTTTAATGTACACAGCACTGGTATATATACCAGTACATATATTTAAAAATAAGACTTCTTGATGAATATGTATCTGGCACCAAAGTGCTGGCTAGCGCATTGTTAATTTAGACATACTGGGGACCCTGAATCAGCTTTGTTTGTCTGATTTGAAGCCCCAATCTCCTAGCAGAGCCTCACTTGCGCATGAGAGGTCGGTTTAAGAAGCAGTCATTGTTTGTGCTTAGCAGGCTTGCGTGAAAATGACCACATTTTACTTGATTAAATCCATTTGATCAATAAAGCGAAGCAGTACAGCTGCAGTTGAGTGGAAACTTATTTTAACGCGCCCGTTTAAAACCTAAACTAAACCCATTAAATCAAAAGGGTTTAATTTGCAGCTGCACCACAAATTTCAAACCAACGCAATCACAAGTGATTCCATAGGGTGTCATTCTGTCGTGCACCACAGTTTTCCCCAGTTCATCCTTACAGAAAGGATTGATTACAAAGCGCCACAAATCAAGTTAGCTATGAAAACATGACGAACTTTGATAAATCTGTGGTAAACAAATGTCCTATCTTTCACTGCTTCTGTTAAAAAATAGAATTTCATTCAGAATTTATTTTAATGAGGCAAAAGAATCAGGAGCCCAAATGGCAAGCTTGAACCCGTGATGCTTAGCTTGTTTAAAATTAGATCTTCTCAACCATTCAATTACAATATAAATCAAAAAGAAATACCAAGAAGCACATTGGCTTCTCAATGCATCTGAATCTCAATACTGAGACAGTGTGATGTAACTGATCACATCAGGAAGATTTCAGTTAGATCACAACTGAAACTCCTGATTATCTGATAATCATAACAATCAAACAGATTGTCTCAACTGACGGTTTATCAATTGTTCAGCATTGTATATAAACTGGTAAATACTCAATAAATCAATTATCCAAGTTTCCAATTCACTTGTTTCCCTATTCTAGTGCTTATTAGCAATAATGTGATTTATGTCCCATATTTGCATTCTGATGACACACATAAATTTGTAAAACCCCATACCTGTTGAACCTCAGGTATGTAATGTAGCTAAACAGGACAGTTACATCACAACAGATACTAAGCAGTGGTAATAATAACTTACTTCTCTTTTTAAAAAAAACATGCTAATAAAAGCCAATATAAAGGGACAGGAAAATGTCTCAACCAATTTTCCATCAAAATGACAGGAAATTGGTTGGCAGAACTCATTTTAAAATAATTTTTCTGGGAGTTTTTTTTAGATTAGTGTCAGGAATTCAGTCTTGGGCAGCCAGCCTGTCATTTTCAGGGGTGACCCAGGCCGAGTTTTTTGTGAGTAAAGCTCACCACAAGAGAGGAGCTAACTTAAAAAGATAGGAGAAGAACTTTCTCACCCAGGACTGTGGGCCGGCAGCTGGGATTATAGTGTCAATCACCCCTGTGAGAGTGATGTACACAATCCTGAACATCTTGCCAGTGTGATCAGTTAGGAGGTCTGGTGAGGAGGCGGGCATAGGCTTAGGGATTAGAGGTGGTTCCATGTGGAGGTCATAGACAAGGAGACAGTTGAAATTCTCTCTAAACAATTTGGGTGTTGAGAATATCCACAGGCCTTGACAATTATATCTAACTGCATATTGTATGCAGGCCAAAGAATCTAGTTCAAGTATTTTTTCTGGGGTGTAGTCCTTATATTCAGATTTCAAAGGGTATTCTGTGAAGTGGACAGAGCTAAAGGGAGCACCTGAAGGACAGAAGATCTTGTACTGATTTGATAGATGACAAATACAAAATAAGGTAGTAGTTGTGTAAGCCACAATAACATAATCTTTATTCAAAAATGGCAATAAGTTTAAAGCGCGGGATCCTTTGGTCTATATAACCCCCCACTTTCAAACTTAATATTTTACATGAGGTTTCATCAAGGCATTGGAAAAGGTGGGCCCGGGGGGTCTGAGTGCTCTGGTTCAAAGGCAGCAAAATGGCACCCAGGCTGAGAGTTCTTTCACTGGTCAGAGATCTTAAATTGGCTACTTGATTATCTTGCTCTAGAGTTGTGGTCATGGGGTTGGACCGCGGGCCTGTGCCTCCTTCTGGGGATGGCTCTTGATTAGTCACCAGTGTAGACTTCAAACTCATGAAGCTAATGGTTGAAATTTTGTTGCCTCCATTAGGCGCCTTGATTACTCCTTTATTTAGTGAACTGATTTTTTTTGGTTTGGCTTGCTTTATCATTTAGACCATCATTCTTGGCTTCAGCTTGCGGGGGCTTGTCCTCAGGAAAACACAGGCAGCTGCTTGGTCCATAAGGCCAGCGGCCTGGGGGATTCAGGGTCAGAGTTTGAATCCCACTCTTGGACCTGTGTTTCCAGGGGGAAAGAATTGTCAATTCTGACAATTAGCTTAGTTTTAACAATGCTCAACTTAAGCTAAAAGCTATTTTTAAAAAAGTTACAAGCTATTTCTTATTATATAGCCAAATTTTATTTTATTTGCTTTATTTTTTATATTGAAACAAAATTAAATTCAATAACAATTAAAAACAAACAAATTTTTGTATCAAGCCTAATAAATTCAAACTGGCATCTAATCCACAATAATAATAAATAAAAAATGTTTTTATTTTTTAACATTTATTTAAAATTCAATAATAAAAAAGGAATAGTTTTTAACATTGAAATATAATAAATTATGACTTGTTTAATTATATTATTGATAGTAGTAGTGTACTTTTCACAGCTGTTAAGATGGACACATCAAAGTCAAATTGAAGCAAACTAAGGTCACATAAAAATGAAATATTATCAAACCAAATTCTATTGCTAACTAATAAAAATTTAGTTTGATAATGTTTTATTTTTTGTGTGACTTAGCTTGCTTTAATCTGACTTTGATGTGTCCATCTCAACAGCTTTGAAAAGTAAAGCATCTTAATGTTGACAATGAAATCCATTAATTAAAGCTTAAATAATAGGATCTAAGCACTATGTTTTTGGTACCAACTTAAATGTTTTGGCTTTTCTGGAGCAGTTTTCCTGTCAAACCATAGGGATTAACTGCTCTGAGCCTCAAAACCCTTACTGTAAATTCAGAACCTGGACATAAAAATTCAGGATTGTCAAATCCTTGGTCCAAATTTCAAATCACTTTTGCGGAATGGCCTTTTTTAATTAAATTGAATTCTTTGAGTATTTATTTGAATATTTAAAAATGCGGAAACTCATAGACACTTTGCAAAGTTCAAGTCAAACTGCATATTTCCAATGAACAAAATAAATTAACTGGAATCAGATTTGAAGTGTTCAAATCCATCAGCCATTTTCATTAAGTTTACTATGTTTTTTGAAATTGCGGGATTGTCAAATCCAAGAACCAAATTTCAAATAAATTTTGAATGCCACTAGTAAACTCAAATATTAATTGCGGGATTGTCAAATCCAGGAACCAAATTTCAAATCACTTTTGAATGCCACTAATAAACTCAGATATTAATTGCAGGAACTGGAATCTAAATTTAATGTACAGTAAGCACACTAGGAAACACCAACCCAAATCAAGAAGCTCCACCACAACTAAAATCAAACTAAAAATTCAATCTCAATAACCATAATTAGACATAAAAAGTGATTAAACTTTAAAATCATCCAAAACTTGAAAGGATACAATATTATACACTTCAAATTACAGATATAGAAACTCTGCTACTATTCAAGGCTAAATCAAGAGAAAACAACTATCTAAAACTAAACTAAAATCTAAATAAAACACATATTTAATCTTAAATTTATTTTTTTATTTTATTTTTATGGACTGTCAGTTGCATTCCCAACCAGCTTTTGCACCAGCCCGCGGGGCAGCCTGTCCACAAAGGTGTCCCAGAGGGTTCAAGAACAGACCCAGAACACAAATTAAAGGGAGTCATACCAATACACAGGCCTCCCAAGGTGTCAGCACCAGTCAACCACCTCCCACGTCCCAAGCCAGATCACACAGCCTTAATCCCAGACAGAAGCCGCTCTCAAGGCCTGCAATCAAAGTCTCTTACACAAAGGTCATCAGGAATAATGAGGTTACATACACCTCCACTATATACCCAGTTGTCACCCGGCCCCACACTCTTGATCCAAGAGTTGCTACTTCCTGCTCCTGCGTCCTTGACACCACCTACAAGCCATTAGCCACCACTTTTGAGCCATCTGCACCTATTGTGTATTCAACCATTGACGGCGCCACTGCAAGAAAGCGTGATTTCACCTTCTAAACAAAGGTCCCTGTCCCCTGTGTTGAGCCTGCTAGTCAGGATGCTGTGGTACCTGCCAAGGGCTGGCGTCAGTTGACGGATAGTGAGTGTGAAGCTCTCCTCAACTGCTTGAACGGGAGAATGGCGGTTTGGAATATTGCATCTTGATTTGGTGTCACAGCCAGATACATTGCCAAAATCAACACCAAGTATGGCAACACTGGGAAAATTGTCAAATCCACCTAGGCTAAGCGGCAGCCAAAACTATTGCAGCCTGTGCATATTGACGCAATAAAACAGTGGGTAGCCAAGGATTGCCACCTGGACTCACTTGGTGTCCAATCAATGCTTGCCACAGAGTTCAGGCTTTCTGTTTCTGAAACCCTTGTCTACAAAACAATGGTTGATCTGGGCTTCTCCTAGAAAGTACTGGGAGTTTTGCTGTACAACAGAAGCAATGAGAAGACCATTAAGGATTGACGCATTTATGCCAAGACATATCTGGCACTAATGAAGACTGGGAATGTCCAGTTCTTCTACATCAGCAAATCATCATTTTCCTTCTCACTCAGGTCTAGGCATGGGTGGGTCAAGAAGGGGTCCAAGGATGGCGTAGTCTATTGTGCAGCTGTCTATTCCCAGACCTATTCAATGGTTGCGCTTCTTGGTCCTTGCGGGTTGGACCAATACCAGATGATCAAGGGTTCCCACAATAGCAGGACTTTTCTCAATTTTCTCTGAGTCTTCAAGGAGTATCTCTGGATCAATTACAGCAGTACAACTAACATTGTTGTGTTGGATAATGTCGGGCTCCACAAAGTGGATCTGGTTGTATCCAAGTTCTCCCCCATTGACAAAAACAGCCACACCTCCAGCCACTGGCTTACCGATTGTCCAATGAGACTTCTCTTCCTCCCGCCATATTCCCCATTCCTGAATCCAATTGAGGAGGTGTTTGGTTGGATCAAGAATAAGGTGAAACAGGGCCTTCCTCAGGACACTGAGGATCTATTCAATATTATTGAGGTCAGTCAATTTGCAATGCCACCCAATGTGGCGGCAGCTTTTTACAAGCACTCAAAATCCTTCCTCCCCAAAGCCCTGGCCTCCAAGCCAATCAGATAAATGGGCGCTCCAGGTTATTTTGTTTTTATTTTTATTTTTATTTATTTTGTTTTCAGTAGGACTCAAAAATTAATATTTATATATAATAATGTGATGTTTGAATGTATTATAGACATTTAAGAGTATGTAGAAAAGGTAAGTAAAATTAATTATATTAGGTATGAGGAATATTTTTATTATTATAATGCACTGAATATTATATTGACTGTTGCGCTAACAAATAAATTAAAAAAGATAGAAATAGATTAATTTTATGTAAATAATTGTGAATCCTTGTTGGTACTTTGGCTTTGTTAAGCCACAAATTAGACCTTGTAGGTCATCATCTGATACTTATTATTTCAGTGCCACTATAGCCACACGACACGGAAGCCAATGATTTTTATGTATTGCTTACTAATTAGTACTTAGGACGCAGGTCAAGCATATCAAATATACTCATCAAATCATATTATGAGGGAAAGGTAATTTGAGTTCTAAACAATCAATTGTTTAGAATATAAGTAGAGCGGGCCGCATGATGCAAATAAATTCAATTATTGTTATTTGTATATGTAATAAATGAACCTGTACTTGACAAGCTAGTAAATAAAAACATTAATAACTCATTTTTATTATTTGACATGGTTTAAACTATAACTAATGTCTTGTAATATATTTAGATATATTAATATTATAATTTACCTACTAAAATTTAAAACAATCTTAAAACATTAAAAGTAAAATTATAATTATAAATCTTAAAAGTTATATATTAAAGTTTAAATATTCAAAATTTAACTATTTTTTATTTAATTGTGCTATATTCAATATTGAAATATGTATTATTAAAATTTTACTATAAAAATTTTAATATTACATATTTTGATATTAAAATTTTAGTATTAAAATATAAAAAATTTAAAAAAAATAAATTTTAATTTACAAGGGAAAAATATTTATTTGGGGAATACTAATTGTAAAGGGAATGTGATTATTCCGGGGAATTATACCCTGAAATTAAATTTTCGGCTAGTGTGTCTAATTGGATCTACGTACTCTTCTTTACATGATGGACAACCCTGGATGCAATTGCTAGAGGGGTGGTGCCCTGTACCCCAGTGGTTGTTGAATGTTTAATAAAAAGAAGGCAGGTGAGTGAATTGACTAATAGGTTTTTTTCAGGGGGCACATAGTACCTGTACAACGTTGCCAATGCAAATGAGTCATACAGGACGTGCTCAACTGTCCTATACCCCCGTGGTGTCTTCTGGCATTTGAGTGCTAACCAGCATATGTCCATTTGAATAGGTACATTCTCCAACTTTTTGACGTTGGTTTTTAATATGCAGTGAAGGAGGATTCCCAGGTATACCACAACATGAATTCTTTGCAAGGTGTATTTTTCCAAGAACATGCACAGTTTTTTGAAGACTTGAACTAACCTATTGATATAGGATGTTTGATTGAATTTGAAGAGGGTTCCAGGGGGCGCCTGACTTGTATCAGCCCCCCATGCCTTGGCAAACAACATTAATAAAGGTTTAAATGTGTTCACAAGGACTGAGTCTCCAACTTTGTTTGACAATGCCTTGAATACTTAATTAAATATTTCAGTTTTTAAATATTTAGTTCCAGTTTGAAAGTCAGTTTTTATTAAGTTTTTTTATATATTTGTTGATGTTTGCAAACAGGAATCATTGAATGCTTTCATAGATATATTCATCAAAGTTTAACTTGACATCCCCACAAATTTCATTCATTTCTTTGAAGTTGATACTTGATCCTATTTCATATGCTTCCCTCAACCACAGCAAGCACCCCGCGGGTGATAAATACTCCCTATTTTTAGCTTCAATACTTGAAAAATTATTCATATTTGGTTGAATTATTTTAGTTATTTGGTTTTTATTTATTTGTTTTACAGGAGCTACCAGTGACTGGTAACCCCTGTAAAACCAACTTGGCGTATAAGCCACCACTTCTGCAACCTTGTCCCCATTCCTGATAGTGACTAAAATAAATATAAGTAAAACATAAAAAGACTTACTAATTGTTTCCCCTGTGGCCCCCTCAGCCACAGGCACCACCTCAGCAAATTTCATGAGTGTTGGCTGCTCTTCATTAATTTTTCTAGGCTTAATTTTTCTTATATTTCTTGCAACTTGTGTTTCTTGTTAGTTTTCATTTGATAAAATTTCTGTATTTCTTGAAGTGCTCCTGCTTCTTGACTGGGCTTTGTTTTTGTCTGTTTCCATTTGGTTGGTTTCCTATTCATTTGTGTTGATTTCCTTTGAAATTTCATTTCCTTCAATTAGTTTGATTATTTGAGTATTCTTTCTATTGGTTTTTGCAAATTCCCACAAGTTGTAACTTTTGCTTTTGAAATCTAACCACTTGAGTATTTCCTTTTGAAGATTTAAAATTATTTCCTTGTGTTCTTCATTGACTATTGTTCCCAGGCTATTTTTTGCAATTTTCTTTTGCTGGACCAAGGCCCTTTCCTCATTTCCCAGTTGATTTACCACAATTTCCCTGATGTTGTATTCAAGCTTGACAACCTTTTAGAGGGCTGACTCTAATTTGTTGATAAGTGTGTAAATATTTGACATTATGTTTGAATTCCATAAAAAAACCGGTTTTTATAGTACTACCTTCAACACGTGAATGTTTTACATCATCATTAATAAATTAAAGACAATAAACATAAATATTGCATTAGAATATAGCAATAAGACATCAACTCTTGATATTTAGAAATTATGTGCATAACTCAATGAATTTTTATTAATAAAATTCATTGTAAACTTGGCCTTTTTCATTGTAATTTATTTAAATGGACTGTGTTTATATTAGAGAGCCATTAATACTTAGTATGAATACTGATACATAGTGCATTTTACAGCCTGTATATTTACCTATTGGTAATAATTCTATAAACTTTTTAGTTGGATTTTTCAAGGTAATAATAATGTAATGTGTTGATAAATTACTATTCATTGTCATTAATTGGCTGATTTTCTTTGCTGTGGCAATTGTGCATTTTCTGATATTTACGCACTAGTATCCAATTGGTTGGTTTCACATCAAATCACACAGGCAATAGGAAATCAAGCCGCCACCCCGACCACATCTGGTCTCGGGATGGTGGCTTGATTTCCTATTGCCTGTGTGATTTGATGTGAAACCAACCAATTGGATACTAGTGCGTAAATATCAGAAAATGCACAATTGCCACAGCAAAGAAAATCAGCCAATTAATGACAATGAACAGTAATTTATCAACACATTACATTATTATTACCTTGCAAAATCCAACTAAAAAGTTTATAGAATTATTACCAATAGGTAAATATACAGGCTATAAAATGCACTATGTATCAATATTCATACTAAGTATTAATGGCTCTCTAATATAAACACAGTCCATTTAAATAAATTACAATGAAAAAAGCCAAGTTTACAATGAATTTTATAAATCAAAATGCATTGAGTTATGCACATAATTTCTAAATATTAAGAGTTGACATTCAATTGCTATATTCTAATGCAATATTTATGTTTATTGTCTTTAATTTATTAATGAGGATGTAAAATATGTATGCTAATAATTTTAAGCTATTTGTAAAATATACAACATTGTATTAAGTATGGGAAATTTTTGATAATGTAAAAAGAAAATATTATTAATTATGAATTGAAAGAGAGATACCAATTTTAATAAGTTGTCACAAAGAAAAGACTTATTTACTGATCAAAGGATGGGAAGGGGGAGGGAATGGGCAGAATGAACATTGCCTTCATCTGTGCCTGTGAAAGGGATGACATCAGAGATAGTGGGGGGATTGGTAGTGGCTTGGGAGTCAGGGTTGGAAGGCAGGTGGCTTGATGGGGGGGTTGGGGAGGCAGGGTTTATTGACTGGGAAGGGGCAGCAAGAGCGGTTTGCTTCAATTGCTTGAATTCTTCTTCCGTCACATATGCAGGCTTGACAAAACAGATGAATGGGCAAGGGGGAAGGCAAGAGTCATATCTGGACTTATCACTATCACTTGCATAGAAGATGATGAGATCAAATAAGTCCTGGACGGACACTGAAGGGAAAAGCTCATAACTCTTATCAATTTGGGTGCATAGTTTGTTGTAGGTGGCAGGCTTTAAGCGCCTGAGGGCAGAACCAAAATTGTAGAGACATACATCTGCAAGATGCATGTCAGCGTGATTGATGGGATAGGACCAACAGGTATGCCCTGCAGCCCTGATTTCTTGGGTTGCCCATTCCCACTGCTCTATCTCAGCACTAAGTACAACTGTATGCACAGCGTTTTGTGTGGCCCACTCCTCCAGAATGGCCTTGAGCTCTGTCTGGTAGGCATATCCATATGCAATGTTTGGTATTGCTGAGTAATTTTGACACCCAATGGAGAAACTGCTAACAAAATCCCAACAAAACAATACAAGATTAGACCGCGCTTGTATACGTCAGACTGGATACACTTCTCTCCATAGTCTTGGATACTTGCAGAAATCTTAGCATATGATAGGAAGATGATGTCATTATGGGCCCTCATTGCCCTCCCTTTAATAAAATTGATGATGATTGAATTGTATGGGTTGGTATCCACCAAACTGGGGCCACCAAGAACCTGATTGGATAGGATTCTGGTGGCAATCACAACTCTGTGCATCCACAAATTCACTGTTCTTTTGTTGGTGAAGATGCTGTGGAGTCCCAACTGGAGACGTACCTGGGCCAGGGGCATCCACAGGTCACGTTCCATAATGGCCATCATAAGGGGATGGGCTGTGTCACCTTCAGTCAAAGTACAGGCACCAGTTGGGGTCTTCTTGGTAGGGGGGCCACAGTTGGCATAGGCTCGCAGGGTTGCAGCCACAGTGGACTTTGCAAACCCCATTGCGGCTGCAATTTTCCCAAGGGACATAAGCATCCCTTGCTTTTTGACCATTTCAAGAACAATCTCTGGAGTGATTAATTTTATTCTGCACCTTGCAGGCTGATTGGCTGGAGGCAGAGTGTGTCTGCCTTGAGAACCAGACAGTGCCATCTGATTGGCTGTTTCTGGATTCTGGCTTCCATTGGTGACCCCATGGCTCAAATGGCTGGTTCTGGATGCCATTATTGATAAAGGATTTGGGTTGGCAGCTGCCTGTGCATGATGGGTAAACAGGGACATGCTGGAAGTTGCAGGAGAAAGAACACACTCCTGGGTGGGGCTTGCAGAGGGGCCTGCAGGTTGGGAGTGGCCATAGAGGGAGGCTTCACTATTAGAAGACCCAGTGTAGCCCTGCATAATTTTGTCAAGGCCAGGGAACAGCTTGTTGACTTGGTTGGTGTTGGAAGAAGACATAATAAAATTTTTATTATAATTTTAAACTCAAGAAGAGAAATGTATATTTTAGTCAATTTTATTATTACATATGTTAATTTTGTGAATATTATGATCTAAATTTTAGCTGTCCTAAAATGGAATAGGGTGATTTTTGAGAATGCCTATGATTCCTAAAGGAATCAGCATAAATCCACTCTAGATCCTTTAGCATCCTTTTTGAGACACCCATAAATTATATTTATTTCAAATTCCTTGCAATTATGATTTGAAATTTGGTTCTTGGATTTGACAATCCCGCAATTTCAGATTCATTAATTTTTACATGATATCTATGATTTGTTTGACATACAGGAAATCTCAAATTTTACATAAGAATCCCACATTTCTGATTCATGTATCCCACATTTTTTTGCTGAGTTTTGTCTTTTATTAGTTGAGTTATCTGCTCAAGAGATTTGAAATTTGCCAATTTAAATAAATCAAAAAAAGTCAAATTAAATGGTTGATTTTATTAAATATTTTAATTATCACTCAGCTGAGTTGACCGCAAAAGTGATTCAAAATTTGGACCAAGGATTTGACAATACCACATTGTTACATTCAGGTTCTGAATTTACAGTAGCTGACTAAGGCTTTTTAGACTAATGCTGCAACATCTTTCATTACTCTCTCTCAGGAAAATAATTCCCAGAGTGACTCTGAGAGATTTCTCAACTAATCATTAAGTTGGTGACATTCTTATCATTCACCAATCTATTATGGGGATCAAACATTTCAAGTCCTAAGAGGAACACTACTTAGACAAGCCCCATGACTGCCATGATGTACATGGACAACATGTGGCTTCTCATGATAATATATAATACTCTAAACTCATATCTAATAAATTATCATTCTCTTCTTAATTTTCCCCTTTATCTTGTTTATTATACTTCTCATAAGTATATAATTGACTGTTGTGACCTGAGGCGTGGCACAGATACACAACAGGGAATCCTACCCTTAGGATTGGATTTGTACTAAGTCTTGGTTAAAATGGCAGGGAAGGCTATGTGATTACCTTGTGGCCCTGATTGAATAATATCTTCTAGACGTGGCTAGAGCAGCGCCAAAGTATGTGAAGACACAAAGACAAAAATGTGAATAGAACTTAATTTTTATTGGTAAAAATGAAATGGAATATCTACTGTGTAGCTTTACCACAAAACAGTACATGAACGTTAGGATCACGCGCCACCAGAATGAGTGGGGCAAGTGAGTTGTGCAGAATCAGGAAACTGAACAATTGAATTTCCCAGTTTGGAACCAGACTTATTTCAAAGGGCAAAAGCAAAAGAGAGAGATTTGTCCTCAAAATAACCCATCAAAGGCAAAATTAAAACACAGTGAATGGCAGCATTCACAAAATTGAAACTAATAAAACATAAGACCAATTTTATGTCAAGAGAAAAATTTGATCAAAAAATGTTAGCAATTTTTTTCAAAATCAAATAAGCTTTATAAAGCTTAATTAAATAAAAACCAAAACCACCCAATATCAAGCCCCAGAATTCTACTATAAAAGCTCCTCAAATTCACTCTCTAAAATTTACCAAAAAAACTTACAATATTGTCACAACATCTTTGATTACTCCCTCTTGGGGAATTGCCGCCCTGAGTAATTCATCAAATGAGTCACCAAATGGCCCACTGACTAATCATTAAGATGGTGGCACCACTATCATTCAACCATCTATTACAAGAATCACACAATCCAGCTCCTAAGAAAAACACAACTTGAGTAAGCCTTGTGACTTAAGAGGAACATTACTCAGATAATCCCCATGACCATCATAACATACATGGATGGCATGTGGCTTTCCATGATACTATATATTATCCTATATTCATATCCATTAAAGTATCATTCTTTTCTTAATTTCCCCCTTTATCTTGTTTATTATACTTCCCAGAAGTATATACTTGACAATATTATCCTTAAATCATCTAGTAAAATATCTTTACAAATGCAACTTTGTGGTTTTTAAGTAGCATTTTAACTTTTACTAGTGAACCTGAGACAATAAAAAGCAGAACAAATATAATTTTTTATTTCATTTTTTATAGATTTAAAAATAAATTTTATTCAGATATGCCTTGTGAAAATTAGGGGGCAGGTTGATAAGAAATAGAACTTTGCTCTCAACCATAATTAAATCATGATTTCTGCAACAATCAAAAGAGTTGTCGTCAATAATTTCAGAGGGACTGTCAGGAAATCCTGATCTATCAGGGTTGGCTGATCCATCTTTTCATCACTATGACCATGAACCAAAATAGACAGGCCACCACCAGATCTAATAATATGATTCCCTATTCATAAGGCACCTGAGTCATCCAGGGTCAAGAACTATTGGCTGGTCAATAAGCTCAAATGATTAAAATGTGAATCATTTGGGATTATTTTAGTGAATATGTCACTGTGTCAGGGCCCAAGGGCTCCCAACTCTGATCTTTTTAAACTATAATCTAAGAGAAGTCATTTATTTATTATTCAGACCAAGAATGATCACAATGGGGAAAAAGAGAACTAGGTTCTTTTATACCATTTACATTGTTCTTTGAGATTCTTCCAGATTATTTCTGAAGGTCCTTGTCTCTCTATCTGGGGGGTCATGCTATTAGTTTGAGATATCAGCTGACTAATTCTAATCATATTCCTTTGTCCAGATTCAAAATTCAAGCTTTGCTTCAGTTGGTCATCTAAAAATACTTTGGGTGAATTTTCCTCATCTGGGGCTTTCATTTGAGCGTAAGAACGTCCAAAACTGATCACTGGAAGCTGAGATATGATTGGATTTGCCCGCTCACTAATTATTGCTTGTCTTGATTTGAAATCCAATCTTGCAACCAATTTGGGACATGTTGACAGGGTTTTTGAACTCAGCTCTTTAAATTGCCATAAATTTTGATCTAGGGTACCTAAGGAGATCATCAAGGTAGCTTTCTGACGGCAAGAAGTAGCTTTATCAATCCAACCTTTTAAAACGTGACTTTTTAAAGCTATCATGTCATGACACTATCCCCTTCCAATGGTGGCCTTTATGCCAATAAGGCCAACATAAACCCATACATTACATAGTTTTTATTCATACTTAACACTAATTGGATACCAGGGCAAAGTAGAATTTTTTTCTTTATCTTGGACTTTACTCTATATTTCTGGTCTATCTTATTGTTGTTATCCTGAATTATATATGTGACTACAGGCTTAAGGTTTTTTAGGCAGGTCTCAATCTCAGTTACAGTATCTTCTTGGGTTCCTGGGGTTAAAGTTTTAATGAAGTCATTAGTCTTAATCATCTGCCAATTTTCTAGTTTGCTCTTTAAGTTTGGGAATCTGGCAATGTAAATTTCAGTTGTGATTGCTTCTCTTGTCCATGGCTTCCTTTTGATAGAACATCAGTTAACTTCTTAGAGGTCTCAGAAATTTTGGTCTCCAGTCTGAATTAATCATGGCATTCAGGATTAGGTTGTTGGTTGGAGTTTCATCATCAATCACCATATTAGTGTAAGGAATATCAAAGGGAATCTTAGGTGAGCTAAATATTGGCTCTTGTTTGGTTCTGGTGGGTTTTTCATCTATCAGTCTGTAGGTATCAAGAGGTTCAGTCTTTTAACAATGAACATACATTGTTTCTTGCTGTAGAACGTCATCAGGTATCTGCATTATAGAAGCATCTAGGTCTTTAAAAAAGTAGTCATCATTAAAATCCTTGAGTCTCTCTGCTCTTAGTTGATTTCTTGTATTTGTCCTGTGATAAGAGGTTGGGTGCATCTGGCAGCCAAACTCCATCCCCTCCCAAGAAAAACCTCCTACTTCAATCAGCTGGTTAACAAGACAGGCTATTTGAAAAAAAAATTCTTGGCCAATTTCTCAGTAAATTTTCTCTTCTAAGTGGTATTTTTATTGGTGATTTCAACTTGGTAATGAACTCTTTAACTTCAATTGTACTTGTTGTACTAGCAGATTGGCTTTCCAGTTGTTGTGTTTGTCTCCTGGGGACAACATCCAGGAGGACATGGCAGGAAAACTTTATAACAAAAGATTTGAGGTTTGAAGCTAGTCTTGGGTTAGCCTTCAGGGCAAAATTAAGGGCACATACCTTAATTTGCTAGAATAAAAGATGAGAAATTCCTTTTGGCAAAAAGGAAAGGAAAAAAGCTTGAAGAATATTAAAGCCAACACTAATGTGGATAAACTTGTCTTTATTAGGAGAGTTGATTCTACTTAAATAGTAGACAAGGGCCAATGATCACTCATTAGGTAGACAGAGTGGCAGAGGGGGTCACATTGGGGTGAGGTCATACCAGGATCAGACAAAGGAAGGTATGCTATTCCAGAATGGGTGGAGATTGGATCAGACCCATTTAAGGAAGACAAGGAATTTCCAAAGTAGAAAGCAAAACTGACCAAATCTTTGCACATATCACTATTTGAAGGCCATATCAAAATAGCATTAATGGCAGCCTCCAGAATTAACTCATACAGAATGGAAAATCCTCCATGTCAATAATTTCAAAAATTGTTTTTGCTTTATCTTTTATAATTTCAATTGAAAGCTCAAAATAAAAAGAAGCATTGCTTCTATTATCAGTGTCAATTATTTAATCAAGAAAAAAATAATCTTTAATATTGAAAATAAGAAAAATATTTTTAAGAATTGTTGACATGGAGGATGTTCCATGCTGTATGAGTTAATTCTGGAGGTTGCCGCATTAATGGCACAATTTACAACATCTCCCCCCTCAAGATTGGACACAGGGAGTTGATATTTGCATAGGAATTTAGAATGAACTCAGGCAAAAGGGCAGCCAGTTGACAGCAGCTTCACGGTATACTCAACACCCTTCTTAAAGGTGGCTTCACAAGGTCCAACCCAGAGGGAGTTGACAACAGCGCCCATGTTGACACTTTGTCAACATGGCCACTGTTGACTCAAAACTCTAAATCTCATGTTTTTTGCTAGTTGCACTAGCTTAATTCTTTTTTTAAAGCGTTCAGGGGTGCAAACCCAGAAAACACGACAAAATTGTGGCCATCTTGACACAATTTAATATTAAGCTTAATAAAAAACTTGATTTAACCAGATTTTTCCTTTACGTTTAATAATAAAAATTAGTTTATTTTTTATTTGTTTCCACGACGTAAGTGTCAATGTCAACACTTTTTAAGCCAAACTTATTTTTAATAACAAAACTAAAACATCTATAGTAAAAAAATAAGTGCACATTTAAAAATATTTTTTTATTGAATTATTATATTGAAAAAGCCAGTACACATACATTTGATTGTTAGAATGTTCATCTTATAAATATATATGTGGCACTTATTCTGGCTTTAATATATTAAGTGGATTGGTGGCTAATGGCAATCCAATAATTTTAGCGTGTGTTACTATGTAAGTTACTATAGAATTTATTATTAAAAATAATGTCAATACTAGTAAATGTCATTTATTTGCTTGTGATTATCTGCCGGGGTGGAGTTAAGCAAATTAGAGTGACACAATTAAGCCTAGATTAATATGTCACCTCATATAAAGAATGTCATAAGTGATGTTGTCAACACTTTAACCTTATCAATACTGAATACAACTTTCTTAAGAACTTCACATATACACAATGGTAAAATATCATATTATCACTACCCAAATATTATTTTTAATAAAAGAATAAAAAAATTTGATACTTTTTTAACTTATTTTCATATTTTTTTAATTTTTACGTGAACAAAAATACACAGAAAATGGTTAATTTTTGCTAGCCCACGTAAATTTAATTAAGCGTACTATGAAAAAATATAGTAAATTTTTAAAAAAATGTTAACAGTGACAATGTTGTCAAAAATAATGTCTACAATTTTTGTAATTGATAGTGAGAATTCAGCTTTTTTACTAATTGTCACTCATAATGTTGACGCTTTTCAGTTCTCACATATAAAACTTTATGTTTTACATAATAAAAACTTCTCATTTTTTGATATGTTGTATTTTTAAATTTTCTCTTCCATATTTTATAATTTTTAAAATAAAACCTATATACAAATATAATACTTTCACATAAATATCTTAACTTTTAATTTTTTATTTAAAACTATAATGAATTAAAACCTATACAATATTTTTTACCTTTTAAATGCCAAGAAAAGCCATCTAAGATTTGATTTTTATATATTATGCTTTTTAAGTTGTTTTTTTTTGTTTTTTACATACATTGCTTTATTTTAAACCCTTTTACGTATTATTTTAGGATAAAAAAAACTTCCAAACAGCCCAAAGGAACCAAGCGTTCCTCTAAGCCAACCAAATCTACCAAAAAGAAGCCTGTCTCATCAAAGAAGGACACTCCAAAACCATCCTCAAAGCCCTCACCAAAGCCTTCCCCTGAGCCCTCTCCTGAGAAGAGCCCTGATCACTCTACTGGGGGAGAGGAATCTGATGGCTCCCTTACAGACCACAGTTTTTACAACTTGGCTTCTGACAAAGAGCCAACCAAGAAGAAGCACTCAGCCCAAAAGTCCCAACCCAAGGATAAGTCTCCTGCACATGAGGAGCACCACAACAAGCCCCCTTCTGCTTCCCCTACACCACTAAACTCCCCCCTTCAAGTTCATCTGGGGATGATTCAAAGCCCTGCCCCAATTACTTCCCTGGCTTCCGCCATGCTCCTGCTGGCCCCTGAGACTCTCTGTTGGCCCACAACATCTGCAAAGTTGATGGCAAATTTAAGGTTACCTCTTCCTTGCCCAAATACTTCCCAATCATGAGCGTAAAGGGTGGGCCGGCCATGGTGGCCAATGGGTATATTTTCTCTTGCAACAATGCCAACTGGGGCTTCAAGAGCTGCCATTACACCTGCAAGGACTGCTCCTGCCCAGTGTGGCTCAACACTGAGCGCTGGGACTTGGTCCAAACCATCAAGAGCAAGCATACCTGCATCATGCCAAATACCACTATAGCCCGCCTCCTCAAGTGGTATCTTGTCCAGGTGATGCCCACCTCCAAAGATCTTTCCGCCACCCAGATGGCTGTGCTTGCTTGCAAGTACCTCTCCCCAACCAAATTGAAGAGGGTGCCAACCCATAATCAGTTGATCAAGTTTGTAAGTGATAGGTGTCAAGCCTCAAACCCCCTGGCCAAGAGCACCACTAAAATTGAAGACCTGGTCCTTTCTGATGCCCTCAAAAAAACTGAGGATATAGAGATGTTCCTGCTCCATGACAATGGGCAGGAAGTAGATGTGAGAATTGGAGAGCAGGTTAAGAGGAAATAAAGCCAAGCTCTCAACCACAATAAAATTGCGGTTTCAGCAACAACCAAAAGGTTGTTGCCAACAATTCCTGGGTGGTCAAAGGGGGGACAGGAGTAAACTGAACACGGCAAGCAACAGATAAAACCAAATGACCAAAATTGCTAACAAATTTTGAGATTTATTAGATTAGAGAATGGTAAAGCAAGGTCTTTTACAACAATTGCATTCATTTAAGGGATGGGATAGAATTGGGGTGGTAGATTGAATGTTGCAAACCAATTGACCAATGATATGAGCGGATACAAATGCATTTCTTGAGGCAGGAAGATCTTAACAAATTCTGTATAGAAATAGTCAAATGTAAAACTGAACCAACTAAAATCAGGAATATGCTTTGGATGCAATTACCACTGCTCCTGACAGCTCTTGCACATGATATTTAACCAGAGGTGTCTCTTGGGTGGGTTAGGTGAAGGCATCTTCTGAATAATTCCAAAATATTAAATTGATGGCTTTTCTTGGGCTTTTTTGGTAACCTTTTAGATAAATATTCAAACAAAATTTGGTAGAAATTCCCAAGCATTTGGCAGGAATTGAAGTGGAGGCCTAAGGGGGAGGCGTAACTTTATATTATCCTTTTCTATTAAAGGAGTAAGGGACCAGCCAGGGACTAGAGCATGAAAGAGTCACCAGCCAATTTAGGAGACCTTCAAAAGACCAATTTGTAAGCTATTTATAAGGAAGGCTTTCATGAGGCACATACTTTTGGAGGGACCAGATTGGACGTCCTTTCCAAGCAACAATAGGGAATTGTTATTGATGTTCACACTTAATTGTGAGCATCCTGAACAACTACTATGCAGCCATGATAAGGAAAGGCGTGGGAAAGGACAAGACAAATAAATTTGTCTCTGCTAGGACCAAAAGGGCGGGACAGGGTGAAAGGGCAGGAAGGGAACACCAAAGCCAGGGGTGAGCTAACCAGACTGATGGCCGGCATTAGACTAAATCTCATACAATCTTATATTTCAAGATGACAGCCAAATAAGGGTAGGTGCACCACCAACCAGGAGAAGGGACAGGAACAGAAGGGAGATACCAAAGCCAGGAGCAAGGTAACCAAACTGATGGCCGACATGAGACTGAATCTCATACAATTTTTTATTAAAAGATGACAGCCAAATAAGGTTAGGGACACCACCGGCAAGGGAGGGGGCAAGAACAGGAGGGAAGAACCAAAGCTGGGTGGGTGGAGTGAACACAGAATAAATGGGGCATAAAACAACAACCAAGGATAAGCATACAGAAAATCCATGGCCATTTGCGGCAGCATTTGAGTGCAAAAGAGGAAGGAACCAAAACCCAAGTCTAAGATAAGCAATAAAAGTTAAGTGGCAACAAGAGCTAAATTGTAAACAATTTATAGTTTAAGCTGAAATAAAAATAAATTGCAAGAGCATGAAAGGACGTTGGCAGGAGCAAGGAGCCAGTAACACAACTAACCAAGGGTTAAGAAAATATGAGCTGATGATTGTTATAGCAAATTAAACTGAGTAGCACCAAGATCACAAGGCCATTTTGCACTGCAAGGCGCACTAAGTTCAAGCTGATAAAGCTAAAAATATTGGAACTGGGAAGCAAAATAGGGGCCAAGAAACATTCTGCGCAAATAATGCAAAAAACAGAATCACATCCAATCAAAACCATATGGAACCATATGATAAAAAATTGAATAACATGAGTTTCTTACGGCTGAGAAACTTTGAACTAATCTTTTGCAGCTAACACGCCCAAGCAACAGGCAGCCAAATGTAGCGGTAGCCAAGCATCCATAAGCACAATCAAATGAATAATACTCTCTTTAACTATGGCAGGCTCACAGGAGCAAATTAGACCAGTCAATTGCAAGAAATCAAACAAAAAGGACCAATCAAAATCTACCAGTGAGATGAGAGATGAAAGTGAATTGTGTGGGTGGCCACCATTGAATTAACAATCATATAATATTCCTGCAACAGCCCAATCAAGTGTAACCAAGCAGGCCAGAGATGCAATAGAGGCAATGAAACTTAAAAATATTTTCAAAATTAAGTGAGCCCGCTGGAGCAATGTGTGCTTCATCCGAGAGTATCAGGGGGAGGGGCCAATGAGAATTGGGCAGGCAGAATGCTTGGGTGGGGGGAATAGTGGGGAAAGATATGATTGGTTGATATTAAAACTCAACTTTGGACCAGGGGGCTAAGCAACAAAGAGATGCGGCGGAGGCAAGAAATAATCTAATACAATCCCAGGGCAGCCATGTGCGTGCGGCAATACAAAGGGGAAACTGCAGGCCACCAGGTAAGAGGACTTGCAACAAGTAAGTTTAAACTTAAACTAACACTCACAATTAATGAAATAGGTGACATAAAGCAATGAGATTGAGGCTACCAGAAAACATGACTAAAGATAAGGATTTAACAGCAACCAGGGGAACAAAAGAACCCGGAAAATTCAGAAAAACAGGCTGAAGGGGGGGAGCCAACCATGGGGAAAGGGGGAAATGGGACCCGGGTCATAGGGGGCGCAGATGTGCTGTGAGTGGGCAAGGTGGAGGGCAAGAATCTTAGAGCTTAACACATTGTCAAGTTCACAAAGCAATCAAGCCAATCAGCCCAATCAGTGGCAAAAGGCTCAACTGTAAAAAAATTGGCTTCATCATTATGTGAGAATTAGAGAGCATGTCAGGGAGCCAGTCATAGGCAGAGGCATTGGACAGCTTGGGTTGAGGTGTGGCCAAACCGGCAGGTAAGGCCCACCATATAATGGGTGCTAACTTGATAATGTAAGAGGCGGATTGCCCAAGCAAGGACCAGGGTCCGGAGTTGGGGACCATGGAATCCACCAACCCTGTCAAAGTAACATAAAGTACTCCAAAAAGTTGGGTAGAGGTGGTCTTGGCGGCGGCAGGGGGTTCCAGTGGGCGGTCTGGTCTAGGGGTTAAGGGCAGAGTCATGGGAACAAAGTACGCTGGTAGGTAGTTGTACTTGTCTTTGAACAATAAGGGCGGTATATTAATCCTTTTTCCTTTGCGTTCTACAAAGTCAGTACTTCTAGTTCTTGCCAAGGGGTCAGCAATGAGAATGGTTTCCAATTTGTACTTGGAATAGGCCAAGTTGGGGGGGGGGGTATTCAGTAAAGTGCACAGGTCTAAAGGAGGACCCCAAGGGACAGTATAATGCCTGGGGCGGTTTGGCAGGTTGGTCTCTGGAGGGGGCGGCAGCCTGGTAGTATACTTGACCAGAATTAAGATAGAAGATCACTAAGACTAGATAGGGCAAGATTTGTTTGAAACAAAGGTTCATAAAACTTTATTATTGAAAATGACTATGTGGTTATCACCATACTGCCGGGGTTTTTATACCATGGGACTTTGCTTCTTTGATTTCACAGGGTTCAGGTTTGCAGACAAGGCACTGGCAGGGCAAGGATCTTGGCTTGGAGTCTTGAGGGCGGCAGATCCAGGCTGTGCCTGTTCTGGAAAATAGAAGTGGTAATGCTTTTTTCCACTGCCACTGTTCACTATGTCACCTGAGTAGTTTGATTGTACTACCCCTTCTGTACAGAAGGCTGGCAGTTGCTGGTGGTCATTGGCAGAGTTAAAAATAGGTTTTGTTTTAACCTCCTTAAGGCAAGCTGCACCTCTGCATAGGTTTAGATCTTTGGTGGCTCAAGGTTGGCATCAATCTGGTGACCATTTGGGGAATTGTCCTTGGGAGACTGGTGGGTCTCAGAGTAACTTGTTAACCCGGGCTTGCAATTTAATGAGTGGGCGGTCTGCTGTCCACTTTGTGTGACTTGAGTAGTCTTTGGAGGGTCAGGGTTTGATTCCAGGGTTTCCAATGTTGGTTTCAAAACTCCAGTATTGGCATTGGGTAGGTTGGCAGTAAGTCCTTCCCCAACCTCTGTTAGCCAGGTTACATCTCCTTTGCAGGTATGGGTCTTCATTGGCACCAGTTTGGTGGAAGACTGGCAACTATTCAGGGAATTCTCTGTAGCAGGCTGGCGGGTTGTAGGGTAATTTAACAATTCAAGCCTGTGATTTAACGGATTGGCGGGTCTTGGTCTGTCCTGGAGGGTTTGATCCGCCTTCAGGGAACTGGGGTTTGACTCTTGGGTTTTCAATAAAAGTATTGAAATGTCATTCATGACATCATCCCCTTCCTTCCCAGGGGTCCCTTCCTTCCTGGCCTTCTTCTCAAGATATTTTTGGATTGCTAGTTGGGCGTTGGGTAGGTTGCTTAATGGTTCCCAGGTGCTTTCCTCAGGTGGGTATCCCTTCCACTTGACGTAGTACTGGAGGGTTTTATAGTGGGTACAGTCTCCATGAACATATTCAACTTCATATTCTTCAGAGCATCCTACTTGGATGGGAGGGGGGTCAGTCTTGAGTTTCTGGTGGGGAAGGGAGTTTCCTTCTTTCTTGAATAGAAGCGCGCAGTGGAAGACGTTATGTATCTTCCACAAGGGGGATAATTCCAGTTCAAATGCTACTTTGCCTATTAGCTTGGTGATCCTGTAGGGACCACTTCTTCTGTGGACTAACTTCTGACAGGGAACAGTCAGAGACACGTTTTGAGAGTCTAGATAGACTTTGTCTCCTACTTTCAACGGGTTTCCAGGGGTCCTCTTCTTGTCTGCAAACACCTTATAAGTCTGGACAGCACAGGTCAGATTTTTATACAGGTTTGTTGGGTGTTGTGTATCTGTTCAGTCCAGGTTTGTCCTGATGGGTTTATTTCATTACTACCAATACTGGGGTCCCAGGACAGGTCAAAGCCATAATTGGCTTTGAAGGGGGACATTCCAGTAGATTTGTGGTCTTTGCTGTTATAAGCATACTGTGACATGGGTAGCATCTCTGCCCAGTTATCTTGGTTGGCGTTGATGTAGCATTGTAGGTATTGTTCAAGTATTTGGTTCACTTGTTCAGTATGGCTGTCAGTCTGTGGGTGGTAGGAGGTTGATACACAGCGCTTCACCCCCAAGTCTTTCATCACCTGAGTCCAGTATTTGGAGGTGAATTGGGGTCCTCTATCAGTGATGATCCCCCCCAGAGTACCATGTTGAGTTAGGATGCGGTTGTGGAAGTGCCTAGCTGTCTCTGTGGCAGTGCAGTGGATGGTGGTAGGGATGAAATAGGACATCTTAGTAAACATATCTACCATGACAAGGATGGCATTGAATGAATTAGAGAGGGGAAGTTCTACAATATAATTCATTGAAACGGACTGCCAGGGTCCCGCTGGTATGTCTAGTGGTCTTAGCAGGCCTTCAGGTTTGGATCTACGGGTTTGGTTCTTCCACATGTCTC
Source organism: Entomophthora muscae (assembly GCA_014839935.2). Taxonomy (NCBI): domain Eukaryota; kingdom Fungi; phylum Entomophthoromycota; class Entomophthoromycetes; order Entomophthorales; family Entomophthoraceae; genus Entomophthora; species Entomophthora muscae. The sequence continues at coordinate 968,862 of QTSX02000002.1, read as the reverse complement.
ACAGCCTTCAATGTAGGCAGCCAAATCTTTGTCCATTTGGGGCCAAGCGTAATTCTTCTTGATTCCTTGGAGTGTCTTGAGTCTGCCAGGGTGGCCGGCCATCTCTGAGTTGTGATAGTTTATGAGTACTTTGGCCCTTGTTTCACCTTCTGGTACATAGATCTGGTTGCGTAATAGCAGGGTGGATCCTTTCAGCAAAAATCCTTTCTTGTGGTGGCGGCTCTCTGGATCTGAGGTCAAGTCGGCAATGAGCTCTGCTGAATACTTATCTAATTTCTGTGCTTCAATTATGTCAGGTTTGTGGGCCATAATCTTCAGGTACATTAGTTGGATACCTAGGCTGGCAGAGTAAAGGAGTACATGTGTGTTGTGGTCCTTGGTTTCTGCAGAGGAAGGGGTCAGATCAGCTCTTCTACTCAGGGTGTCAGGTACCACGTTCACCTTCCCAGGATTGTAGTCAATGATCAAGGTGTAGTTGGCCAGTTCAAAGGCCCATCTGGCCTGTCTTTGGTTCAGCTGTCTGGGTTTAAAGAAATAAACCAGGTTCTTGTGGTCAGTTAGGACCTTTACTAGAAACTCGGCGCCACATAGGTATCAGCGCCAATGTTTCAAGGTCTTCATTATAGCAAGCACCTCCTTGTTGTAGATTGGGTAGTTTCCTTTGGCAGGAAGCATCTTCTTGGAGTAATATGCTACATGATGTAGCATACTATTCCCTCCTTCCTGAAGAAGGACCCCGCCCACTGCAAAGCCGGATGCATTGGTTTCCAGTATGAATGGCTTGGACTGGCTGGGCATGGCCAGAACAGGGGCAGAGGTGAAGGCAAGTTTCAGGTTCTCAAAGGCGGCGGTGCAATACGGAGTCCAGAAAAAGGTGAGCTTGTCAGAGCACAGAAAGGTCAGGGGCAGGGTGATGTGAGAAATTTTTTGGATGAGATCCCTGCAATAATTTGCCAGGCCCAAAAAACTTCTCACATCTTTTCTACATTTGGGCATTGGCCAAGACTTTATTTCTTCTACTTTGTCCTGTGTCATTGCAAACCCGCCAGTCTTCACTACGTATCCCAGAAATTCAACCTCAGACTGGAAGAATTCATATTTCTTAAGCTTTTTGTATAAGTTTGCTTGGGAGAGTTTCTCTAGTATAAGGTCCAGGTGGCGCAGGTGTTCCTCGTGAGTCTTGCTGTAGATGAGGATGTTATCTAAGTATGCAACACAAAAGTTTTCAAAATATTCCCCTAGGACAGTGTTGATCATCCTTTGAAAAGTGCTGGGGGCGTTGCAGAGACCAAATGGCATTACTAGGTACTTGTACTACCCATATCTGGTTTTAAAAGCTGTCTTGTATTTGTCTCCATCTTTGATTTGGATCTGGTTGAAGGCATCACAAAGGTTGATTTTTAAGTACACCTGGGCTCCAGTCAGTACATCACAAAGGTCATCAGCGTTAGGGATGGGGTAGCAGTTCTTCACTGTAATTTTGTTCAGTTTCTGGTAATTTACGCATGGAAACATTCCGCCATCCTTTTTCCCTAAAAACAGCATGGGTGACAAACAGGGTGCTTTTGACACTTGGATGAAACTCCTTTTTGTCATATCCTCCAGGTAAGCTTTCAAGGCCACTTTCTCACAGTGGTTGCAACTATAGATGGGGCCGTGATGTGGTTGGGTACCTGGTAGCAGGTCTATAGCGTGGTTGTAGATTGAGTGACTGGGTAGTTTTGTGGCCTCTTATTTGCTAAATACATGACCTCACTTCTGCAAGGTGGGGGGGGGTAGTGTCCCAACGCTGGGTTCCATCTTTATAGTTAAGAGTCTGTTGTTTGGTGCTCCACCATGGCTTATAAAGAATGTAACAATATCACAAGACTCAGGTTGTCCCAAGGTGGCGGTCTGCTCACAATAGTTTAGAATCAGGCCATGTCTGTCTGACCATGAGTCTCCCAGTACTAGAGGGTGTGGTAGTCCCGGCAAGAGGATCAAGGGGGTTGGATACATGTTCTGTCTAATTGTCAAATGAAGTTCCTGTTAACATTTGTAACCAGTTTCCAGGGAACTGTTTCCCATGGTTACTTGAAAGCTGCACTCTGAAGCTGTTAACCCTAATTCTTTTTCCAGGTTGATGTCAATGAAGCTTTCATCAGCTCCTGTGTCAATAAAGGCCTCAATCTGGCGCTTGATTCTCACACAGTCTATGGTCACTTGGATGAATTTGTAAGATTGCACAGAGGTGTTTATTTGTGCCAAGGATACAGGAGGTGTATTCTTCTTAGGGCATGCTCTGGTTAGGTGTCCGGCCTCATGGCAGTAGAAACACAACCCATCTTGATAGTGGCGTTGTAACTTGTCAGGGGACATTCTTGGTCAATTGGGAGTCACAGCCCTGTTGGCTTGGGAAGGATACAAGTTCTGTCTTTCTTGGTTTAGACTCAGGCATTTGAACAGGGGAACCAGATTGTCTAGGCTGAGGGTGGGCAGATGGTGCTTCAACAAGTCTCTCATGGCCAAGTTAACTCCTTTTCTGAAGATAATGGCAGATAGTTCATCTTCAAGTTGGGTGTGCATCTTAAGTTTAAGGAACTCATCAATATAGGCTTGGATAGGGCGGTTTGCTTGTTGGATCTCTAACATTGAGTTCAGCGCATAGTATCTGGTGTCTTGGTCATTGTCAGTGCTCATGAGTTTGGCCTCAAATTTCAAATAGTCCAGGAAAAATTCAACATCTTTGGCAGTGGCTTTCCCAAACCAATCTAGTGCATCTCCTGATAGCATGGCAGCCACCCCCAAGACTTTCTCAGTGTCACTGGGGTAGGTGTTGGCGTTGGTTTGGAAGTGGAGGCAGAGAACTGGCATGGCTTGGCGAGCTTCTTCTAAGGTGAGTTTGCCCATCTGGGGCATATCCACCTTGGTTGTGGTCTGGTTCACTATCACATTCTGCACTTGTGAAGTGGCTGGGTTCTGGGGTTCTTCACTAGGTGCAGGGTCTTTCAATTCTTTGGTGGGTTGGTTCTTCATCCATGAGAGTATCAGGGAGGTAATTGCCTTATGGGTGTAATAAGTGATTATCACAAAAAAAGCATATAAGTTGCCCCAAGTGTTAACAACATCTTGGGGCCCAGGTTACTGTGTTTTTAAAAGATTGTCATAATGTCAGGGAGCCAGTCATAGGCAGAGGCATTGGGTGGCTTGGGTTGAGGTGCGGCAGGGCTGGCAGGTAAGGCCCACCATAGAATGGATGCTAACTTGATAATGTAAGAGGCGGATTGCCCAAGCAAGGACCAGGGTACGGAGTTGGGGACCATGGAATCCATCAGCCCTGTCAAAGTAACATAAAGTACTCCAAACAGTTGGGTAGAGGTGGTCTTGGCGGCAGCAGGGGGTTCCAGTGGGCGGTCTGGTCTAGGGGTTAAGGGCAGAGTCATGGGAACAAAGTACGCTGGTAGGTAGTTGTACTTATCTTTGAACAATAAGGGCGGTATATTAATCCTTTTTCCTTTGCGTCCTACGTAGTCAGTACTTCTAGTCCTTGCCAAGGGGCCAGCAATGAGAATGGTTTTCAAGTTGTACTCGGAATAGGCTGGGTTGGGGGGTATTCAGTAAAGTGCAAAGGTTCAAAGGGGGACCCTGGGGGATAGTATAATGCCTGGGGCGGTTTGGCAGGTTGATCTCTGGAGGGGGCGGCGGCCTAGTAGTCTACTTGACCAGAATCAAGATGAAAGATCATTAAGACTAGATAGGGTAAGATTTGTTCAAACCAAAGTTTCATAAAACTTTATTATTGAAAATGACAATGTGGTCATCACTATACCGCTGGGGTTTTTGTACCATGTGACTTTGCTTCTTTGATTTTTGCAGGGTTCAGGTTTGCAGACAAGGCACTGGCGGGGCAAGGATCTTGGCTTAAAGTCTTGAGGGCGGCAGATCCAGGTTGTGCCTGCTCTGGAAAATAGAAGTGGCAATACTTTGTTCCGCCGCCACTGTTCAATATGTCACCTGAGTAGTTCAATTGTACTACCCCTTCTGTACAGAAGGCTGGCAGTTGCTGGTGGTCATTGGTAAAGTTAAAAATAGGGTTTGTTTTAACCTCCTTAAGGCAAGCTGCAACCTCTGCATAGGTTTGGATCTTTGGTGGCTCAAGGTTGGCATCAATCTGGTGACCATTTGGGGAATTGTCCTTGGGAGACTGGCAGGTCTTGGAGTAACTCATTAACTCAGGTTTGCAATTTAACAAGTGGGCAATCTCCTGCCCACTTTGTGTGACTTGAGTAGGCTTTGGAGGGTCAGGGTTCAATTCCAGGGTTTCCAATGTTGGTTTCAAAACTCCAGTATTGGCGTTGGGCAGGTTGGCAGTAGGTCCTTCCCCAACCTCTGTTAGCCAGGTTAAATCTCCTTTGCAGGTATGGATCTTCATTGGCACCAGTTTGGCGGCAGACTGACAACTATTCAGGGAATTCTCCGTAGCAGGCTGGCGGGTTGCAGAGTAATTTAACAATTTGAGCCTGTGATTTAACAGATTGGCGGGTCTTGGTCTGTCCTGGAGGGTTTGATCTGCCTTCAGGAAACTGGGATTTGACTCTTGGGTTTTCAATACAAGTATTGAAATGTCATTCATGACAGAGCAGGTTAAGAGAAAATAAAACCAAGCTCTCAACCACAATAAAATTGCAGTTTCAGCAACAACCAAAAGGTTGTTGCCAGAAATTCCTGGGTGGTCAAAGGGGGGGACAGGAGTAAACTGCACACGGCAAAGCAACAGATAAAACTAAATGACCAAAATTGCTAACAAATTTTGAACTTTATTAGATTAGAGAATGATGAAGCAAGGTCTTTTACAACACTTGCATTCATTTAAGGGGTGTGATAGGATTAGGGTGGTAGATTGAATGTCACAAACCAATTGACCAATGATATGAGCAGATAAAAATGCATCTTTTGAGGCAGGAAGATCTTGACAATTTTTGAATGGATATAGTCAAAAGGAAAACTTAACCAACTAACATCAGGATATGATTTGGATGCAATTACCACTGCTCCTGACAGCTCTTGCACATGATATTTAACCAGAGGTGTCTCTTGGGTGGGTTAGGTGAAGGCATCTTCTTAATAATTCCAAAATATTAAATTGATGGCTTTTCTTGGGCTTTTTTGGTAACCTTTTAGATAAATATTCAAACAAAATTTGGTAGAAATTCCCAAGCATTTGGCAGGAATTGAAGTGGAGGACTAAGGGGGAGGCGTAACTTTACAATAGAGGATAGAATTATAGCCTACTCCAAAACCCAAAACCTGGAGCATCTCAATACTGCTACCACCTGGCTGTGCAAGAGCACATTTGCTACTTGCCCCTCTCTCTTTAAGCAGCTTTGGGTCCTGCATGGGCAGTTTAATGACCAGATTATCCCTCTTGTGTGCTTTCTCCTTCCTGGTGCCAAGACTGAAGTCTACACCAGAGCCTTTAAGATTTTCCAGGATGCTTTGAGCTCCCTTCCCACCAACCAGCTCCCCCTCCCACTCACGCCACAAGGGCAAATCCCTCCTCTGCTGAGAAGGATGAGTTGACTCTAGCTGCTGAGCAGCTAGCTCATGTGTGCTCACTTGGGCCAAAGATTATAATAATGGACTTTGAGCAAGCTCAGTTCAGAGCCTTCAAAGCCACCTTCAATGGAGAAGTCCAGGGCTGCTTCTTCTATTTTAGGCAAGCCCTCATCAAGAATCTCAAGAGTGAGAAGGACCTTTTCAAGAAGTATCTTAACAATGGTAAGGGGAAGTGCCGCTTTGCCTTGACTCAGTTTGCTGCCTTGGATTTTGTGCACCTGGAGCATACTGGGATTGGCTTTGAGGCCCTCCTGGAGGATGCTTACATCAAGAAGCACTCCACCATCTTCAAAGGTTACTTGGATTACTTTGAGTGACAATGGGTGGGCAAGAAGGTGACTGCCCAGAGAGGTAAGAGCAGGAACAATGCCCCTTGGAATTTCCAGGGCGCCTGACTCAAGGGGGAGATGAAGACCACCTCTAGCCTTGAGGTTTGGCAAAAGCAACTGAAGGCAAAGTTTGGGTCAAACCCCAAATATAACAAGTTCTTCCAGAAGCTGCAGGAGGAGCAGGCCCGGACTGTCTCCAAGTTTTGTGACCTGGCCAACCAGGTGCCCCCCAAAAGCAAAAGTTCAAGGAGCAGGACTACCAGGAGGACGTTCAGAAGGTGGTAAAGAAAAAGTATAAGTTGGTGGAGATTAAGAAGTACCTTGAGGACGTTGCCACTGCTCTTGCTGGTGGCTTTAATTAGCTTAATAAACCTTGCTTTGCTTTGCCTGTATATTTTTTACTTTTAAACTTTTAATTTTTTAATTTATTTATAGTGTACTAATCTTTTTATGTATAAACAATTAGTTTCAGATACAGTTTCAATGTGGTTTAGTAAGAAATATCTTAAATTTTGTTAATTTATCTTTAAGGCATGAGATATTTTCAGTTATGCTTATATGAAGTATAATAACTTTAAAGTAGAGTTTTCTTATATTTTGTAGTTATTATGATATATAAAATATCTTTATTTTTTTCATTGTAATTTTAATTTTTATGGAAATAAAAAATAATTTTATAATAAAGAGTGTAATTTACATAGTAAACTGAAAAATAGTTGCTTATATTCTTATTCTTATTACTTATGGGTAATTTTTTTATTGCAGTTTTAAACTTTCTGGGGTCATTTTGGTGTAATAAAGTATTTTAAAATATTTTTTTTTAAATTGAAAATGTTCAGGGTAAAGTTTTTCATTAGTTAAGAAAGTCTTAACATCCAGGAAACAAAATTAAGTAAAACCAGGTTGTCAATTTACTATAGTGTCAACATTAAAAGTGTCAACATGGCCACTGTCAAAATTTTTAATGTCAACATGGGTGCTGTTGCCATGGAGTCAAGCTTATGGGCTTGGCCTCCAGTACAATTCTGATAATAGAGGACTAGGGCACCTACTTAGTACTCAGGGAGAGAGGCTCTGGAAGCATTGGAATGTGAGAGCTCTAAAGCCTTGACTTTATAGGCAGTTGAATATGACGTTGCCTGAATGTCAATGATACAGTTAGTCAAGTCTTTGACATGAGCTTCAGGATTGGCAGATGCATCAACTTTGATCAAAGGGGGTCCTAAAATTGAGGGAGTTGTGGCTTAACGCCCATAAAGCATGGCAAAGGGAGACTGGTCAGTCACTTGGTGTCTACTGAGTCTATACACAAAGAGAGCAGCAGGGAGGAACATATCCCAGTTGGCGGCATCAGAGAGGGTAATTTTCCTCATGATGAACACAAGGGAGGGATTCACTTGTTCAACAGTCCCATTAGTTGACGGGTTACACAATGCAGAGAAGGATTGGTGTGTGCCCATATCTTCTACAATGGACGTTATGAGGCAGGCCTTAAAGCTGGTCCCATTGTCAGACAGCAGGAATTGAGGGCAACCATGACAGTAGAAGATATCTTGTAACAAGAAATTAGAAGTGGTCTTAGCAGTTATATATTTTGTGGATCTAGCTTCAAACCATTTATTAAAATGATCTACAGCTACTAAGATGAATCAACACCCAGACCTAGAACAAAGTAGAGGCCCAACAGCATCAATACTCACAGTGTGGAAGGTATGCTTGGAAGGGATGAGCTTGAACTGATGTTGTGTGAGCCTGGGACGTTGGAGGTGACATGAGTGGCAGGAGACAAGAACATCAGGGATCAGCAGGTGCATATTATCCCAGTTAAAATTCTTGAATAACCAGTCATGAGTCTTAGCAATGCCTCCATGTCCATTGACAATATGGGCTTGAAGAAAAATAGCTATTATCATACTGGGGCAGATGTAGGGAAGATAGGTGCTGTTGACTTTCTTAAACAATTGTCTATCTTGAATGATAGTATCCTTTGTAGGGATTGAAGGGCCAGTCATATATATTTGATTTCAGTAGCTCAAGTGTCAGGATACCCTATTAATTCATACAGAAAATTAGCTTCAGCAGGGTGGATAGCCAGTATAGGCATTCTTGATAATCCATTGGCGCTCTGATGTTGAGCTCCAGGTTGGTGTACCACAGTGAAGTCATACCCTTGCAAGAGCAGGGCCCACCAAGCCATTCAACCTTCAGGTTTTTTTAGCTGTTGTAACCACTTAAGAGAGGAGTGGTCAGTGACTTTGGTAAAGTGGGTCCCATAGATGTAGTGTCAAAATTTCTTTACAGTGTGTAGTACTGCCCAGCATTCCTTCTTGGTGACACTATAATTCTCCTCATATTTGTTGAGGACACGTGAAGAATATTCCACAGGTTGATCTACACCATCATTGTCTAGCTGTGCTAAGATTGCACCCACAGCTACTCCACTAGTGTCAGTGTAAAAGATGAACTCCTTATCTGTCAGGCAACCACCCACTAGGAAGTAATCTTACTAGATGGCAAATGATGGCAGAGGGATTTAATCCAGTCACCAAGGAGCCTACTGGCAAGGACACCATTCTGAGGTGGAATATTTCCCCAAATAGACAATATCTTCCCAACAGCGGGTTGAAATATCCCAAGAAGTATATCCCAAGGTAACACAGGAGGAAGGCAGAGGCCAAGGGACAAAAGACTTGGGGTTCAGGGATCATGGAGGCGGATTGGTAGTTCTTGGTTTCCTCTCTGAGAGGTGGGTTATGAGATAAGGGTGTAGCAGTATACCATACTCCTGGTATAACCCAGCGCCAGGAGCTGTTGAGGAATTGTGCTTCTGGAGAGGTGCCGGAATCTGAGCGCAAACCCATCAAAATGCTGGCCATTGCAGCCAACAGCAAGATTATCCAAAACAACCATTTATACCCAAGAGACTCAATGGCAGGAGTCTTGGGTAATCTCATGGTCTTGGATTTTAAGGCTTAAGATCAAATTATAAAAGAATAAGCAAAATGATTCACAGTGAGTGAATGTAGACTTTATTGATTGAACAAGTAAAAGATCAAGAGATAACAGATTTATATAGATGGTAACTGAATGATAGTCTGAAGATAAAATAAAGGAGTCAAAATTACTTGGAGATGGAGGTTGGGGAAATTTGGGAGGAACTGGAGATTCTGGGCAGTTAAAAATTAAGACTAGAATTATTTGTGAGCCAAGGGAAAAAATAGCTGACCTCAGTAATACAAGGGGGGCATTAGCATGTGTTTTAACCTCTGTGAATGGTGCTGGATCAGCAGGAGTACCCAGATATTCCCCAGTTAAAACTGGGGAAGGAAAACCAGAACCAACAATGGAAACAGGAACTAACAGGTCCTCAAAGGCAAAAACCAGGTTGAAACCAACATGGACATCAACAGAATGCTTAAATAGATCCATCAGTTTGATTGCTGTAACACTTGATTGACTAAAGCATGGCTCAAAAGGTAACAATTTGTCTTTTGCAAACTTACTAATTGTTCTATTATCTGACATAGGACCCAAGAGCAAAAGAGACCCAGGTTTGAATCCTGTTGCCATCAAAGCTGGCTTTGAAACCCCTTCTGGGATTAAATTAAAAGGTAATAAAGAGCAGTTACTACCCACTAACCCATTTATTTTAGGAGAACCTAATAAAACCAAAAAGGGGAGTATTTCCCCTACTATTCCATAGACTGAATTGTTGTCAGTAATGTCTAAAAAAACATTCCTGACATCATCATAATCAGGGTAGACAAAGATGAGAGTCTCTTTGAGCTTGGCTTTCAGTGCCTCAAAGGATTGCTGTTGGCTATCAGTCCATTTAAAGGGCACTTTCCAGAGGAGTTGGACAAGGGGTTCACTCAGTTCAGCAAAGTCAGGGATGAATTTTTGATAATATCCCATCATGCCAAGAAATACTTGAACCTTGCAGAGAGTTGTGGGGGGGCAGCATATTATCAATGACTTCTACTTTATTATTCATGGGGCATATCCTAGTCTGGGCAACTTTATGGCCTAAGAATTTGAGTTGCTCCTTAAAGAAAGAACACTTGGAAGGTTTAAGCTTCAAACCTGCTTCTCAAATCTTAAGGAAGACAGCCTTGAAATAGCCCAAATTATCAGTAAAGGTGGAACTGAACACCATAATGTTGTTGAGGTAAAAAAGGATGCAGGAGAGCTTTAGGTCTCATATAATGGAGTCCATGGCTCTCTGAAAAGTGGCTGGTACATTAAAGAGTCCTTGAGGCATTCCTGTGGGTTCATAGAGGTCTTCTGAGGTGATGAGGACAACCTTTTCTTGGTCTTCAGAGGACAAGTCAACTTTCCAGTATCCAGATGCTAAGTCCATAGCAGAGAAGAACTTTAAGCCTCCTAATTGTTTAAGGGCATCATCAATCCGAGGCAATGGGTACAAGTTCTTTTTGGTGAGAGAATTTAAGCGGCAATTGTCTATCACAATATGATGGCCTTCATCCTTTTTCTCAAGGATCAGTAAAGGGGAGGCCCAAGGGCTCTGAGAAAGGGCCAAGAGTCTATCATCCAAGAGTTGTTTGAGCTCCTTGGAAATCTGGGCATCTTCTACCCTACTACGGCAGTAGGGTTTAGCTCAGAAGGGCAGAACATCACCTGTATCAATCTGGTGAATTACCCCTTTTGCCAAACCATAGTCATTGGGCCCAGAAGCAAAGATGCTGTTGAACTTATCAAGCAGTTCTAGTACATCTTTCTTCTGGATGAGTGATAACTGTGGGAAATCAGCAGTTGTAAACAGAGAGAGCACTTGAGGGTCTTTCTCTGGCAAGTTGAAATTGCTGAATTTCCCAAATGAGTAGAGTGAAGCCACTTGTTCAGCTCCTAATATATATCCATGTCCCATAACTTAGATTCTAGAAAACTGCATGCATGAGGCGGTCAGGTTAGCTAGCAGCAGCTGTAAAGGCTCCTTATGAGTTTGATCTAGGATCCCAGGGTATAACTGAGGTTCTTTACGACTTAGAGATTCAGGAGAGTACAGTTCTAAGAACAACTTCTCAGGCAGCTTGTAGGATATTAGAGAGTCAATGATTACTTGAGAGACAGGAGGGATTGTGAGGGCTGCAGGAGCAAGTAGAGGAACACCTTATTCTGTGGGAAAAAAGGAGACTGGGAGCGCATATTGATGAAGTGAGTTCTGTACTTCAGCAAGAAGATGTCAGTGGGGTACTCAAGCACACAAGTCTTAAGACACTTTCCAGGGATGCGCAGAGGATCTTCAAAGATTAAAGGGTCTTTTATCCCAAGAGAGATAGGTACCCCTATCTAAGGTATATAATTCCACTGTACTATTGGAGTAATTGAGTGCCAACCAGGATGTCATAGCTTTTTTTCTATAAAACAACAGCGGGGGATGCAATGAGAAGCTTCCCAAACCTCATATACAGAGCAGAATAGGCACCAATAGCTCTATTCTGAGCCATACCAGCAGTTCCATAAGACTGAGTATAGTTGAGATCAGGAGCCATCTTGAACTTCTTCATCAGCTTGGAGGACACAATGTTGATGAAAAAACCTGTGCCCAGGATGGCCTTAATTTTAACCTTCTATATTGATACTTCTATACTGGTAGAATCCTTTTCAAAGGGTGGCAAGACAGCCAGGACGTCATTCCCTTCTTCCAGTTACTTTTCCCACTTTGCCAAAATGCATTTCAAGGCAGGAATTCCCTTGTAAACAGTCTGTAACAGGAGGAATACAGTCACATTCTGGAAGAACTTATGCTAGCTCAGCAGCTCCTTTTGAGGAGTCTACTAGGACAGGGGGTTGATGGGCTTGCGCCAGGTAAGGGCAAGCCACCATGGTCTTGGCATCATCCAAATGTGAGCAAGTTGTAGTTGTGGTCTTTCCAGAGCAGAGTTTGTAGGGGACTGACACAGTTTTGGGGACAGACAGAACAGAGTAGCCATAACTATCTGATTCATTGTAGTCAGAATTTTTAGGCTCAGAATTGCTTGAAAGATCATGATATAGGTAAAAGATAGTTGGGCCAGACAAAGGGGGATATTCCTTGTCAGAGGGAGGATCAGGAGGAGACAGGGGAGATTGGTCAGCAGAGAGCATCTCTGCCTCTAAGCTGGCCTCTCTTTTCTTGCCTGCTCCTTTGGGTTTCAACCTCTACCCAAGGGTTGGTGCAGGTACACAAGTGGTGCTCTATTTGACCACAGCTATGATATCCTTGTCTCTTAGGCTGTCTACTTGAACCAAGAGTCATGATACTTGGGGTACAAGTGGTAGTTCCAGTGTTACTAGCTTTATTCTTGCAAACCACAGACCTCCTTGGGTCAAATGCATGTCTTGCAGGAGGGCCTTAATACTCTTCATGTAAGCAAGAGAAGCTTTGTGTGCCTTAAAGTGTAGGCATAGTAGCTGGTTTACCTTCAACACATTAGAGCATGCCATTTATGCTTCTCGGGGAGTTAAATGTCAACTGGTGATTAACTGTTGCCCTTCAATATAAAAGCGGTCAGAAAACTCAGCCAGAGTTTCTTTGGGTTTAAAAGTGATGTGCATAAACGCATCTTTCTTGACCTCCAAGCTGAGATCTTCCCTGAATTCCCCAATAAGAATATGCTTCATATTCTCCCAAGTGAGGAAGGATGGATGGGAGTTCAGAAGCTACAACTTCTTAGAAAGTGGGATGCAGGTATGTTAGGATATGTTCTTTCTTAAGCTTGTCAGTAGCTGTTGTGAAGTGATTGATTAAAACTAGCCTTCACTTTAATGGACATTTGATCCATTAAGCTCGGAAACTGAGAGAGCAATAGTACTCTTGTACTGGATGAAAGGTGTTCCTACCAATCAACTAAGTTGATCTTCAAAGCCATATTAACTAATGATTGTCTGATCATTAGGGTAATAGTGGAACAAGCCAGCAGAGAGATCTGGCTTTGGATCAGAGAATCCTGGCGCTCAGCAGCTCTTATTAATCTCCCAACATCTATATAACTCTCTTTCTTGATTTATAAATAAAAGATTGATATTTACTACTAATAAATTTATTATACATACTGAGTTGGAAAAACCATCTTAAATTAGTCTTTGATAATTAAAGAAGTTGTGAATCAATATAAGCTTATTAAGCAACCACCCCACCATACCCACAAATACAACAGTAGCCCTACACATTGCAGTTTTGTATATCATCAAGAAAGCAGCAATGGTTGAGGTCTTAGGGTTGAATGTTTTCTTTAATGAGGGCTTATAATTGAGATCAATAGACTACAAGGTGGATTGGCTGTTGTCACCCTGGTTGAGAACATTAATGTGAGGATTGCCCTCAAACTCAGATTCTGCAGCAGGTTTTCTAGCCCAGAGAATTCAAAGGCTCTACTCTAGGGTGTCTAGTGTAGAGATATTTTGTCCACCAATATCCCTGGCAGTAGATGCAGCAGCTCCTAATATATCAATTTTAATCTGTTGCACTGCTAGTGTGTCAGCAATTCCATTGATACAAGTGGCCAGGGAAGTTGTTTGAACATTCAAAGGGATAACCTGTCCATTTATTGTTTCTGTCAAGAAAGAGAGTTTATGTACCTCCCTTTCCAGTGTGTCTTGACTATCTGCAACATCATTTTTTACTTCTGCTAGCTGATACAATGTGTGGTGCTCAAGGGCTTTAGGGATGGGTTGAGTGTAGCTAAGCAACTGGAAACACAACAGGACTAATATCTTCTTACTCAACAGAACCTCTATTTTTGGGCTCTGCAAGTAGTCTAAGATTTGTAAGTCAATTGTTGTGTATGTGTATAATTTCTTGTTTATTGGGGACTCCTGTGGGTCTTTTTATACTTGGAGGGGAGGAGGGGAAAGAAAGGGTGAGTCATGCTGACTAGGATCCAGGATGTTAGGCAATGAGCTTATTCTTGGAGGGCTGAAACATACTTGGGAATATTCAGAAGGAAATGGGTTGGATTGGGCAAGAAATGAACATTTGGGCATGTGATCTGAGGTCAGGTGGTTGCAGCACATAGTAGGGCGGTCTCTGGGGAATTGAGTCTAGAATAAGGTTTCAGGCTACTCTCTTTCAGTGTTCCCACTTTGGCAAAAAGAGGGGCAGAAGATCACTATACCAATTTACATAGTGGGCACAAGCAATGGGTTTTTAATCAATACATCTGCGGCTAGCCGCAGATGCGTCAATGGGTCATTAATTGTCATTTATACACTTCTTTTGATGGTTCACCAATTGATGCATCTGCAGCTAGCTGCAGATGCTCCAATTGGTCACTAATTGCCATATGAAAATTTCATTCTGATTAGTCACTCTCTGACGCATCTGCGGCTAGCCGCAGGTGCGTCAATTGGTCTATAATCAGAGACAACACTATGTAATTTGGAGGGTTATCTTCCAATGATAATAACAAAAAAGGGCAGCAGTTCCCCTTATACTTTTCCAAATAAGGAAGAATTCCAAATAAGGTAATACTAGTTGGTGGCACCCAGCACCACATACCCCCAGATCAGGATGAGGCTCCATCCAAAAAAGGAAATTCAAGGCCCTCATAATGGTAAGTGGAGGCACACCTGAAACCAATTTAAAACAGCCAATCAATTATCAAGTGGCCTAATGATATTTGGTGAATAGACTTAGAGGGGTGAGTCATGATGAATCACCCAATGATCACCAAGCCAAATTAATTGGGTAAAATCAGGTATAAATAGAGCCGTCCTGAATGGTTTTACTTAGTTAAAAATGTCATTATCTTCTACCGCCTGCCGCGTTTGCAAATTATTTGCCTCACTACAGGCCGCGTTAACTGCTATTTGTCAAGCAAAGCTTGAGGCCCTTGAACAGGGGGTGGGCTCCTCAATAGAACGGGAAGAACACATCTTGGAGGACCTCCCAGAGGAGGACCGCGAAATAGTAAGGGCCCCACTAATGTCTGTAGCCTTTGCCATTGCGCCCAGTTGGGTGCACACTGCCAAGAGGCGCCGCTACCTCCAACTGGACAAGGAGGATGACCAGTTCAAAACTACCAAGTCCAACACGCCCAAGCCTTCAGGGCCTGAGGTTCAGGAGGGATCAAGTTCACAGCCTGACCCTAAAGATCACAGCCCCCCAAGTCACCCTGCTTCCCCGGCTACTCAACACCAACATCTTTGCAACCTGGCCCGCGGGGCAGAGGTGACTTCATCAGCCAGCAGCAAACAGGCCTTACAGGAGGTGATGGCCCAGGCTGCTTGCAACACAGCTGCTGTGCAAGCAGCTTTCAAGGCTCTTGTTGATGAGCAGCATCACATAGCTCTGGAGGCAGCCAATTGTTTGGGTGCAGATAATCCTGTTGAGGACACCCTGGTCCCTCAGGTGGCCATCAAAGAGACCTTTGCCAATATGGGACTGGATAATGTGACTATTACCCACCATGAACCCAATTGCTCCAAGCAAGTACTTGGTCCCTACAGCCAGATGGCTATTAGCGCGGTCTGGCTGGACAAACAGTCTGAAAACAACTACCAGGAAGTTAGGGCCGCCCTTCAGGTCAAGCTCATGGCGCAGATCCTGGAGCTAGTCCAGAATGAGGATTCAGTGTGGTTCCAGAACTCCTTGGTAAACGCCTACACACGTGTGCCTCCAGTGGGGCGCCTTCCTTCCTTGTCAAATATTATTGACATTGCACAGCTTGGGCTGGGATGTCAAGTGGCCAGGCCCATTACCGCCTGGGTAGGTCACTTGGTGGAGAATGCCATGGCTGTTGACACCCATCATGCCCTTTTGTTCACCTTGACCAAATTTACCCGACTGATTGCAACTTGTCCTTGCAAAATGGCAAATGTCACCTTCGCCCAAAACGCCCTGATCTTGGCGGTGGAGACTTGGGGTGTTGAGAAGGACGTTTTCCCCATCCTTTCATACCACGGATTTGATGGGGCCTCTCAGAGCTGGTGGTACTGCCTGTTTGCCAACCAGGTTGGGGAGTTGGACCCTAACTTGTATCACCAGCAGGTACAAGCGCTCATTACTCTGGGCCTATCCTTTAACCTGTCAAATCACGCAAACCTGTTGCGCAAGAAGGTGGCCACTGCCATTGACAGCATGTGCGCCCAGCTGTCCACAGGTTGCCCGGCAAAGGGGTTTGAATCATACAAGTATATGATTCAGGATGCACTTATCTTAGCAGCCATCTACACCAGCCACCATCCTCCTGAGAAATGCTGCATGTTCAATTGGATGCTACAGGCTCTAATCAGCAACCACGTGGCAGCCTATGATAACAATCACATGTTCCCTTTCTTTGTGGCTGCCAAGGTCACTAACCACTATATGGGGTTCATGACCCCTCATCCACTGCAAGAATAAGCCCTTTTGCTTCTTTTGTATTTATTTTTATATATTTTATTTTTTCTTTTCTGGGATAAATCCCCTTTTTATTTATGCAGGCTATCCCAATAATTGGTCTCTTCAGCCTGATCCTATGAAGGGGTAGTAGGATACCTTGCCTCATCCATTTTTCTATATTCCTACGTAATGTTTCCTCTGCTGCCCTATATAGAAGAGATAATAGCAAGGCCAGCAGAGGTTGTGTAAGACCACATGGCCTTACTGAGGGGTGCCCATGTAGGCAGAAGTTGGCAAGGGGCAAGGGGACTCCTTGTCAACTACAGGGGCTGCTTTCATAAACTTGGCGTGCACTCTCTGATAAGTTCAACCAGAGCCAATATGTTGAACTGTATATGCATCAAAGCTACTTTTCTCAATTACCACAAATGGGCCTGAGAATATTGGAATGAGCTTGTGGGGACGTCCAGAAGTACAAGCCCTGGAGACAAGTATGTGTTGGCCAATCTTAAAAGATGCTAGCTTGGAATGATGCTTTATGTTGCAGGCAAACGCAGCACACCAATTTGTCCCCATAGTGTTATATGCTTTATGATGCAGAGTTATTAAACCTTTGGTGAGGGCTCTCAGGTGGTCATCAGGGGATCTACCTGGATCTAACTGATAAGTTGCCAGGAGACCTGGTAGGGAGGGTTGTCACCCATAAACCATCTGGAAAGGGGAACAACCAGTAGCAGTATGATTAGTTACTTGGTACGCCATAATTGCCAAAGGGACTAAAGTATCCCAAGACAAGCCTGAATCTAATATGAGCTTTTTGAGGATAGTCTTAAGGGTGCTGTTGACTTGTTCAAAAGAGCCATTTGTCTCTGGGTGATACGGAGTAGATTTTGCGTCTTTAATTCCCATGACCTTGTTTAATTCAGACAGAAGTTTGCTAGTGAAGTTGGTTCCATTATCTGTCAAAATGGTGTGTGGATAGCCATGATTGGCAATGATATGTGATAGAACAAATTGGGCAGTGTGCTTGGCCGTAGGGGCAGGAATAGCCTTGGCTTTGACCCATTTGCTGAAATGGTCAATGGCTACAATAAGATATCTATTCCCACAACTAGTCTTATTTGGGCCTACTGGTCCTACCACATCAATGCTAACCGTGTGAAACGCGTGGATAGGGGGATGCAGTCTATAGCTAGTGGCCTTGGATAGGGGGCAATACTTGGAGCAAGTCATGCAACTTTGACAATATTCTAATACGTCAGTGTACATACCTTCCCAATAGCAATGTGATGCAAGTGTTGCCATCATGCGTTTTTTGCCTGCATGCCCAGTGGCTAGGTTATGAAATTGTTGTAATATGGCTATATGCTGAGAGGGGCAAATGTATGGCATTTGATGTCCCTTGACTTCCTTATATAGACAGCTGTCTCTAATTTTGGTGTTATGAGCAAGCTTGGCTAGGGTTTTCTGAGCCTCAGGAGGGATATTGTCCCATTTGGAGGGAAAAGGAATGAGATCAAACAGGGAGTCTCCTTTGGGGGCAAGGGCTGCTACTAGTGGAAGTCTAGATAATCCATCAGCATTGGCGTGCTTGGCTCCAGGGCAGTGTACAAGTTTGTAGTTGTAGGCCTGCAATCTTACTACCCAACAAGCCAATCTCCCTTTGGGGTCCTTTAAGTTAGCTAGCCACTTCAGGGAGGAATGATCAGTCACAACTTTGAAGTGGGACCCATACAGGTAGGGGCAGCACTCTTCAATACCATATAAGACTGCTAGGCACTCTTATTCAGTTACTGAGTAGTTTTGTTTGTGGGCATTCAGGGTTCTAGAGAAATATCCAACAGGGTGATTGTGGCCTTCATCATCAAGTTGCCCGAGGACCACTCCTACTGCTACTAAGCTGGCATCTGTGTACAGAATGAACTCCTTAGAGAAGTTGGGATATGCCAGGACTGGGGATTCTACCAAAGCTTGCTTGAGAGCCTTGAACCCAATTTGGCAATCATGGTCCCATAAAAATTCTACATCCTTTTTTAAGAGGCAAAAAAGGGGTTGGGCCAGATTGGCAAATGCTTCTATAAAATGGCTATAGTAACCAACCATGCCAAGGAAGCATTGTAGGTCCTTGACAGTGGTGGGGGCAGCAAGTTTGGAGATAGCTGTTACCTTGGCTGGGATAGGGGCAATGCCTTTTTTATTAATGACATGGCCTAGGAACTCAAGGTTTTCCTTAAAGAATTGACACTTCTTTGGCTTGAGTTTCATCCCTATCTTGTCTAGCCTGATGAAGACCTGCTCTAGGTCTCTAAGATGATCCTCAAAGCTTTTTGAATACACGTTGATGTCATCCAAATATACAAGGACACAGATGGACTTTAGGTTGCGGAAGGTGGTGTCCATAAGCCTCTGAAAGGTGGCCAGGGCGTTGGCTAGCCCTTGCGGCATCCAGGTTGGTTGGTACAGACCATCCACAGTCACAATGGCACATTTCTCCTGGTCTTCAACTTCCATAGGTATCTGCCAGTAGCCTGCTACAAGATCCATGGCTGAGAAGAACTGCGCGCCTCCCATCTTGTCCAGGGTGTCATTGATCCAAGGTAAGGGATATCTATCTTTCTTGGAGATGGCGTTCAACTTCCTGTAGTTGATTACCACTCAATTGGTTCCATCTTTCTTTTTTACCAGGAGCAAAGGACTGGCCCAGGGACTATTGGATGGTACTAAGAGACCTCCTTCCAATAATTTGTCAACTTCCTGTTGGATTATCCAATTAGCCACAGGGGATTGTTGGTACGCGGTCTGGAATAGGGGCTGTGCTTCCCCTGTGTTGACTTTATGGAAGCAGTTATTGGCACAGCCCAGCTCGGCGTCAGAGTTGGCAAAAAGGTGCTTGTACTTCTTGATGAGCTCCAGAAACTGTTCCTTCTGTTGCAAGTCTATGTCCCCAATTTGTTTGTCTTGTAGGATGGGTGCTATTAGGTCATGACCAGGGTCTGGTAATCCTAGCTCATACAGCAATCCAATGGAATAGGCAGAGGAAATAGATTTATTTTAGGCAATTTTTAAGAAGGCTACCCCAGAGTTGCAACCAATTTCTAGAGTAGAGGAGTGAGGGTTGGCCACCAGGATAGTGAGCTCATCAGTGGTCTCTCCTGGGATAAGATGGGTTGCAACCGTGGGCAGCCCAGGACGTGGGAAACCTAGTGCCAATATTTCCCCATGCAACCCTTTAGGTATGCATAGCTTGATACCTGTTCCTATGATGGCTTGGGATTTAGGAGGGATATTTACACTGTCCTTTGATTGAATCAGTATAGGGTCATTGTAGCAAACAGTGTTTGGCAGCTTGCTTATTTGAGTCAAGGTGGTTTCATAGGGGATCCCTATCATCCCAGATGGACAGGTCAGCAGGATGCATCCTCTAGGGTTCATGCCTTTGGGAGGGACTCTAGGCCAGCCATCTGGTGTCAGGAGGGGGAATTCCTGGCCTAGGAGGTGAAACGTACCAGTCTTATGATTTATGGTGGTCCCAAATTGGTCCATAAAGGAGGAACCAATCAATACGTTGTAGTTCTTGGCTTCCAGGACTATGGCTGGGCAGGTGACCACAGTATCCCTGAACTTCAAAGGGACCAATGAGTACGCGCCTTTGGATCTGGCAGGATTGTTGCCTGCTGTACCAAAGGTTCTACTCCACTCAACGTCTGGGGAGAAGAAAAGCCTACAGGTGAATTGGGAGGATAGGATTAAGGTTAGTGCACCGCTATCCAGGACGGCACAAATTGGGATGCCAAATACCTCAGTTTGTACCCATGTGCTTGAACCAACTGAGAGGCCATTTCTGCCTTCTACCTGGCAGACCAGGGGGGGTCCTTTTTCTAGCTTGTTGATGGCTTTCTGTAGGGTGGGAAGGATGTGGACAATATCACTCAACAGAGTAGTGATCACAGTTTTTGAAAGGGCCTTGGTTATATTGCTAATGATAGGGTGAGTTTTCTGGAGGTTCTGAGCCTGAAGGATGTATGGCAAGGCGGGATCAACCTTCAAGGAGTTTATTTTGTGGGGGGGGGTACTTCCTTGTGGGCTGAGGCTTTTTTGCGTGTGTGATTGGCCACAGCCATTATTAATGAGTCAGGGCTAGGGGGATCAGGAGGGACCTTTTTACTAGGCAGAGACACACTGGTCCTGTGTGCTCTGCTTAGTAGTTTTTTGGCCCTTCCAAGGCACTGTCCTCTTGCAATGTGTTGGGCAAGGCATGCACACTGGGTTTTGAGTCAGTGGGCTCTTCTTTTATGTCTAGTTGGCAGTGTGGGCAGTTCCTTGCAAAGTGTCCTTTCCATCCACACTTAAAGCATTCTTGTTCTTCCCTGGGGTGTCTTTCCGCATAGAGGACTCCATCATTGTCCTCTTCATAATCCTCCACCACATTCATTACCCAGTGGGATGGGTACACAGGGGATGGAGCCTGGCATAAGGTATGTTGTTGGAGAGAGGCAGCTATGCAAAGCACTGCTTGGGTTGAAGTAGGTGTCAACAGCTGTGGATGGAAGACAGACAAGTGTGGGAAGGGGCAGATTGTATGTAGAAGAGCTGTTGATGCTTCTTGGGGGGTCAGGAAGTTGATAGACATTAGGGTTTGAGCCTCAACCCTAAATCTTCTACCAAATTCTGGAAGCAACTTGTCTTACTTCAGTGAGATTATCAAAAAATTGGCCTTCTTGTCCTCTAGCTGTTTGGGGGAACCATAGGTCTCTTCAAGGATATTTTTAATTTCCTTGTAAGACCCCTCCCCTCCACTAAGAGAGGCAACCACAGTGGAGAAGGCAGTTTTGTCCAGGCTATTTGACAGTTTAGTGTGGGCAACTGGCTCTGGGCTGTCCCTGGTCATAAGCTTGAACCCTTTGAGAAAGACATGAATATTGATGGGTCCTCCTGGTTTGAACTTGGTGTTTAGCTTGAGACTAGGGCCAGAGCTTGCACAAGAGTCCCATGAAGGCAGGCCTGGGTTGGAAGGGGCTGGTCCTGGAGGTCTGTAGGGTGGTCCTGGAGGGCCAGGCAGCGGCCCTGGTGGTCCTGAGGGTTGACCTGGTGGGGGTCCTGGTGGCCCTGGGGGTCCTCCAGAGAAAGTTCTAGGATAGCCTCAAGGTGGAAGCAACAGCCCAGCAGGGGTATAACCCCCATAGGGGTAACTTGATTGGAAGAAAGACCCCTCTTGTGGATATGGTTGTGGGTTAGGGCCTGAGTACCTGGAGGGGGGAAGCCACCAAGGGTATTGCTGGGGATGTGAGTGTCCAGGATTTTTTTTTTTGGGGGGGTCTCCCAGCATGCGGCTGCAGGGTCTGCCCTAGGATCATTAGCAGGGGCCGGTGATGGAGTGTCAGGGAGATGCTCCCCAGGAGTTTGATTGGCAGCAGTTGGTACTGAGGTGGGGCCGGGAGTCAAGATGTCCAAGATGGGCAGGAAGGAGGTTAGCATTGGGGCAGAGACCCCTTGGGTAGCCCAGGGAAAACTTTGATATGTCTCTCCAACCAGGTGAGTACTGGACAAGGCTGTTGTGGTTTCTACCAACTCAAGGACAGAAAACACTACTTCTTCTGAGGCCAAGGCAGAGGCAGATGTTGGGCCTGGTTGATTGCTACCTAATCCTCCTAGGTTCATTAAGTCAAATCTTTTGGTCAGGTTGGAGATCAGCAACTGTAGGCTAGCGTCCTTCTCCTTAAGAGTGGAGAGTTCCTTGTTGTAAGTGGAGGCGTGGGTTTCCTGCTTCTGATTCAGGATGGTCATCTCCTGTTGGACGCGCTTAAGTTGGGCTGTCTAATGTTGGATGAGGCCAAGCTGCTTGGTTTGGTTGGCCTCAGTTTCTGTCTTGAAGGCAACCTGGTCCGCCTGTAGCGCTTCTACCTTAGCATAGGTTGCGTCACCATCAGTTCCCACAACGTCCAGGTCTTCCCAGGTTTGCGTGAGATCATTTTGAAGTAAGTCAAAGCCATTCTTTAGGACCTCTAGGTCATCCTGAGCCTGGTTGACTCTAGACGCAGCGTTCCCAGCCCACCGGTTGCAGGCCTCTTGGATATCTGTTAGCTGGGCCTGTATATCACTGATGTCTACGTCATGTTGGTTGGAGTGATATTTAAGGTTGGCCACTTCTTCAACCAAGGGTTGAACTACTTGCTGTTGGAGGGCAGAGTGGTCTTTAGTTATCTGCCAAGCAATGGTCACAGTGTCCGAGTGCATGGCTCCCAGAACCTCATACTTGTGTCTGATCTGGTGAAGACGGTCTTGAAGGGGGTTTACCGCTGACTCAGTATAGTCCCTTAGTTGGTTCAAGGCAGTGATGGTTTTTTCACTGCTGATACGTTGTTGCTCCAGCTAATTCACCAGTGCAGTTACCATAGGGTGGTTAAATTAGATCAGATAGGCCTTGATCCTCTGGGTGTTGTCTATGGCAGTGGAGGTGAGAACATCCCTGTTTTTGCTCAGAAACCGGCAGACATGTTCCATATTGAATATGGTGGGGTCATCAGAGGGGCCAGGGTGAGCAACTTGGTGCATTGGTAGAGGGGGAGCACTAGGGACAGACTGGTAGGATAGAGGAGCAGTAGGGACAGGAAGAGGCTCTATACATGAGACAAACGGGGCACAGGAGCTAGTTTGCTTGAGGGTTTGACGTCTTTGGGGAGGGGGCATGGGATTTTCAGACAGAGCCCTAGGATGGCAGTGGTCTCCACTTGATGTAGATGGCTGAGATGGAGTCCAAGGAAGATTGGCGGGAGGTTCCTCATCCACCTCAAAGAAGTCCTCTACGGGGTCCTCATCTGAGGCAGGGGAGGGGCTTTGTGGGCAGACTGAGGCAGGGCGCTGTCTTGTGGGCTCAACAGCTCGGGGAACAGAGGCAGACAGGCGAGGTCTAGGTTGGGCTTGTGGGGGAAGGTCAGAGACTGGGGCAGCAGGTTCCTCAACCTCTATAGGCAGTTGGGGAGATCCTGTGCTAGGGGCGGCTTGACCCTCAGGGTGGGAGACTTTGGTGGGGGTTGAAACTTGCTCAGCGTTGCAGGGCTGACCCTGGCCTCTGTGTACCAGAGTTGGGCGGGCAGGGCGCAGTGAGCTAGCGTTGCATCAAGCGTAGTTGGCGGTGGAACGGCGTGGGCGGTCCATGGTTTTGGGGTCACAGGTTTGGTCCCTGGACTAGAGGTCTCTGGCAGCAGTGCAACGGGCAGTGGCAGATACCCCTGTAGTGAGCACCAGAAAATGTGGTGCTCAAGGGCTTTAGGGATGGGTTGAGTGTAGCTGAGCAACTGGAAACACAACAGGACTAATATCTTCTTACTCAACAGATTCTCTATTTTTGGGCTCTGCAAGTAGTCTAAGATTTGTAAGTCAATTGTTGTGTTGTGTATAATTTCTTGTTTATTGGGGACTCCTGGGGGTCTTTTTATACTTGGAGGGGAGGAGGGGAAAGAAAGGGTGAGTCATGCTGACTAGGGTCCAGGCTGTTAGGCAATGAGCTTATTCTTGGAGGGCTGAAACATACTAGAGAATATTCAGAAAGAAATGGGTTGAATTGGGCAAGAAATAAACATTTGGGCATGTGATCTGAGGTCAGGTGGTTGCAGCACATAGTAGGGCCGTCTCTGGGGAATTGAGTGTAGAATTAGGTTTCAGGCTACTCTCTTTCAGGGTTCCCACTTTGGCAAAAAGAGGGGCAGAAGATCACTATACCAATTTACATAGTGGGCACAAGCAATGGGTTGATAATTGATGCATCTGTGGCTAGCCGCAGATGCATCAATGGGTCATTAATTATCATATATACACTTCTTTTGATGGGTCACCAATTGATGCATCTGCGGCTAGCCACAGATGCCTTAATTAGTCACTAATTACCATATGAAAATTTCATTCCAATGAGTCACTCTCTGACGCATCTGCGGCTAGGCGCAGGTGCGTTGATTGGTCTATAATTGGAGACAACACTATGTAATTTGGAGGGTTATCTTCCAATGATAATAACAAAAAAGGGCAGCAGTTCCCCTTATACTTTTCCAAATAAGGAAAAATTCCAAATAAGGTAATACTAGTTGGTGGCACCCAGCACCACACAATGCAAGGGCATAGTTGACACAGGGTTGGCCTTCCAAGCCAGGGCAATACCCATGATTGCTAGGGGTAGGAGTACCAGTGACCTCAGCCTCTCTTTTGCCATCAGAGTCAGAGGACAAATCATCAGGGTCAGAGAGGCGTTGTCTCAAATACTCAATATCTCCTCTCAAGGTAGCCTCTTGGTCTGTTAGTGAGGCAATGCAAGGGCTGGGCATAGGTTCTACAGGTGGAGGGTTTGGAACAAAAGCTTTAAAACAAGTAGTGGCTTTGAGTTTGGCTATGGCTTTTCATACCTTAGCTTCAAAGGCAGACAGGAATTCAACCAAAGGAGCAGGGGAGTCACTTTAATTGAGGCCACCTTATCATCCACATAGTTTTGAACCTGACTTAGAGTGTTGCCTAGTGCAGCCTTATGTAAACCATATTGTTGGTGAAGATGTTGGCCCCGATTATCAACGTGGGCTCCAACCAACTCAAGTTGAGAATTGACATGTTCCTGGAATTAGTTGAGCTTGTTAACCAAGGTCTTGAAATCTTGACAATATTTTAAGAGAGTGTCACAAGTAACAAACTCCTGTTGACCATGCTCACAGGAAAACCTCAACTACAGGATTCAAACCCCAATACCCTGCAGGCTGTCAGCCTGCAGGACCAGCCATCCACAGATTTTTGGACTTGAACCAGAGCAGGATTTGACCTCAGGGAATCTTCTAAAGCTTGATTAACTAAAAATACCTGCATTGAGATCCCCCACACCAAGGGTTCCTGTTAACCCAACTAATGAGAGGGCAGGCCAAACCAAAGATCACGGAATAACCTGGGCCTCCACAGAAGAGGATACAAAGAAACTTCCCGTGGAATGCAGGCCACCCAAAGATAACAAACCCCACAACCTGACAAGTAAATTTGAGCATTCTCAGTCTATACCAGCCAATGAAGCAACTCCTGCAATGGATGCCACTAAGGACTGGAAAAACCTGGTAGACGGTAGCACCAGGCCCAAAGGAATTTGTAAAAGTTTAACCATGGCAGATGGGCATACTTATACCCTGAACCTCCAGAAAGTTTCCCATTGCCAATATTGCAATAAAGTGAAATTTACCTTTGGTTCAACCAGGTTATCTCATACTTGATTTTAGTTCTATTTTATTTTCACTCACTACCCTTGGTTTCATACCTTCCTCTTACCTAACCTGAGAAACTGCGGACCAGCCACCCAAACTCTATTGTCCACCAAGCGCTCCCTTTGGCCCAGTACATTTCACAGAATACCCTTCCAACCTGGTGTATTTGGAGTTCACCCTAGAGGAAATACTATTCTAAAATCTAAAGGCTAGAACTAGAGAGACAGAAGCCGTTTACAGAGAAGGCACTAAAATCACCATACCTCCCCTGCTATTCTGTGACAAATACAGCTACCTGCCCGCATATTTGGTTCCAATAACTCTGCCTCTCACCATGCAGCCCAACCACCCATAAGAATCTTTTGCAGCCAATAAATCCACTTCCACCCAAATATTTGAGGTGATGTATATCACTCTCACCAGTTTAATTGATTCTATAGTACCTGCAAGCAGACCTTGGGCCCTCCTGGACAAATTTTTATCTTATATTTTAAAGTTAGCACCAATCTTGTGGGGGGCCTTCCTGCTGGGCCTGCGGGCAGTCTGCCTGCAAGTTCTCAAGAACCCCCCAAAGGCTGGATCCCTATCAGAGAGTTACTTGATTTGTCCTTGCCATGTAGCTTGGTGGTCATCTAGCTTGAATAGGCGGTCTTTAATATAACCAGGGAGCAAGGAGCAAAGCGAGTTCAATGTCAAAGTTGAGTATTTCTGTGAGGCCAACAAGCCACGTTGGTTATCAGAAATACAGGCAAAGAGACTATTAGTCCACTCCTGATAGGCCATGTTCTGAGCTTGGTTATTGAAGACAGCAGTGGCCACATCAGTCAGGAGTTAGTTTTGCGATCCTAAAAACCACTGGTGGTGAACTAAAGCAGGCTGGATAAATAGATTGACCAGCACACAAATAGTTTCCATGGGCTCCATTAGAGCAGGGGGGAGACCAAAGTCTAGTAGGAAGGAATACAGATAATCAGAGGCATAGCAAGGACAGAGGCCAGTAATGATATGCCTTGTCATAATGCCCAGTGAAGTTGGGAGCACACGGCATTGCAAGCTTGCTCATAATCAAGAGAGAAAGCTGAAAGGAGGCCCCACATAGGCCTGGGGGATAACACCATTATCATTAGAGTAGAGGGGGATTGGTGACATCTTCCTCAAGCAGAGGACTAGAGACTTTGAGTTGTTTGGGTACTTCAGAGACAAAAGAAGAAGGACCAGAGAAGGCACAGGGGAGCAGAGTAACCAAGAGGCTTGCAGCCCCTTTAGTGAGCATCATTTTGTTGTGTTTGGCTCCATGGGATGACATCCAGGAGGGCACAGCAGGAAATCTTTATAACAGAAGATTTGAGGTTTGAAGCTAGCCTTGGGTTAGCCTTCAGGGGAAAATTAAGGGCACATACCTTAATTTTCTGGGATACAAGATGAGTAATTAATTTTGGAAAAAAGGGAAGGAAAAAGCTTGAAGAATATTAAATCCAACACAAATGTGGATAATCTTATCTTTATTAGGAGAATTGATTCTACTTAAATAGTAGGCAAGGGTCAATGATCACTCATTAGGTAGACAGAGTGGCAGAGGGGGTCATGTTGGGTTGAAATCATACCAGAATTAGTTGGGGGCTGGCACGGTAATCTGGAATGGGTGGATATTGGAACAGACCCATTTAAAGAGGGCAAGAAATATCCAAAGTTGAAAGAAAAACCAACCAAATCTTTGCACATATCACTATTTGAAGGCCATATTGAAATATCATTAATGGCGCAATTTCCAACACCTTTTATCTCTTAATTTGTTGTTTTTGGTTTTAAAAAGCCCTTTTTTAAAAATACCCAAAATAATTTCCACCCATTTCCCCAGATTTTACGCCAAATTAAGCACCCAACACAACTATTTTATAATTTATGTTTCAGATCCTGTGCCTGATTTTAGATAGCTAGGTATCATTATTGTTTAAAATCTATTTCACACAACAAGTAAGTGGTTCTGTTTACATGCTGAGTTGATATTGTGCTTTGTTTTTAGTTTAAGTTTTGACTCACTGCACTTGAATGTATTTTGACACCAATTTACATAGTAAACATATGTACACCAAATGTCAACTCAAACTATTTTGTTTGTGAATCCATGTATTTTGGTTTTTATTTTGAATATTTTTAATTGAAGTGTTTATTTTGCTGCTGTGTTGACCCATTTTGCCTATTGAAGCCAAAATCCCTTGTTAACTGAGTGATATTTACACTGATACTTGGATTCTGTTTAAATATGAGTCCAGTTTCTTCAAACTCAAAAGATTTTTTCTTGGAGCCATAGCTTTGAAAGCTACTGTATATAGGCAAAGTTTAATGTAAATGGCTGTTAAGCACTGTAAGTAATGAGAATTAAATGACAGAAAGTGTTGTAAAGTTTCTAATCAAGATTGAGTTTTAGCAGTCTGTTCTGACTAGAAGAAATTTCTAACATAGTACCCCTACTAATGTACCCCAAGCTATTTATAAAGACTTGCTATTATTGGCTCAAAGGGTTACATAAAAATTACTGCTAATCATTTTGGGCTAGATTCTTGGATAAAGATTTTTTGAGATTTTTTTAAAAGTGAATCCATTGTTAAAAGTTATACCGGGCTACAACTTGCTTTGTGGCCAAACTTAGCCTCTTACTATTAGTTTGGATATGATATCTGCAACTAGCATTTGCTCAAGTTTATTGCAACCAAGAGCCTATTCCAGCTGTGATTGTGATTCATGTCACACAGGGCATGCTGCAAGAGTTTCTTTACAACAGAGATCTGGCTGTAAGCCCTCCATCCACCAATTGTAAAGCCCAGCTGTTATAGACACAGCAGAGTTCAATTTGTATAATAGACTGGATAGATAGTAGATGTTTGGGATAAACTCCAATGATGGCTTAAGCTATCAACTAGCCAAGAATAATTTATTTATGGGTTATTATAGAAGTATGATGAAATAATAGGATCAGTTAGGATATGTAAATTAAAACAGCATATTAATGAGCTTGCAGCTCATTTATTATAAAGTTTCATACTTATTACAATTTCTGGAAATTGTGGCTCTTGAAAGATGCTCATTACTTAATATAAGTTGCTAGAATTGCAAAGGTATTTCAAATGAGGTCTCATACATGAAAATAAACAAATATTCACTGAGTTAAAGTTGTATTAATGTCATCATTTCATGCAACTGGTTGCCATGCAGGGGGCTTTCTTCAAATCAATTCAACTCTCAAATGACAGTCCCAGCTGATCTTAGATATACAAGAAAAGTTGTTGGCATTTAAAAGGGCTTTGAAATGCATTCTTGGACTTAGATTTCCATAGATTATATGCTAATTTATGGTTGTATGAATTACAACATTTATAAACCCCTTTAGCATGATTGGTAAATTGAACATGACCCTATTTGGCTTTTTGCAATTTTCCCCCTTTTACAATAGTTGGTGGTTTCTGATGTAGTTTCTGGCTTGGCTGAATTTTGGCTTGGATGTCAGGAGTGATCTTGACAGCAATGGCACCTACTTTCTCAGTTAAGAGATATATCAATTAGCCAGTTTTCAAACAATCCATATGTCACAACATTATGAATGGTGTAATCCTGTTTCAGCAGTAACATGGAGGTTGACTGGGTCACCAAAACTTCCACTAATACAAACATTAAATATAACTCTCACTATTATTTTCTCTCTTCTTGGTCCCTCTTATGTTGTCTTCTCCAATTCATTGGACCCAGATATGCTTTATTGAAATAATTCTACAATGTTAGCCTTATATTTCTCAAGGGATTTAAAATAAAGGGTTTAAAATATATCTAGTGTCAAGGATCTGGATGTACAAGTATTCTGGCTACCGCCTACCTACTTAACATCTAGCCATTTTCCTATTTGTTCCCCTTCAATATACCATTTGGCATACCAAGAATGGTAACCAAGCAATATCACCTGACTGTCCAAGTATCCAGTGGCTTGAACTCATCTTGTACATGGACAACCCCAGGTTTAATCCAACTAAATCCCCACCATAGTCAAGTCTATAATAGTCTAAAGTATTTGTGACAGTCCACATGTTTGGTGGTTTGCAGGCAGGGATAATGTTGGCCAAGCAGAAGTTTGATTGTTTGTTGCAGGTAGAGGCCTAGTAGGTAACTTAGGACTACTAGGGGTAAGTAAGGTGAGCCTAGTATATAACATAGGACTACTAGAGGTAAGTAAGGTGAGCCTAGTAGATAACATAGGACTACTAGGGGTAATTAAGGTGAGCCTAGTAGGTAACATAGGACTACTAGGGTAAGTAAGGCCTGGCTGGTAGGTAACAAAGGACTACTAGAGGCAGATGTTGCCTCCACCTAGCAGAAGATATTGGCTGCTTTGGGCTATAGTTCTTCATCTAGAAGGAAACTGTGGCTGCGGAAGGGTCAAGACTGAGATAGCAAGCAGGGAACTTTGTCTGTCTGGGGGGAGTAAGTTTTGGACCCCTGGCAGGTAACACAGGCTGCCAGGGAAGGAAAGAGCTTTGAGGGCTCTACGTACCCTAATACACTTACAGGAGGTCTGTGAGCAAGCAT
Organism: Entomophthora muscae; assembly: GCA_014839935.2. Taxonomy (NCBI): domain Eukaryota; kingdom Fungi; phylum Entomophthoromycota; class Entomophthoromycetes; order Entomophthorales; family Entomophthoraceae; genus Entomophthora; species Entomophthora muscae. Next base: position 938,815 of record QTSX02000002.1, on the reverse strand, counting down.
CCTATCTAAAGGACTGGTAGGGTGTCCTTGTTTATGCCCATATGAGAGCTTTGGGGAGAACCCAAAGTGAGCATTGGAGGGCATAGATTTGCTCAGAGGTGTCACCAAGGCGGTTTGCTTGGGGAAGCAAGCTGAAGAACTTGGTGTGATCAGGCCTCTGGGAAGTAGAGCTGATTACTCTGCAACTGAAAGCCCAGACTTAATCACCTGGGTGAGTAAAGACAACACATAGACATTGATCTATGGTTGGATGGCTTAAGTGTATTGCCACTTGCAAGGGCCCAGTCAAATGCCAGTTGAATGTAGACTCATGCCTGGGTCTACAATTTCTGGTAACAGGGACTGAGATAAAGAACCAAGGTGGTTCACAGAATTAACAGAGAAGACTAGTGAGAGGTACTGTTTGATCATAGTGAAGGCTAGTTGACGGACTGTTGGTTCATATTGAATTTTGGAACCAAAATGGTTCATTGTGCAGGTGGAACCAGGATGGTTCCTAACAAGGATAAGTGGAAGCGCTCAAAGATCATGATGCAGAAGTAGCTGGTCATGATAAAGGAGTAGCCAGAGGACTGATAGGCCGTTTAATGACGGGACTGAGCTGTTGGAGACTGAAATGAGCTGGCTAAAGGATCATAAGATGATGAAGAACTGGTGGTCTGGAGAAATGAACCAAGATTTTGTCAAATTGATTTGCCAAAGTGGGAAAATGTAGAATGTTTTGCCTTGGTTTGGTATTAAAATCAAGAAGGAATGTGGATAGAAGTGTGGGTAAGATATTTATTTATTAAGTTCCTAGGATAGATGAAGGTATTTTGGCTATGAGAGCTGGATACAAAGTTGTTTTAGTGTGACGTTTTCCTTGGATTTTACTATATTTGTAAATATATGGGGAAAACGTTGAAGAGGTTTAAAAAGAACAATTTAAATAGCATTCTACTATTTAAATTGGTTCAGTTTAAATGCAGGGAAGACTGGTGCCAGAATAATGGACTGGTTAACGCTTTGGTGCGCAAAGAGTTGTTGATTTGAGCGGTTTGAGCTGTGGAAATTGATTTCTTAGTTGGATCCCTGTGGAACTTCATAAATAGTCTATTTCTGCGCTCTGCATTCATTGGTTTAGTTCTGGCAGGTTTCCTGATGAAAATGATTAGTTGGAAGCCAAAAGCCTAAAGTATAAGCTAGGAAATAGTGAATTAATACTTTAAACTTTTGCAAAAGTAAGTATGTAAGCTTAAGTTATCATAGTAAAAAGTGAGCAGCAATGATTTAAGCTTCTGAAAAAAGCCATTTTAAAGGCGGAACTGTTGAGAAAAAGACACTATAAGAAGGTGGCTGGCTGGAAAGTTACAGGGTCTTTTTGAGGTCTTTCCAGGTCTTTGACGGGATCTTTCCAAGGCCTTCTGAGTTTCTGCCAAGAGGTTTTGGAAGCCTCTTGATCATCAGCAGGAGCTTAATTTGGACTGATACAACCCAAGATAACGGAGCAGGAGCCCAAGAATAAGAAGCTGGATCCTAAGCGTGGTGCCAGAGTCCAAGTTTAAGAAGCAGGCGTCCAAGTCTAAGGAGCAGACGTCCAAGACTAATGTTCAGGAGTCCAAGACCAAGTACAAGGAGTCCAAGATATTGTTGTAGGACTCCAAGTATTGGCAAATCCATATTGTTTCCTTGACCCTCCAGGCCATATACCAGAAGGTTTCCAAGGGGATCTTTCTTCTGAGAGTGAATAAAAGCCCATTTTGACCCCTATACATATTTATGAGATACATTTTCCCTTACCAGAGAATGACAATCCCTTCCAGCCGGTTCCTGGCTATAATCCAAGACACACTTTGGGGACTGGTGGACAGAAACCCCACAGTATTATCCAATAAAAGATACTTCTCTTCTTTCTTAATTCCATATTTGAAGCTTCCCCAAAAGGCGCTCTGTATCACTGGTAGCAGCTACAGGTTTTTAACCACACCCATGAGAGAGAAAATGACTGACTGAAACCTGCCCACCTTTGCTCATGTACTCAACCAGGCCACATCCCAGGAGACCTGGAAAATGTACTTCCGCGCCCACAACATTGATGAAGATATACCTAGTGAATGCACCATATTTGAAGGTCTGGTCATGCCCAAAGCATGCACCAAGATTATTCAATACAGTTGCTCTCTTTAACCACAAACAAACACACAACTACCTATCACAGGTGAAGTTACCAACACCAAATACATTGGTATTGACAAGTTTTTTTTGGTAAAAACAAAGAAAATATCATCAACTGGCTAGACCACACAGCCGCCAAACTCTGCGCCAGCCGCATCCCCCATGAGAAATGGGTCCAGGAAGCCAGCAAACGCCTGTACAAGGCCGCAGCTAACTGGTTTGCCACCTGGGTTGGCTCACAAACTGACAACTAGCTTGACAACTGGGAAGAGTTCAAAGCAGGCATCACCCACAATTTCTGCATCACCAAATCCCTCCAAGTGTCAGAAATATTCCTGACACTTACAGTTGTGTAATCAATAAACTGTCACCTGCTGCCAATGTGAAGGCGCCTGCCGCCACTGAGCAGACATCTGCTGTCAACGTGCAGACATCTGCTGTCAACGTGCAGACATCTGCTGCCGTAAAGCAGATACACACTGCCACCATGCAGAAGCCCGCCACAACCAAGCGGTCACCTGCTGTCAGCATGAAGGCCCCTGCTGCCACCAAGAAGACGTCCACCTCCACTGCGCAGGCCCCCGCTGTCCACACGCAGAATCCTGTCACAACCAAGCCGTTGCCTGCCGTCAACTTACAGGCAACCGCTGCCACCAAGCAGACGTCTGCTGCCACTGCGCAGGCCCTTGCTGCCACCACGCAGAAGCCTGTCACAACCAAGCTGTTGCCTGCTGTCAACGTGCAGGCACCCGCCGCCAGCAAGCAGACGTCTGCCACCACCACGCAGAAGCCTGTCACAACCAAGCAGTTGCCCGCCGTCAACCTGCAGGCACCTGCCGCCACTAAGCAAACGTCCACCGCCACTGTGCAGGCCCCTGCTGCCATTAAGCAGATACCCACTGCCACTGCACAGCCGCCCACCACTCTTGCCAGCCCCACCTGCAAGCCATCCTCAAACCAGGCACCCATGGGCCAGCCTGCCACCTGCCAGCCTTTGCCCTCCCATGCCAGCAGGCCAGTCCCCATCCACTCCTTTGGGAAATAGCCAGATTGGGAAATCAGGAAAGGCAATTTCCCCAAAGCCAAACTTGGGAGGAACTGCTGCCTAATTTGGTAGCCTACCAAATGGGGAATGGACTGACAGGCTATCCAACAATGGAAATCATGCATCAAATTTAGTAAATAAATTTGGATGCAAGAAGTAGACCAAACTTGCACTATGCCAATGCAAACTTGGATTCAGCCAAACCTTCTCAATTGCCAGCCACCCAAGCCAATCTAGAAAAGGGAATAACAGATACAACTCAGACTCTTGGTTCCCTAATGCTATGCCTTCCAATAATCATGCTTTGCAGGTCCACTAGTATAAATAAAGACAAACCCCTCAATGATAGTTTGTGCTATAATTGAGTGAATATTATCCTCAATATTATCACATTAATCAATCCTTTACACAGGCTAAGCAAGTAACCTTACTAAACCCATTACCCCTCCCCAAGTCAGAAGATGAACTACATCATCTTCACAGCTGTCTTGACAGCTTACCTTGAGATAGGGGGCCACCAGCCAACCAATGCTCAGTTTGGTCCTGAACCACAGGGACCAAAAGGGATATTGTACAATAAGCCAACTCATCTCAAATCAATGGGTTTGAACCCATGGACACCCCTGGCCTCATCTTGCCCAACTCCCACCTTGGCTACTTATGTGATCCCCGCAGCTATGCTACTGTACCTTGCCGTCAGCCTTAGACAATGCAACATCCTTGATAAAGCCTTCCATCAGGAAGTCAACTTCTGTCCAATTGTCTACACCTTGAATGGCTTTGAGCCGCCTAACCTGCCATCTTATGTTACCAAAGGTTTACCCTCAATACTTAGGTATTACATCAAGACATTGCAATACAGCTCAGTAATCTTCCACAGAAGACCACTATTGCAGCTTACACCAACAAATTTGAGGAAATACACCACAAAATCCAAAACCCAGCACAAGCTGACAACGTACATACCAGAGCCTCATTCATCAACAGAATGAAACACTCTGTTGCTGCCCTCATCCGCCCTGAGGCTAATACCTCCATGTTCACGCTCATTGCAAAAGCCAAGCACGCAGAAAAACGTGCAAACATGGAATATGCTGCACACAACGGCAATTTCTCCTTAAATGGCAATGGCAGAAAAACTCCAATGGCAATAAATGCCAGAACACCAACCATAATAACAGCAACTCCAATTGCAACAATGGCAATTGCAACCAAAGCGCAGACTGCTCCTGTCCCAAGAAAGAGGACACCGCCAAAGTTAACAATGCTGAAATAGCAACCTGCTATGAATATGGCTCCAAATTCTCTGACCTCAAAGGTCTTGAAACAGAGGAAAAGGGAAAAGAGGAGGGGGAACAGGCTTAAGTGCCCCTGTCTCCCCCCAACTTGACAAGAAACTGTACCAAGGCACAAACTTTGCTGCTCACATCCCATGTGTCCCGCAATCCTCCATTTTTATGAACATAAAAATTAAAGATCACTCACAACTTCTTGTCTACCCATGCACCTATAAATCACATACACACAAAATTTTACTTGACTCTGATGCCCAACACACCATGGTAATTAAACCATTTATAACCAGGTACAAAATACCAGTTGTCAAATCTAACTTCAAATACGCCAGAATGGCAGACAAATCATAGGTTCTACTCAAAGGCAAAACACCTCACTTTCAGAATTGACCTCCAAGGCATACAAAAGTCCATCAAAGGACTTGTCATGAATAGCATAAACTACAACATTGTAGCAGGCATGGACTGGTTCACCCAAGTGAACCCCAGTGTATGTTGTAAAACAAAAACCATGTCCGTCAAACACAACGGAGTCAATTTTAATATCCTCAAAAAACCCAACAACCTCATTCTAAGAGACACAGTATTTTTCCAGGTCATAAACAGTGACAACTATGAACATCTAATCAAAGACAGTATCCTTCACACAATGAGATACACCAAATTCAATAACATACAAACACAAAAGATCCAATGCCCAGAACTTGCGGCACTCCTAAAGGAATACACTCATGTATTCAAAAAAGAACTCACAGAGTTATCACTCAAACAAGAGGTCAAACATGGCATCAACCTATGTAAAGCCATGCATAAACCTGCACCCCTCTACAGACTTCCCCCATGGAGACACAAACCCTCAAGACACATATTGAGGACAACCTATCAAAAGGATTCATTTGCCCATTTGAATCCCTGTGGGGGGCAGCAGTGTTCTTTGTAAAGAAAAGGGAAGGCACCCTCTGTCTAGTAACTGACTACAGAGCACTAAATGCAAGCACAGTAAAGAATAAATATTCCCTATCACTTATAGAGGATCTGTTTGCAAGACTCTCAGGAGCCAAATTTTTCTCCAAAATTAACCTCACCTCAGGTTACAACCAGGTTGAAGTAAAGGAAAAGGACATACCAAAAACTGTGTTCTGTATACAATTTGGATCCTTTGAGTGTAGGGTAATGAACTTTAGGATGACCAAAACTCCCATGATGTTTGTCACTATGATGAACCAAGCATTGAAGGGACTTTCAAATACATTATGCTACCTCAACAATATCATCATATTCTCAAAAACAAAAGAGGAACACCTCACGCATGTCTGCAAGACACTCAATTGACTTGCAAAGCACAAACTTTATGCAAAACCAAGTAAGTGCTAATTTATGGAAAAGTAACTCCTGTTATTGGGCCACATTGTCTCTGAAGGTGACATCAAAGCAGATACAGACAAAATAAAAGCCATAAATAACATGCAACACCCCACCTTTGTTAAACAAGTTAGATGCTTCTTTGGTATGGTAGCTTACCTAAGGAAATACATCAAAGGCTGCGGAAAACTAACCTCACCAATCAATGACTTAACCAAGGGTAATGCCAAAATGAAATTTATCTGGATACATGAATGTGACAAGAATTTCCAATTATTAAAACAAGCTTTGATTGAAGCACCAATCTTGCAATACCCTATTAATAAAGAGTGCTACAAGCTTGAGTCAGATGCCAGTGACACCGCCATTGGCGCAGTCCTGCGCATCCTCCAGCCAGGGCAGCAAGACTTCCTGCCATTATGTTACAAAAGCAGAAAACTAACTAATACTGATCAGAGATACCCAATACACAATAAGGAATTGCTAGCAATATACCATACATACAAGAAATGGAGATATTACTTAGAAGGACATTTAAACGTCCAAGTACTAACTGATCATAAATCCTTGATCTATTTCAAAACTCAGAACACACTTGCACGGCAACAAGCCAGATGGATGTACTTGCTGGAACAGCTTAACCTGGACATTCAATACAAAAAGGGACAGAGCTGGTCACAGATGATGCTCTCTCTAGACTATGTCAGCCTAGAGAGGATCACCCAGACCACCTGGACCCTGACTGGCCAAACCTGTACAACATGAGTATAAAACCAAAGGGAAAGACCCCTCAACACATCAACTGACCCATAATACATTAGTAAGGAGCAAAAAGCACTTCCATGTATCAAATGGCACTGTATACCAAACCATTAACAACAAACATGTCCTGTATATCCCACTCACACAAAGAGTTGGCATCATATTAAGACATCACCACCTACTAGGACATACAAAGGCTAACAACCTATATCTCACATTAAAAGAGATAGTATGGTGGCCCAACCTCAAACAGGATATAATTGATGTTCTGAAAAAGTGCACAGTGCAAGAGAAATACACCAGTACAAAGGCTCCTCAGCCAACGGTCAACCCAGTACCAGACCCTGAACCGTCCAAGGTTTGGGGGATAGACGTAGTGGGCCTCTTCCCATAAACAAAAACAAACCAACATTTTCTTTATTGTAGCTATCAGCTTTTCCACACACTGGCCCATCTTCTGGGCAACAAAGGACCATAAAGCAGAAACCATCAACCAATTCATTAACAAAGCAATCATAGCCAACTACAGCACCCCAGAATACATCATAACTGATGGAGCAACCGAGCTATCAGGTCACATAGTAAACAATAACTTAAAATCCAAAAACATTAAACATTTCACAACCTCTCCATAAAGGCCACAGGCCAACAGCAGAGTGGAACGCCTCAACAACAGCCTTATCAGGACCCTAGAAAAAATAATGGATAGCAAAACCAAAAACACATGGCCACTATATGTGAAACATGTATTACTAGTATCCTGAGTCCGCACCAATCAAGGAACAGGCTATTCACTGTTTGAGCTAACCTATGGGTACAAACCAGAAATAATTACCCGCAACAAACAGCCATACATAAATATCCCCCCAGGGAAACCATCCACAGTAGAAAAAGTACCAAATCTACAACACATCTGTCTCAAAGCTAAAATAGCAGAAATGAAGAGACTCAAAACACAAAAGGTAACCTCCACAGAGGAGCCACTTCCCATCAACTCCCCTGTCTGGGTTCTAGCTGGTAACAGAAAGAAACTAGACTCAGTACACAGATGACCAGGAAGAATCATCAAGTACAGACCAGATCACAACACCTATCTAGTAAAATTCCAAGGTGCCAAAACCCCAAATGTCAAGAAATGCCACAGAACCTGTCTCTGCTAGTAAAGGAGAACATTCAACCAGACTGGTTACAACTAGTAAACAGCTCCAGGAGCATCAGGCAGCAGCCGTGAAAACAAAGCCCCCTCCTGATGCACCAGAGTGACTCCTTAAGGAGGGGTGTGTCAAGGGTCTGGATGTACAAGCATTATGGCTACCGCCAACTCACTTAACATCCAGTCATTGCCTGGTTTGATGCCCTTTCAATATACAATTTGACATACCAAGAATGGTAACCAAGCATTATCACATGACTGTTTAAATATCCAGTGGCATAAACCCATCCTGCACATGACCAACCCCTAGATTTAATCCAACTAAATCCCCGCCACAGTCAAGTCTATATAAGTCTAAAGTATTATCCAATAAAATATACTTCTCTTCTTTCCTAATTCCATATTTGAAGCTTCCCCAAAAGGCACTCCTTATCAGTTATCAGAAATACAGGCAAAGAAACTATGGGTCCACTCCTGATAGGCCATGCTCTGTGCTTGGTTATTGAGGATGGCGGTGGCCACATCAGTCAGGAGTTAGTTTTGTGATCCTAAATCTAACTGGTGGTGAACTAAAGCAGGCTGGATAAATTGGTTGACCTACACACCAATAGTTCCCATGGACTCCATTAGAGCAGGGGGGAGACCAAAGTCCAGTAGGAAGGAATACAGATCCTCAGAGGCATAGCTAGGACAGAGGCCAGGAATGGTATGCATTGCCATGGTTCCCAGTGAAGGAGGGAGCACACGGCATTGCAAGCTTGTTCATAATTGAGAGAGAAAGCTGGCAGGGGCCCACATAGGCCCAGGGGATAACACCATTACATTAGAGTAGAGGGGTTTTGTGATTTCTTCCTCAAGCAGAGGACTAGAGACTTTGAGTTGTTTGGGTACTTCAGAGACAAAAGAAGAAGAAACAGAGAAGGCACAGGGTGTCAGGGAACCAACCCTGATTGGCCAGCTTGCTAGTGTTTGGGAACTGGCGGGTCACAGACTGGGTGGGCAGAGCCCACCAAAGGATTGATGCTAACTTAATGAGGTAGGACATTGACTTGACCACCCACAACCACAACCACAGACCAGCAGCTGGGACAATAGTATCTATTACTCCTGTGAGAGTAATATATACAATTCCAAAAAGCTTGTTGGTATGGTCCAGTGGGAGCTTGGCGGCGGAGGCAGGAATTGGTTTGTGGGTGACAGGTGGTTCCATGTCTATTTGGTAGGCAGGAAGGAAGTTGTATTTATCTCTGAACAGGCGGGGTTTGGTAACGTACCAAGGGCCTTCTCAGTTGTATCTGGTTAACTCGGTAGTTCTGGCCAAGGGATCCTGGGCTAGTATGTTGTCGGCGGTGTAGTCCTTGTACTCAGGCTTTAAGGGGTACTCTGTGAAATGGACAGGACCAAATGGGGCACCTGGTGTGCTGGCAGGGGGGGCAGACAATCTTGGGGTTAACTGGAAGATGACAAGAATAAAATATGGCAATAGTTGGGGAAACCAATATCTCATAACCTTTATTTAAAAATTAGAATGGGGGTTGATCTTGGCCTGGCAGGTATTTATACCACGCTGCCAGGCTTCACTACCTGGTTGGGTTTTCTGGGCTCAGGAGGGTTGGCATCGGGTGTCTCAAATGGCAGTGTGGCGCTCGGCACTGGCGTTTTGCCACTGGCCGCTTTGGGGTGAGAAGACTTCAAATCTTCTGTTTATTGATTCAGGTATTGGGTGCCTCCTATGGGTTCAGTGCCTTCCCTGGGACTTTGGGGGGAGTTTGGAATAACTTTCAGGGAGAAATTTGTCTATTTCACCTGGAAAACTGCCAGTATCAGGCGTTGGCACCTTGGGGAAATTCCCAGCATCTTGCACTGGCAGTTTGCTTGCAGAATCCTGCAGGACAGCTAAGGGTTCAGATCCTGACGGGCTGGCAGCAACTTTGTCAATTAGTAGTGGGTTATTGTGTTCTCAGCCAATGAGTATGGCGGTTTATGAGGGATTTTGTCTAGGGTTTGACTCTGATTCCATATTCTGAGATTTAGGAGCATCCAAATTGTCATTCCTGACATCATCCCCTTCTTCCCCTGAAATTTCCCCTTTCAGGGCCTTCTTCTAAAGGTATTGTTGGATGGCCTGTTTGGCATTGGTTAGGTTGCTCAAGGGTTCCCAGGTGCTTTCTTCTGGGAGGTAACCTGACCACTTGACGTAGTACTGGGGGGTCTTGTAGTTGACTTGGTTGCCGTGGATGTACTCAACTTTGTACTCAATTGAGTGGTCCTTCCAGATTGGCGGGGCGCTTGACTTGATCTTCTGGTGGGGAAGGGAGTTTCTGTCTTTTTTGAACAGCAGGGCACAGTGGAACACGTTATGGATCTTTCACATGGGGGGTAGGTCTAACTTGAAGGCAATTTATCCAATGAGCTTGGTGATCTTGTGTAGTCTGCTTCTTCTGTGAGCTAGTTTTCTACAAGGCACATGCAGGGGCACCTTACAGGAGTCCAAATAGACCTTGTCTTCAACTTGGAGGGGTTTACCAGGAATCTGTTTTTAATCAACAAAGGCCTTTTATGTCTGTACTGCTTGTTTCAGGTTTGCTAGGCATATAGTTTGGGTGTCTTGGATCTGTTCAATTGAAGCACGTCCAGACGGGTTGGTTTCCTTGTTTCCAATGCTAGGGTCCCATGTGGGGTCAAATCCGTAGTTGGCTTTGAAAGGGGACATTCCAGTAGATGCATGGTCTTTGCTGTTGTAGGGGTACTGTGCCATGGATAGCATCTTGGCCCAGTTATCTTGGTTGGCGTTGACATAGCATTTTAGGTACTGTTCAAGTATTTGGTTCACTTGTTCAGTCTGGCCGTCACTCTGTGGGTGGTAGGAGGTTGATACGCAGCGCTTTACCCCCAAATACTTCATTGCCTGAGCCCAGTAGTTGGAGGTGAATTGTGGTCCTCTATCAGTGATGATTTCTGCCAGAGTGCCATGTTGGGTTAGGATGTGGTCGTGGAAATGTCTAGCTGTCTCTGCAGCAGTGCAATGGGTGGCGGTAGGGAAAAAATAAGACATTTTAGTGAATCTATCTACCATGACTAGGATTGCATTGAACAAATTAGAAGGTGCAGTTCCACAATATAATCCAGTGAAATGGACTGCCAGGGTCCCGCTGGCATGTCTAGCAGTCTTAGCAAGCCTTCAGGTTTGGATCTACAGGGTTTGGTTCTTCCACATGTCTCACAGCCTTTGATGTAGGCAGCCACGTCTTTGTCCAGTTGGGGCCAAGCATAATTCTTCTTAATTCCTCAGATTGTCTTGAGTCTGCCAGGGTGGCCGGCCATCTCTGAGTTGTGATAGTTTATGAGTACTTTGGCCCTTGTTTTACCTTCTGGTACAAAGATCTGGTTGTGTAATAGCAGGGTGGTTCCTTTCAATGAGAATCCCTTCTTGTCGTGTTGGCTATCTGGGTCTGAGGTCAAGTTGGCAATGAGTTCCGCTGAATACTTGTCTAATTTCTGCGCCTCAATTATGTCAGGCTTGCGGGCCATGATCTTCATGAACATCAGTTGGATGCCTAGGCTGGTGGGGTTGAGGAGTACATGGGTGTTGTGGTCCTTGGTCTCAGCTGTGGGGGGGGAATCATATCTGCTCTTCTACTCAGGGCGTCAGGTACCACGTTCACCTTTCTGGATTTGTAGTCAATGGTCAAGGTGTAGTCAGCCAGTTCTAAGACCCATCTGGCCTGTCTTTGGTTCATCTGTCTGGGTTTAAAGAAGTAAACTAGGTTCTTGTGGTTGGTTAGAACTTTTACTGGAAACTCAGCGCCACATAAGTACTGGCACCAATGTTTCAAGGTCTTCATTATAGCAAGCATCTACTTGTTGTAGATTGGGTAGTTTCCTTCAGCAGGAAGCATCTTCTTGGAGTAATATGCTACAGGATGTAGCATACTATCCCCTCCCTCCTGAAGAAGGACCCCTCCCACCGCAAATTCAGACGTGTTGATTTCCAGCACAGAAGGCTTGGAGGGGTCAGGCATGGCCAGGACAAGGGCAGAGGTGAAGGCAAGTTTCGGGGTCTCAAAAGCGGTGGTGCATTCTGGAGTCCAGACAAAGGTGACCTTGTCAGAGCACAGGCAGGTCAGGGGTAGGGTGATGAGAGAAATTTTTTGGATGAAATCCCTGCAATAGTTTGCCAGGCCCAAAAAACTTCTCATATCTTTCCTACATTTGGGCATCAGCCAAGACATTATTGCTTCTACTTTGTCCTATGCCATTGCAAACCCGCCAGTCTTCACTATGTATCCCAGGAATTCAACCTCAGACTGAAAGAATTCACACTTCTTGAGCTTAGCGTGTAAATTAGCTTGGGAGAGTTTCTCCAATATGAGGTCCAGGTGGCGCAGGTGTTCCTCATGAGACTTGCTTTAGATGAGGATGTCGTCCAGATATGCCACACAGAAGCGGTCAAGGTATTCCCCTAGGACAGTGTTGATTATTCTTTGGAAGGTGCTGGGGGCGTTGCAGAGGCCAAAGGGCATCACCAGGTACTCATACAGCCCATATCGGGTTTTGGAGGCAGTCTTGTACTTGTCTCCATCCTTGATTTTTATTTGGTTGAATGCATCTCGGAGGTCAATTTTTGAGTGCACCTGGGCTCCAGTCAGTAAATCACAGAGGTTGTTGGCATTGGGGATGGAGTAGCAGTTCTTCACTGTGATATTGTTCAGTTTTTGGTAATTCACACATGGGCACATCCCACCATCTTTTTTTCCTACAAACAGCATGGGTGACAAGTAGGGGGCCTTTGACACTTGGATGAAACCCTTTTTTGTCATATCTTCCTGGTATGCTTTCAAGGCTACTTGTTTGCGGTGGTTGCAGCTGTAGATGGGACTGTAGTGAGGTTGGGTTCCCGGTATCAGGTCTATGGCATGGTTGTATATTGAATGGCTGGGTAGTTTTGTGGCTTCTTCTTCACTAAACACATGGTCCCATTTCTGTAGGGGGGTAGGTAGTATTCCAACACTAGGTTATATCTTTATGGTTAAGAGTTTGTTGGTAGGGGTTCAGCCATGGCTCATGCAAAAGGGGACGGTGTTGCAAGATTCAGGTCAGCCCAATGTGGCAGTTTGTTTGTGATAGTTCAGGATCAGGCCATGTTTTTTGGACCAAGAGTTGCCCAGTATAAGGGGGTGGGATAGTCTGGGTAAGAGGATCAGGGATGGCGGGTACACATTATGTCTAATTGTCAACGTGAGTTCTTGTTCACACTCATAGCCAGTGTCCAGAGAGCTATTTCCCATGACTACTTGTAGGCTACGCTCTGAAGCTGTCATACCTAGTTCCTTTGCCAGGCTGGCGTCAATGAAGCTTTCATCAGCTCCTGTATCAATTTAAACTTTGATCTGGCGCTTGTTTCCCAATAGTTCTATGGTCACTTGGATGAATTTGTAAGACTGGGAAGAAGTGTTTATTTGCGCCAGTGAGACTGGGGCAGTGTTTTTCTTAGGGCAGGCTCTGGTCAAGTGGCCCGCCTTGTGGCAGTGGAAACAGAGTCCTTTGTGATAGTGTTGTTGGAGCTCTTTGGGTGTCATTCCTGTTCTGTTGGTGCTTGGGTTTGGCGGGTCTGGGAGGGGCCAGCATTCTCTTGGTTCATGCTAAGGCCCTTGCACAGGGGAACCAGATTGTCTAGGCTGAGGGTGGGCGGTTTGTGCTTCAAAAAGTCCTTCATCACAAGATTGAATCCCTTTTGGAAGATGATGGCTGCCAGTTTATCTTCCAGTTGGGTGAAAGTCTTTAGTTTGAGGAATTTGTCAATGTAAGCTTGGATGGAACAAGCGCCCTGCTGGATTTCCAACAAGGAGTTCAGGGTGTAGTATCTGGTGTCATGGTCTTCCTCTGTGGCCATCAGTTTGGCTTCAAACTTGGCATAGTCTAGGAAAAATTCCACATCTTCAGCAGTGGCTTTGCCAAACCAATCAAGGGTGTCTCCTGATAGCATGGCGGCTACTACAAGTACCTTTTTGGTGTCACTGGAATAGGATGGGGCATTGGCTTGAAAATGTAGTTGAAGCACTGGCATGGCACAGCAGGCCTCTTCAAGAGTGAGTTTTCCCATCTGGGGCATCTCCACTTTGGTGAGGGATTGGTTGACTATCACATTCTGAACCTGGGAGGAGGGTCCTTTGGCAGTTTTGGCAGCGGGGTTGGAGTTCTTGGGGTTGTCTGGGGTCACATTTGTATTCTTCCACATGGAAGAGATCAGGTTCTTGGTCCTCATAAATGTGTAATAAGTGATTATCATTACAAAAAACATACAAGATGCCCCAAGAATAATCAACATCTTGGGGCTCAGGGTACCAGGTTTAAAATAGATTGTCATAATGTCAGGGAACCAACCCTGATCAGCCGGCTTGCTAGTGTCTGGGAACTGACGGGTCACGGACTGGGTGGGCAGAGCCCATCAAAGGATTGGTGCTAAATTAATGAGGTAGGACATTGACTTGCCCACCCACAACCATGACCACAGACCGGCAGCTGGGACAATAGTATCTATTACTCCTGTGAGAGTAATATATACAATTCCAAAAAGCTTGTTGGTATGGTCCAGTGGGAGCTTGGCAGTGGAGACAGGAATTGGTTTGGGGGTGACAGGTGGTTCCATGTCTATTTGGTAGGAAGGAAGGAAGTTGTATTTATCTCTGAACAGGCGGGGTTTGGTAACGTACCAAGGGCCTTCTCAGTTGTATCTGGTTAACTCGGTAGTTCTGGCCAAGGGATCCTGGGCTAGTATGTTGTTGGCAATGTAGTCCTTGTACTCAGGCTTTAAGGGGTACTCTGTGAAATGGACAGGACCAAATGGGGCACCTGGTGGGCTGGCAGGGGGGCAGACAATCTTGGAGTTAACTGGAAGATGACAAGAATAAAATATGGCAATAGTTGGGGAAACCAATATCTCATAACCTTTATTTAAAAATTAGAATGGGGGTTGATCTCGGACTGGCAGGTATTTATACCACGCTGCCAGGCTTTACTACCTGGTCGGGTTTTCTGGGCTCAGGCAGGTTGGCATTGGGTGTCTCAAATGGCAGTGTGGTGCTTGGCACTGGCATTTTGCCACTGGCTGCTTTGGGGTGAGAAGACTTCAAATCCTTCTGTTTATTGATTCAGGTATTGGGTGCCTCCTATGGGTTCAGTGCCTTCCCCGGGACTTTGTGGGAGTATGGAATAACTTTCAGGGAGAAATTTGTCTATTTCACCTGGAAAACTGCCGGTATCAGGCGTTGGCACCTTGGGGAAATTCCCAGCATCTTGCACTGGCAGTTTGCTTGCAGAATCCTGCGGGACAGCTAAGGGTTCAGATCCTGGCGGGCTGGCAGCAACTTTGTCAATTAGTAGTGGGTTATTGTGTTCCCAGCCTATGAGTCTGGTGGTCTGCAAAGGGTTTTGTTCAGGGTTTGACTCTGATTCCATATTTTGAGATTTAGGAGCATCCAAATTGTCATTCCTGACACAGGGGAGCATAGTAACCAAGGGGCTTGCAGCCCCTGTAGTGAGCATCATTTTGTTGTGTTTGGCTCCATGGGATGACATCCAGGAGGGCACAGCAGGAAATCTTTATAACAGAAGATTTGAGGTTTGAAGCTAGCCTTGGGTTAGCCTTCAGGGGAAAATTAAGGGCACATACCTTAATTTTCTGGGATACAAGATGAGTAATTAATTTTGGAAAAAAGGGAAGGAAAAAGCTTGAAGAATATTAAATCCAACACAAATGTGGATAATCTTATCTTTATTAGGAGAATTGATTCTACTTAAATAGTAGGCAAGGGTCAATGATCACTCATTAGGTAGACAGAGTGGCAGAGGGGGTCATGTTGGGTTGAAATCATACCAGAATTAGTTGGGGGCTGGCACGGTAATCTGGAATGGGTGGATATTAGAACAGACCCATTTACAGAGGGCAAGGAATATCCAAAGTTGAAAGCAAAACCAACCAAATCTTTGCACATATCACTATTTGAAGGCCATATTGAAATATCATTAATGGCGCAATTTCCAACACCTTTTATCTCTTAATTTGTTGTTTTTGGTTTTAAAAAACCCTTTTTCAAATCATTGAAATAATTTCTGCCCTTTTCCCCAGATTTTACGCCAAATTAAGCACCCAACACAATTATTTT
Organism: Entomophthora muscae; assembly: GCA_014839935.2. Classification (NCBI taxonomy): domain Eukaryota; kingdom Fungi; phylum Entomophthoromycota; class Entomophthoromycetes; order Entomophthorales; family Entomophthoraceae; genus Entomophthora; species Entomophthora muscae. The sequence continues at coordinate 922,879 of QTSX02000002.1, read as the reverse complement.
ATAATTTATGTTTTAGATCCTGTGCCTGATTTTAGATAGCTAGGTATCATTCTTGTTTAAAATCTATTTCACACAACAAGTAAGTGGTTCTGTTTACATGCTGAGTTGCTATTGTGTTTTGTTTTTAGTTTAAGTTTTGACTCACTGCACTTGAGTGTATTTTGATACCAATTTACATAGTAAACATATGTACACCAAATGTCAACTCAAACTATTTTGTTTGTGAATCCATGTATTTTGGTTTTTATTTTGAATATTTTTAATTGAAGTGTGACCATTTTGCTTCTGTGTTGATCCATTTTGCCTATTGACGTCAAAATCCCTTGTTAACTGAGTGTATATTTACACTGATACTTGGATTATGTTTAAATATGAGTCCAGTTTCTTCAAACTCAAAAGATTTTTTCTTGGAGCCATAGCTTTGAAAGCTACTGTATATAGGCAAAGTTTAATGTAAATGGATGTTAAGCACTGTAAGTAATGAGAATTAAATGACAGAAAGTGCTGTAAAGTTTCCAATAAAGCTTGAGTTTTAGCAGTCTGTTCTGACTAGAAGAAATTCCTAACATAGTACCCCTACTAATGTACCCCAAGCTATTTATAAAGACTTGCTATTATTGGCTCAAAGGGTTACATAAAAATTACTGCTAATCATTTTGGGCTAGATTCTTGGATAAAGATTTTTTGAGATTTTTTTAAAAGTGAATCCATTGTTAAAAGTTATACCGGGCTACAACTTGCTTTGTGGCCAAAATTAGCCTCTTACTATTAGTTTGGATATGATATCTGCAACTAGCATTTGCTCAAGTTTATTGCAACCAAGAGCCTATCCCAGTTGTGATTGTGATTCATGTCACACAGGGAATGCTGCAGGAGCTTCTTCACAACAGAGATCTGGCTGTAAGCCCTCCATCCACAAATTGTAAAGCCCTCTGTTATAGACACAGCAGAGTTCAATTTGTATAATAGACTGGATAGATAGTAGATGTTTGGGATAAACTCCAATGATGGCTTAAGCTATCAACTAGCCAAGAATAATTTATTTATGGGTTATTATAGAAGTATGATGAAATAATAGGATCAGTTAGGATATGTAAATTAAAACAGCATATTAATGAGCTTGCAGCTCATTTATTATAAAGTTTCATACTTATTACAATTTCTGGAAATTGTGGCTCTTGAAAGATGCTCATTACTTAATATAAGTTGCTAGAATTGCAAAGGTATTTCAAATGAGGTCTCATACATGAAAATAAACAAATATTCACTGAGTTAAAGTTGTATTAATGTCATCATTTCATGCAACTGGTTGCCATGCAGGGGGCTTTCTTCAAATCAATTCAACTCTCAAATGACAGTCCCAGCTGATCTTAGATATACAAGAAAAGTTGTTGGCATTTAAAAGGGCTTTGAAATGCATTCTTGGACTTAGATTTCCATAGATTATATGCTAATTTATGGTTGTATGAATTACAACATTTATAAACCCCTTTAGCATGATTGGTAAATTGAACATGACCCTATTTGGCTTTTTGCAATTTTCCCCCTTTTACAATAGTTGGTGGTTTCTGATGTAGTTCCTGGCTTGGCTGAGTTTTGGCTTGGATGTCAGGAGTGATCTTGACAGCAATGGCACCTACTTTCTCAGTTAAGAGATATATCAATTAGCCAGTTTTCAAACAATCCATATGTCACAACATTATGAATAGTGTAATCCTGTTTCAGCAGTAACATGGAGGTTGGCTGGGTCACCAAAACTTCCACTAATACAAACATTAAATATAACTCTCCCTATTATTTCCTCTCTTCTTGGTCCCTCTTATGTTGTCTTCTCCAATTCATTGGACCCAGATATGCTTCGTTGCAATAATTTCTCCAATGTTAGCCTTTTATTTCTTAAGGGATTTAAAATAAAGGGTTTAAAATATATCCAGCATGAAATTTTAAAACTAAACTATATAAGCAATAAAAATAGAGCTTGTTATCAGCAATAGCTAGGAACGGCCAAAAAGCTACCTTCACTTCGTAAAGATGCCTATTTTCTGTTTAGAATGCTTAATGGTAGTCAGCCCCATTTTTGTATGAATTGGCTTTAAATTGTCTAAAACATTCTGAAAATATCAAATGATTTACTTTTCGTTACTCTTATTAAGTAAATATTTTGGTTTGAAAATCAAGGCTGATAGAACTATTGTCACCAAACTTATCTCACTGAACTAACAGTTAGAGTATACATCTCAAGCAGCTAGAAATGAGCCTTTTGAATTAGATGCTATAGGTAGGGATAGCTCCTGAAGAGCTAAATCATCAAGAAAATTTCGTATCTTTGGGGATACATGCAGCTCCAGCATGTATCCAGGCAGTTTGAATACATGTGAAACAGGATAGGATATACTTAGAATTGCAGCATAAGATTGGATAGGGATGGTTAGGTTTTATCGGTGTAAAAGTGGCTTGCGTTCTGGTTGGAACTTAGTATATTTGCTTCATTTTTTTATATGCAACTTGGCGTTGTTTTTCAGGTATAACATGTTCTTAAGTAAACGCTGGGCTCTTTGATTCAATCAAAAGGGACATGTTAGCCACATGATTGTATTCTTTTAAATGATTCACATCTGTTTACAAAAGCTATCTTATCGACAAGTTTAATATGAGCCGAGGTTTAATTTGATAGATACGTTGATATTAGGATGGTTCTTTAATAACATATTTGAATGGCACTGAGGTAAAATTTATTTTTGAAGGAAACTTTGGCAATTGAGATTGGTACCAACGAAGCGTTAATGATTGTTTGGGTTTTAGTTGACGACCTCAGTCACTAAGGCAGATTAGTTATGAAGATAAGTTAACTTACTGTTCATGGGCATCTCATCTATTTGAGTAGCGTAATATTGCTCGATATCACGGAGAGCTTTGACGTCCTCAGTGCGAACAAAATTAATGGCTACACCTTTCCTTCCGAAACGGCCCGAACGACCAATACTGCAAGGTTAGGAGCTTATAAAGGGAATGCTTACCGATGGATATAGTTTTCACGGTTTATTGGCAAATCGTAGTTGATGACTAAAGAGACTTGTTGGACATCGATACCTCTTGCCCATACATCGGTGGTAATAAGGACTCGAGATTTGCCTAAGCGAAACTGTGACATAATGAAATCACGCTCCTTCTGAGGCATTTCACCATGCATGGAACAGACAGTAAAATTCGCTTCTGTCATTTTCTCTGCCAGCCAATCGACCTTGCGACGAGTATTGCAGAAAATAACTGCTTGGGTGATAGTGAGGGTGTCGTATAAATCAGTTAGGGTGTCGAATTTCCACTCTTCTTTTTCAACTCCAATGAAGAATTGTTTGATTCCTTCAAGTGTTAGCTCATCACGCTTTACAAGAATACGGACAGGGTCAGCCATGAAGTTACTGGTAAGCTTAAGGACGTCATGAGGGAGAGTAGCCGAAAGAACCACAACTTGCGTAGAAGGAGGAAGATACCGATAGACATCGTAGATTTGTTCTTTAAAACCTTGATTAAGCAATTCATCGGCTTCATCGAGGACAAGCAACTTAATATTTTTAGTCCTAAGACATTTTCTCTTGATCATATCATATACTCTTCCGGGTGTTCCCGAAACCACATGTTGGCCATGCTCAAGTTTTCGGGTATCTTCACCAATACTAGTGCCTCCAATGCAGGCATGGCATTGAATATTCATATAGTCTCCGAGTGCCAGCACTACGCTTTGAATTTGAACAGCAAGTTCTCGGGTAGGAGATAAAACCAAAGCTTGTGTATCTCTTAGAGTAGTATCAATACGCTGCAAAATAGAGATAGAAAAGGTGGCAGTTTTTCCTGTTCCTGACTGTGCTTGAGCAATAACATCCCGACCACCTATAATTTGAGTAATAGCTCTCTGTTGAATAGCTGAAGGCTTTTCAAAGTCTATAAAAGTTAGTAAAGAACAAGTAACATCTTACTGTATGCGTAAATTCCGCGTAAAAGATCTTCATTCAGACCCATCTCATCGAAAGAGCCGGCCACTTTGACCTCTTCACTTGTCTCAAAAGTAAGCTTCTCATCGCGAGAATAATCAAAAGCCATCTTTAGGTATACTAAAAGAGAGGGTTAGTTTTGGGGAGTGACTTTAAATAAAAGACATACAGAATAACTAAACAGAGAAACACCGTTTAAAGAAAAAATACAGATAGTAAAAAATATAGATGGTAAAACAAAAGAAGAGGGTTTAGCTTAAAATCATAGTATTGAAATCGGAAAAAGATAAAAAGAGATTATTTTAAACGAGCCAATATAAAATTTATAAAATAAATGTACCGAAATGAAATCTAAAAGTTCAGCTTCACGTGATACCAGTTGAAATATAAGCTGAACAAGTTTACTTTTAAGTTGTATCAAAGTTCAATACCTTAACCAATTCCCATAGAAATATTCTCATCATAAGGCTGAACTTCCTGTGCTAAAGTCGAAGCAACTCAACTTCATATAGGTCGATACTTCTAAATTAAGAAGGTAAATCTGTACTTCCTTTTAGTGCACAGGTTTTTAGCAAAATAATCAAACCGATAAAAATAATGAGCTAGTATCAAAATGGGCAGCAGTTTACATCTCAATTACAAATCCACAACAATTTACGTGCATAAAAAACATTTGGTAAACATGACTTGAACGATTTTACATGCAGAACGATTAGATGGATGATAATGAGGGTATGTTCAATAGTCCGATATGCATAGGATTAACATACCTTTAATCGAAACTAATATAGTTTTAGTACTTTTAATTAGGTGTGACTTATCAAGGAGTTATATCTGGATCAAGAAGATTTTTTAACATAAATATAGACATTTTTGTAAAAATAGAATGAAAAACAGTACACTATGATAAACGATTACCTTTAAATTTTCACCATAATTGTGAACTTTAGCAAAGTTACATAGGGGAAAGAAATATATTAGACCAGACAAATGCTTTAAATAGCAAAATCAGATTATTGTAACACCCCAACATATAGGGTATTACTCTAGCTAAATAAAGGGCCAAGCTTCCTACTTGGAACCCTGCCAATGTGGCGACAATTGGGTATATGGTCAATACCCAACAAACCACCTTTGCATGGACCTTAAATCAACCAAAACTACCGGCAAAGTACATTAGTACATAGTAGGCTATGGTATAAACCACTATGGGCATGGTAGAATTGGAGAAGACCAATATGAGCCAAGTGAGTAGTTGTGAGGAGTTGAATTGTGCTGGCTCCTCATAATAATACCCTTCAGCAGATTCAGGTATAGGGCCAAATAGTTCAAACATGGTTTGGTGGCCCCTAATCCCTAGGCAAGCTGTGATTACAGCAGAGAAGATGAGGTGGCTCACCTTTGGCTCCTGGGAAGGGGTGAAAAAGCTTAGTGTCAAGGGCTTCTTAGTAGTAAAGAATTTTAGTGATTCATGTGATACTATTGAGGAGTAAATCACTCAATGATAGCATGTCAGGGACCCACTTGAGAGGGAAAATTTTCCCAATCTGATGAGCCAAGGCCCCTACATTGAGCACTGCAATAACTGAACCAATAAGAACTGTAACCATAGCCAGGTGACTGAAGTGCCCTAGAAATGCAAACTGGCCCATCATTGAACTGAATCTACCCAGCAGGTAATAACCCACCAGATAAGATAATAGGTAGAAAGAGGCATTTGGTCACCAAGGAAGGTTCAACTGTTGGAGGTGGATTTGTGGACTGGCTGTACTGGAATTTTCTTCCCCAGTGACCTGAGGGGTATTTGAATCAACCATTTTCCAGAAACTCCTTCTGATGGGAGTCATCAGGAGAAGAATTGTGCCAGTCTGTGGTGGTAGTTGGATCTTCAAGGGCCAGTACCACAGAAAGGAAAGGAACTACAAACCAGAACAGGAATTGACTTCCTTTCATGGTTTCAAAAAGGGGGTATAAGAGATAGGTATAGACAAACTTAATCTAGGAGAAATTTCTTTATTGTTGGAACAAGTAAGAATGATAAGGAAGGCTCACTTAAATACCCTCAAAATAGAGGCTGGAATATTTAAGTGGTTATTGAGGAATAAGAGGGATTTTGCTGAAACTTATAATCAGAAATAGTACCTTTTTCATATCCTGATTAAGCTGAAGCTTAATAAAATGAATAGCAATAAAATATGGGCAGCTTCACCAGGAATAAGCCACAAGGCTGGTGCTAATTAAGCAGTTGATTTTCAGGTTATCATTGAAATTAAAGTACAGAGCTTGGATAAAAGGAATATAGAGCGGGTCCCAGAGTCGTCAGGTACAGTTTGCTCAGCCAATCAGAATTGTAGTGGTAAGTGCCATTGCTTATTGAACTACTAACTTTTTCAAAGTTGTTTTTGAGTTTGAAAGCAAAAACCAAATAAATTGGTTTATAATAAATAGGTAATTTATGTGTTATGGTTGAGTTTTGACTAACATTAGCCTTGTACTAAGGCTCTGGGTTTGATCCCCGTCTGGGTCAACCCCAGAACTAACATTGGTGTCTAACACTTGGTTGCTAGTTTCCTTTGTTTTGATGTTTGATCCCAAGGTCCCCATACAATTGATGTAGTCAGGGAAGGATTACCTGACATAGCACACCCCATTATCAAGGAATGAAGCTTTATGATTACTAGTTGGTTGTAAGGTAGGAATATTTGAAAGCATTGGACTGGGGATCCAAGAGCCTTGGTTGTATCTGAAATTCCCTTTCTTGGTTGGCATTGGGATTGGGGATTGGGGATGTTTAGCTAGACTTCAACTTTCATGGACTTAAGTTTGGCTGGGCCTTTTTCATGCACCCAAATTTTTTCTGGATTTTAGGCATGCATTTTTGTATCATTGGGGTGGTCAACCAATCCCAAATAGGATAATTCCCCAATTTAGGCAGCAGTTTCACTCATTTTGGGACTTGGGACAATTCCATTTTTGGGTTCCTAATTGGGTAATTTCCCCATGGAAAGGGGTGTGTGTGACTAGCCCAGCAGGCTGGGTGGGAGCGCAGGCGGCAGCTGTAATGATGGATGGCAGGATTGTCAATTCTTTTCCCCTTGAAACCTGGGCCCAAGGTTGGGATTCAAACCCTGACCCTGAATCCCTGCAGGCCACCAGCTCTATGGACTGAGGGGCTGCCTGCCTGCGTTTTCCTGAGGTTGAGCCCCTGCAAGCTGAAGCCAAGAATGATGGTCCAAATGGTAAAGCAAGCCAAACCAAAGGAATCAGTGTACCAAATGAAGGAGTTATAAAGGCGTCTAATGGAGGCAACAAAATTCCAACCATTAGCTTCATGAGCTTGAAGTCTACACTGGTGGCCAATCAAGAGCCATCCCCAGAAGGAGGCATGGGCCCACAGCCCAACCTCATGATCACAACTCTAGAGCAAGATAATCTGTAGCCAAGTTGAGATCTCTGGTCAGTGAAATAACTCCCAGCCCAGGTGCCATTTTGCGGCCTTTGAACCAGAGTACCCAGAACCCCTGGACCCGCCTTTCCTAATGCCCTGATGAACCCCCATGAAAAATATTAAGCTTGGAAGTGGGGTGCTATATAGATCAAAGGACTCCGTGCTCCAAAGTTATTGCCATTTTTGAATAAAGGTTATGTTATTTTGGCTTACACAGCTATTGCCTTATTTTGCCTTTGCCATCTATAAAATTAGTCCAAGATCATCTGGCCCTCCTGACCCTTGCCAACAGATTCCTGTCCTCCAGGTTTTCTCTTTGGCCCCGTCCACTTCACAGAGTACCCTCTGAAACCTGAATATAATGATTACACCCCAAAAAAGATCCTCAAACTAGATCCTTTGGTCTGCATACAATCCACAGTTAGATATAACTGTCAAGGCCCCTGGATATTCTCAACACCCAAGTTATTTTGAGGCAAATTTAACTACCTGTCTGTCTACAAATCTCTGCATGAAAACACCTGTGACCCCCAAGCCAATGCCTGCCTCCTCACCTGACCTCCCAACTGATCACACTGGAAAGCTGTTTGGGATTGTGTATATCACCCTCACAGGGGTGATTGCCACTATAATCCCAGCCGCTGGCCTGTGGTCCTGGGTGGGGAAGTCCTTCTACTACCTCTTTAAGTTAGCTCCTCTATTGTGGTTGGCTTTACCCGCAAAAAACCCGTCCCAAGTGATCCCCAAAACCAATAGGCCAGCTGCCCAAGACTGGATCCCTGACAGTGGAGTTGCCGCAAAATTTGGAAGTGTTCATAAAATGAGGTATAAAATACCAAATGCTCAAAGAATTGAGAATGAGTAAAACTGTAACGTTGAAATTTTTAGGCAAAAAACTCCAAGCAAAAGCATTGGTAAAGTGCAGCCTAAGAAAACTAAAATATAAAACAAAGAAACCAGGTATTGGGAAATGGCCACTGAATTTTGCAAGTAGAGAATCTTGCAAATTGGTTCAACAATTTCCTCAATTTTGAGATTGGGAGCGTCAAAAAACATAGCAGTGGCTGTGGACACATCAAGATTGATGCTACAGCTAGCAAGATATCTCACAGGCTTGTACACAAGGAGAAGCTCCATATTCTGTAAAATATGTAAAACTTAAAACTGTAAAACTAGTGGTAAGTTATGATGTTTATTGAACTACTGCAGTAGCTCTGGTAAATTTTCAAGTGATATTGGGCTTTAGAATAATGATGATGTGGCAGGGGGGATTTTTCTCACCAGGCTTTCAGGATTGATCAAAAATTATGTGACGTCATAAATCAATTTTTGGGCCAAAAAACACCAAATTGCCTGATTTTTGGGGGTTTGGGTCTTAAACGGCAGCTTTTTGGGTCCTGTTTGTAGGTGCACCTGCTTAGCCACCACTCACTTCCTGTCATTTCTTGATTCAGGTCAGTGTAAGGCTTTATTGCTGTTTTCTGACTGGCAGCTCCTTTTTGTTGGGGTTTCTTGGGGCAAGTGATGCTGACCAAGATATCTTTATTAATGACAGCAGCAGGCAGGCAATGGCTGGCTGGCTGGTCATGTGGCATGTGGTCTGTAGACAGGGTATAAAAGATGTGGCTTTTTTTATTAAGAATATTTAATTCTTTGATTAAAACACCGTTTTTGATGGCAGTTTTCCCAATCAGGGGAAGCTGCTGCACATATTTTAAATCTTGTGTGTTGTTTGAAGTGCTGCAAATACTGGTGTTTTTTTGCACTGATGTCAGGAATATTCCTGAAAGTTATATATTTAGGGGTGTGATTTCAGAGGGCCCTAACTTTTAGGCTGATGATAGTATGACCTTAAACCTTAAATTTTAGAATTATAAAGCTACTAAACAGCAACAGTAAAAAAGTATTTTTACTTTGTAGATATTTTTCTATTGATTAATAAAAAAATTGGGTACCAGTTACAAAAAAGTGCTGATGAGGAGGTAACTTTGGGATAGCTCAGAAGAGTGTTTTAGAGAAGGGTATTATTATTGAAATAATATATTAACCTTTATAGCCAAACAGATTGTGACAAGGACACAAGTTGAATCAATGGAAGGTGGATCAGTAGGGTGACTCAGATCAATAATGACTGGATAGATGGACAAGTCAACTAGATATTGATTTGATATCAAATTGGGTGATTTTGAGTTGCGCTCTTATATATTTTAATAGGAGAGAACTCAGTGGGAAGCCTTTATAACAAAAGACTTGTAGCTCAAGTTAAGCAGGAGTTAGAAACCAGGGTGCTGCAACAAGATAAAGTATATTGCTTTTTTGCCTGGAGTTGGGATAATGTAAATATAAATCTTCTTAAACAGTAGAAGGAGGGTGCTTGGAGATTAAAGTGAAAGTTCAAAAGCAGAATATAATTAACCTATATTTATTCAGAAAGTTAAATTCCCTTAAATATCAAGGGAATTGATCAATGTATCATCAGTGGAGACATCAATGTGGCTTATCACTGGTAGAGGCTTGGCTGACTCACTAATTGCTCTTGATCTATTCTTGGTTAAACTGAACACCTCAGAGAAAAAGCAAAAACCCTCAATTTGCAATCATTACCAAAGTCAAAACCATCTGTTTTTCCAACTGTTAATACATCCAAAGCCAGGTTTACAAAATGTGAGCCATTGGGAAACTGGTTTGGTACCAAATTGAGCAATGAACAGATGCTAAGTTGATTTGGTGCTAGCTGGAGTAGCTACCATAAAAACCTTTGACATCCACCTTAAGGAGCTATTCTGATACATCAGGTGGAGGCCTAGTTGTGACTACTGTGCCCTGATTTTCCTGAAGCTGTCTGAAGATGTTTACTAACCAACTTAAGTGTTCTCTTTTGCTGAAGCAGAGGTGTGACTTGTGGTATTTTTTGGTGATGGGCTTGTTGGCACCTTGAAACACAACTAGGCATGTGTTTTATTCTGTTCTGTACTTGATGATTATTCCTGAGCCTCTGTGTACTGAGTCCAGTTCATTTATAGCTCCAGCTAGAACACATACAGGAAAATGATAGAGAGTAGCTCCTTGGTGGAGGATACTTTTTTCACTTTGAGCTTTTTGCTCTCTGCTACTTTGGCCTCAAGCAATACATGTTGTAGTGTTAGATTTTTTTACATTGTGGAAGGATTTCCCGGGGGATCTATACATAGGGTTGTTTATTGTGGGTGGTTTCTCTGGTCTGTAGCCATATTTTCACTCAAACAGGAGTATTCTTTCTCTTGGTTGATGAAAACTTGAGATAAAAATAATATGTGTTTTATGTATAATGGCCATGTATCTTTAGTTTTTCTATCCATTATTTACTTCAGGGACCTGATACAGCTACTTTTTAGGTGTTCCAGTTGCTATTGACTTATAGGGAGAGATTTGGGAGTGTTTAATTCACTCAGTTTTTAGGTTATCATTCAATTGATACCCTGCTAATTCTTTATCTTCATCAGTGATGATGTAGTCTGGGTCCCATATTTAGCTATAGTTGTCTTTGTAAGGAACTAATTCCTGACATCATTAATTATCCTTAAGGGATTTTTTAAAAATATTCTCAATGTTGGTTTGGTTTTCCTGAGACATGTTCATAATTACCCATCCACCCAATTATCTCTTGGTTGTTTCACTTCTTGGGTATGATGAAACTTCACATTGCTTGACCCAGATTATAACTATAAACATTACATGCTTGTAATCAACTTTGAGCTCCACCTGCGGCACCTGATAAGTAAGAAATGTGTTTGAAATATCCCAATGTTGAACCCTATAGTTATATAAATGAAAAATGGCATTTCTTTATTATTATTTTTAATAAAATCTTTATACTGTTCCCAATTCCCAGATTTACTGCTTACTAAAATAGTTTGAAATAGGAAACCTAGCTAGTGCCTAGAATGCTTACTACTAATATTGGTGGTGACTTGGGTGTATTAGCTTTGCTACTATGTATGACTCTCTTATTGATCTCCTATAACACTGAATTGGTCCTCTTGGTTGTGATTCCTGCTATAAAGAATGTGTGCGCTACTTCTGGGTTGATTAAAATGGCCACCTTGCCTGAGATCAATATGGTATACTGGATGGAGTACAGAGACCTTATTCTGATGAATTGGGTCCCTGAAAGTCTTGTTGATGAAGCAATATATCATTTCTTCTTTGCAGTCTTTGGCTTCCCAGCAAAATTATCAGTATGGCAAAAGTTCAATAGCTACAATTAGGGGATACTGTACTTCTTTGGATTCTGGTTATGATTCTACTAAATCTAATCCCCAAAACATAAATGATTTGGGGTTAGGTACTGGAGTATGTGTAGAGTAAGGTGCTTTAATACTTGAGTTATTATTGCATACTGTATATTTATTTAACATATTGATGATGCCTTGTTTCAGGCTGGGCAACTAATTCACCATTTGATGTGAGGTACAAGTTGTTAGCTTTGATGTGACTTAAAAGTCAGTGGTATCTGAAGATGGTATTGTAAAGCCCAGCTATGTTAGAAATTTGGAATTCACTTCATATAATAGACTGAATAGATAGTAAAGGTTTAAGTTTAACTTCAATTATAGCTTAAATTATAAACTAGTCAAGAATCATTTATTTATAGGTTATTATAGAAATGAGGTGAAAAAAGGATTAATTGGGATGAATAAATAAATTCATATTATTAATATCAGCAACCCATCTGCTCAGAAACATACCATCAAGCAGGTGTATGGTTGCGGAAGGGTTCAAACCTGTGACCAAGGAACCAACGGGAATGGATGCCATTCCCATATGGAAGAGCTCCCTGAGCAAACAATATTGTCCCAGAAGGGGATTAAATCTATCAAGGAGGAAGTAGGCTCCTAGGTAGCTAAGGAGGAAGGCCAAAGCCAAGGGATGAAATAAGGAGGGTGAAGCAGGCTGACTGTTGCCCATAACTTGTGGCATCTCTGTAACAGGAGGGTTTGGGGACAAGAGTGTGGCAGTGTTCCATACACCTGGTATCACTTGGTGCCACAATTTATTGAGATATTAAGGAGGGGACAACCCATAATCTGCTCTGGTTTCAAGAAATACACTTGCTATAAAGGCCTGCACAAAGATCAACCAAACCAACCATTTATACCCAAATGGCTCCCATTGGGGGGACTTGGGTAATCTCATGGCTTTGGATTTTAAGAAGGAAACAAGCAAGATAAAATCAACTAGGTTTGAAGAAATTGTCTTTATTAACTGAACAAGAAATAAAGACTGAATCTATCAGGCTTATATAGCATCTGATGAGTAGAATGAAGGTTTGGATAAGGGGCTTGGGAAACTTAGGGAATTTGGTAGGAGAAACCAAAGAGAGAAGCAAGTTGTTTTTTAAAATATAATAAATTTTAAATCACTGAATTAAATGTGGGGCCCCCTATCTCCCCAACATGCTGTTTTAAAACAGCAGAGGAATTATACCCACTGACCCCACATAATTTGGGGCCAGGCATAGGGAGCCCTCCAAGGGACTAACTGCCACAGAAGTTATGGCACTTGGCGCTGTTTTAACAGCGTTGTTTATGTATATGTTTGAATTTAAATTCAAAATCAAATTCACAAAATTTGATTTGTCAAAACTAGGTAAGAAAAGCAGGTCTTTTGAATCCTTAATAATACTAATTGTTCTTAGTTGCCTGTTGTTGTCAAGAGAGATCCCGGGTTCAATTCCTGTCCCTACCTAGGGATTTTGACGTTGTTGATTAATTTCAACTTCCAAAGGTAATTTGGAGCTGAGACTACAAACTAAAATTTATTTTTTAGGATGAAGATACACCCTGTAGAGAAGGAGTTTGCAAAGGATAAACTGTTGATTTCAAGGTTGGCAGGAATAACGAAATTAATGTTCCTGACAATTAATGAGCTTACTGCTCATTAATTAGATGGTTTCATCTTGATTACAATTTCTGGCAATTGTGTATCTTGGAAAGTGTTCATTACTTAATAAAAGTTACTGTGATTGAAAAGGTATTTCAAATGAGGTCTCATACATGAAAATAAAACAAATATTCACTGAGTTGCAGTTGCATTAATTTCATCATTTTATGCTGCTGGTTGTCATGCAGGGGGCTTGATTCAACCCAATTCAGCTCTTAATGCACAGTTGTGACTGGTTTAAGACATATAAGAAAAGTTTTTGCTGTTAAAAAAAGGCGTCAAAATTCACTCTTGGACATAGATTTCCATAGATTATATGCTAATTTATGGTTGTATGAATTGCAACATTCATAAAACCATTTAGCATGATTGATAAAGTAAAAATGAACCAATTTGGCTTTTTGCAATTTTCCCCTTTTGCAATAGTTGGTGGTTTCTGATGTAGTTCCTGGCTTGGCTGAATTTTGGCTTGTATTTCAGGAGGATACTGACAGGTATTAACCCTTTGTGAAAGAGGAATGTATGATATATGATTATATTTCATGATATGGTATACTGTGTCATTGAACACATTGAACTGTTTCCCATTTCTTACTAGTGTGTCTTAAGTTAATTTATGATTTGATGTATATTTGCTTTTGGTCTTATACTCAGTGCTGTATAAGTTAGACTATTCTATATTAGAGTGGTCAAGATGATCTTGTTTATTTTTAAAAATCATGGAGAGGGCATTAACTGTGACCTGCTCTACCCCCTGTTGTACTGGATGTCAAGGTTAAACTGTTCAAATATGGACATACATTTGTTTTTTCAAAGTGCAAGTGTGTTCTGGGTTTTAAAGTATAATAAGGATTTATGGTCAGTTAGTACACATATGTTTAAATTTCCTTCTAGAAAACATATTCAATTATTGAAAGTGTGATATATTGTGAGAAATTCTTTATCATGTATTGGATATATATCAGTAATTTCCCTGAGACAAAGAAAAAACAACAATTGTTGCCCCTGTTTGGGTCAAACATAACACATATACACCACACAATTTACAGTACCAGCAGCAGCTTCCCCTGATTGAAAACTGCTGCTCTAATCCAAAGCCCTAACTTTGTATTGAATTTTAGATCAAAGCCTAATCCAATCTAAAATTAGATTCCAGATCCTCCCTACAGACTCTGCCAGCCAACAAAAAGCCATTCCCTGCCCACACACCCACACACTTACCCTTTCCAACACAGATGGAAGCAATCTCATTTACTGTAAATTATAAACCCAAAGGAAAAATGCAGGATTTTCAAATCCTTGGTCCAAATTTCAAATCACATTTTTAGGATGCCTATTTTAATTAAATTGAATTCTTTGTATTTTTATTTGAATATTTCAAATTGTGAGACCTCATAGATACTTTGCAAATTTTAAGTAAACTTAATATTTTAAATGGACAAAATGAATTAAATGGAATCAGATTTGAAGTTTTTAAATCCATCAGCCATTTTCATTAAGTTTACCATATTTTTTGAAATTGTGGGATTATAAAATCCATGAACCACTTTCAAATCACAAATTAATGTCACCATAAACTCAAATGATAATTTCAGGAACTGAAATCAACTTTTAATGTACAGTAAACATACTAGGAAACACCAACCCAAATTGAGAAGCTCCACTATGACTAAAATCAAATAAAAAATTCCTTCTCAATAACCATGTTTAGACATGAAAATCAATTGAAATTTAAAATTGTCTAAAATAAGCTCTAGTAAAATATCATACACTTAAAATCAGGGATATATGAATTCTGTTACTATTAAAGGCTAAATCAAGAGAAAATAACAACCCAAAACTAAAGATCTAAATAAAACACATACAGTAGTTTTCAAACCTGTTGAGATAAACAAATATTAGTCAGATTAGAACACATAGGTTCAGTCACTCGAAAAATTTCAACTAGAACAAGTTCAAGGTCAATTTAATCTATAAAGCTTCCATTTATCAAGGGCTAGAAAACAAAAATAGTCAATCACAGAAAAAAACTAAAGTCAAATAATGAATTACAAAAATGAGACAGCAAATGCATGATACTCAAATTCAAAACAGACAAAAACCAGTCACTTACTGAAGCATTCTACATTGAATTTGATAATGTGTATGTGGCAAATATAATACAAACAGAGAACACATGAGGTTTGGTCACAAAAGTGATGAGCTCAAACACAAAAAAAACTCATTTTCTAAAAATATTGATTATTTTTGGGACTCAAATTAGAAATAGTGGATTTCAGGATTGAATCCACCAAAATCTATTCAGGGAACTAGAGCATTATTTCCAATGTATATAATTCTAAATTAAGGCATTTACATCTGAGAGAAGGTCTCAAAAAAGGTGCACTCATTTAAATAAAATTAATTTCCTAGAAATACTTTGCTTTTCTGTTTTTAATAATTTTTTATTGCTTTTAGTTTACAATGAGTTTCACCAGCAAAAATAGCTTTGGCATTGTCAAGGAGCAGTACCAGGAGCTACTCTAAGCTTGGTCTACTGATCAAGGGAGCACAACCACCCTGGTTCCTGTGTACACCCAATTGGCAACCTCCATAATTAACTCATACAGCACGGAACATCCTCCATGTTGACAATTTTTATAAATTGGTTTTTCTTTATCTTTTATAATTTCAACTAAAAGCTCAAAATAAAAATTAAAAAATTCTTTTATATTCAGTGTTAATTATTTAATCCAGAAAAACTATCCTTTAATATTGAAAATAAGAAAAATATTTTTGAGGATTGTCAACATGGAGGATGTTCCATGCTGTATGAGTTAATTCTGGAGGTTGCCACCCAATTCAATGCAAGCCGTGAGGAGGATAAGTTGTATGTGTCACCAAGCCCATTCATGGGTGGCTTTTCTGATAGCCAATATGGTGCTCCCTAAGACCAGGCCCAACCTAATCCTGTGCCATATTTTGGAGACTGGTAAACTGTGCCCCCCTTACAATCCAATCCAGCCATTGCTTGAGAATTTAGGCCAATCAAACTTTGCCCTGCCTAATCTGGGTCCTCTTATTTCCAAAGGCCCCTAAAAACGTTCACTTGTCACCAATGAGGTGATAGATGAGATTGTGAGCCTAAAGCAGAGTGGCATAAATTTTGCAGAATTGCCACACATCTTCAATTCAGAGGCAGTGGTTAAGCTTGAGTTCTGAGTCTTCTTGAAGAGAGGCGGTACCAAGCTGGCCAAGAAGCCAAAGAAGCAGTAAAATTCTCATATCAAGGAAGCATATCTCATCATGCTTGACCTTCTGCAACATGACCCATACCTCCAATTGACTGAGGCACATTGCTTAATTGGGCTCCAGGGCATTTTCATTGCCAGCTGCACAGAACAGCTCTGGATGCATGGGTTTGTAGTCAGTGCCCTGATTCTGATCAATTGGACGGCCAATAAGTTATATGATGGATCTAATTCTCCTTATATCCTGTGATTGATGCCACCATCAACCGCTGCCTGTCCTCTATTTGGACAATGACATATTTATATCCTACTATAAACTGTCATTAAAATCTTAATACTATGGAATCTTGGGGAAAAAGAACACCCCCAAGGGTAAAATAAGAGAACAGGAGGGATTTTCATTGGTTCATTACTAGCAGTTTCCCCAAAAGGGACTGTATTTTACCAAACCACAACCAGTCACACCAATGGTTATTGATTAAAGATATTCCTCTCCAATCTACTAGCCACCTGGAGCTTGTTCAATTAAAAATACCAAATATTCCTGAGCCATCAAATGGAGTGCAATGAAGTGGCCTATAAGAAGATCTAAGCAGGCAGCCATGATGTCTCAATTTTTTCTGCTGGCAGGTTGATCTTCACCTGGGTGATGTGTTGTTCTTTAACATTGGGGAGAAAATCTGTGAGCGCAACCCCACAACCTTCAGACAGGTAGCTAGTGCAGCCAATGTCCACATTGTGCTTTCTCCCATCAGAAAGTTGCTAACATGTTCACAAAGATGGGGCTTAACGCTCATAATAGCAGCCAACCATCAAGAGACCCCCAGCTGCCCCATTGCAAATCCCTGGCGTACTGTAGATTCAGAACCTGTTGGGGAAAAATATGGGATTGTCAAATTCTTTTTCATAAACTCACCAACTTAATGGATTAATTTTCATCCCAGAACAACTTAATTTTGATATAAAAGAATGAAAAATATTCCAGTAAGGTAGTGAGTTTATGCAAAAGAATTTGACAATCCCGCATTTTTCCCCAACAGGTTCTGAATCTACAGTACAAGCCAATCACTGTTCTCTCCAAGTCTGAATATGATTTCATGTATCACTGATTCCTCCAAGCCCCTCAAGGCACACATGAGCCACTAGGTCCTCCAGCTGCCTTAGTCCCCATCCAATCCTCCCAGGAGACCAGAACCAACCCCTCCAGCTAATCAAGTCCTCCCCTATAATCCAGCCCGCTAACTAGTTTGCCCTGCCCACTCCCATATTTTGCCAATTAAACCTTGTCCCCCCAAACAATTTTTTATTTTTATAATATATATTGGTTTAATTTATAAGTATTTTTATTGGGGAAAAATATATTTTATATTTTACTAGTGATGATTGATTTTAATCACACCATAGTTTAAATCCAGCTGCTTTAATATTTATTAATTCTATTTGATTCTATTATAAATTAGATATTTTGTAGCACTATAATAAAGTGAATTTAAAAACTACAAGTGCTACAGACCAGCCAATTGTAATGGGCTTTGTTGCAATATCTTAGATTAATCACTCTTGGGAAATTAATTCCCTGAGTGACTTGCCAAATGATTCCCCAACTAATCACTAAGTTGGTGGCACTACTGTCATTCAACCATCTATCACAGGAATCAAAAATTCTGGATCATAAGTTACCATATTTCTGCGTAGAGTTGGTAGTTGCTTTCACTTAACTTGAAATATGATCCTTCTATTACTAAAGATTAGGTCAAGATAAGTATCTAGCCTAATGTGTATAATAAAGTTAAAGTATGTAAATTTGATCTTTATTTAATCAATCAAGGAGAGAGTTATATAGTAATAGGAGAGATTAACAAGAGGCACAGAACACCAGGATCCTCTGGTTACAGCCTTGTTTCCCCTATCCTTAGCCCACTATTAAACTAAAAATTGGCTGATCATTAGTTAATATGAACTCAGGATACAACTTAGTTGATCATTTGACCTTGTTATCATCCAGAGCAAGAGTACCACCGTTCTGTTATACCCCAAGTTTAATGGATCAATTGCATGAGTATAGTGACAGCTAGTTTACAACCAATCACTTCACAACATAAGTAGAACACAACTTGAACCAGCCTTGTGACTTAAGAGAAACATTACTCAGATAAGCCCCATAACTACCATAACATATATGAACAGTATGTGGCTTCCCATGATACTATATATTACCCTATGTTCATACCTAATAAAGTATCATTCTCTTCTTAATTTTCCCCTTTATCTTGTTTATTATACTTCCCGGAAGTATATTAACAACAGTTTTAATTTTTCTGTCTTTGTGCTTGGATCAGACCAGACACATCTCAGTTATTGCACCCAGTTTAACTTGATGAAATAAGCCTGTTGAAAATAAGAGATATCTTTGTGTGAAAAGTAGCACACCAACTTGTGGTTAATATAGCACCAGACCTCTGGGTTCTCTGGTGCTATATTGAACACAAGTTGGTGTGCCAATTGGCAAACAAAGACATTTTTATTTTCAACAGGCTCATATCACTAAGTTAAACTCGGTGCAATAAACAAGGAGTGTCTGGTATGGGCCAAGCACAAAGAGAGAAAAAATTAGCGCCTATTCCATTTGGATGGTTTTGGGAATTTATACTGGTTTTGCTCTACCTGTCAATATTAGCGGCCTGCCAAGCTATTAATTGAAGATGCCTTCAATATATTAATAGCAGGCTTAATTGATCTGAGAAGCCTTAGTAAAGAGATTTGGATCATCCATTTCCATAACAACCAGGAATATAATAAATCTTCAATTATGACTGGTTTCCAATTGGCTAGAGTTAATCCGGAATACTCTGGCAAAATGTTGGGTTGAAGAATATGAGTTTCTCCAAGGATCTAAATGAAAGTGATCAATTTTCACTGGCAAATTGCCAGTGCCACTGTAAATTTCTGATAGAATAGCCACTGAGGAATTACCCACCATACACTAAAAATAGAATCATGTATTAGCGCTGCCACTGCTGGCACACTTATAGATCCTGCATGATCATATTACAACTAGTACCCTGCGCAAGCTACTATTACATTGAATCCCATGCCATTGCATGGATGCCTAACTCTGGGGGTTGATGCTGGCAGTCTGGGGTGAAAATACTACCAAGCAAGAGTTAGATGGGCCAGATGATCTTATCCTGGCAAGAGATTGCTAGCTCTATAAAATCCCTTCCATTGGAATAATGGAAGGCAGACAATAATAAGTAAATTACTGCAGAACGTTTTTGCAGTAGAAGAATAAAGCCAAGTTCAAGGACCTTTGTCAGTACTTGAAGAACATAGCAAGCCGCTAGTGTAGAAGGCTGCTTGTTAGTTATCTCCCTTGTCATTGCCAACCGCCACCTTGCCAAGGTAAAACCAGACGTCACAGGAACACTTGTCCTTATACAAGTATATCAATAAAATATAATGTCCCAACTATTGTCCATACTTAATAAAGCAACTTGTAATCAGACTGCCAGGTCTGAGAGAAGAACAGAAAGTTCTGACATATGGTCTTTAGCACTTGTAGTTTTTAAATAATTTTATTGTAGAGCTACAAAAAAATATTAAAGTTAAGATATATAATCATATACTTGATAAAAATAACCCATCTCACCACATAAACTCTCTAAACTGTATGATCTATATATAACCCCTGAGTGTGATTATTTCTTTTTAATGAATTTTTACTCTTCAAATGATTAGCTTACCAAATTAAGAACAAATTATATTGTACATAAACAAATTTTTTTGTTCATGATACTAAGAATGGGTTAGTTTAAACGCTCTGAAATATATGATCTGCATATAACCCATGAAAGTGACTATCTTTTAATAAATATATACTTTGAGTCAAAATTGGTATACTGATTTGAAAACAAATTAAGTTTTAATTGAAAAAAATGTACTTGGATAAAAAATGTTGTTCATGATAACTGGTATGAGTTTTTATAAACAAACAATAAAATATTAATATCAATTGAATATTATGACTTGAAGCTTTAATTTTTTATAATTATATTCAAGAATATGTTTATTAAATCTGAAATATATTCAAATGAATAGATATATATTATTGGGATGTTTTTAATGGTATAAAAGGGGTTGGGATAAGCACAAGGAAAATATGGCAAAATTGGAGGCAATGATCAAAGAGCTGGACGCAGTGGTGGCCAAAATCAAGGAGGTTAATCAAAATGTGAAGGACATGATCAAGGGGGTGGTGTTTGAAGGTGAAAAACTGAACAAACTTACCGCAAAGGCTGTAAAGAGCAAGATACCAATTACAACTGACAAACTTGCAAACAGGCTCCTAAACATGCAAAAAAATGTTTTTATCAACCTGCAGTTCAAGCCACAGGGGTTTGAAACTGCAGAGGCATGGGTAAAGAATCCAGAGATGTTTGAGTAGCTAAAAAATAAAAAAACAAAAACCAGCAGAAAGTGACTAGCAATCTGCAAGTGAGAAGACCTATGAAGCAGCCCCTGTCAAGGGGCAGCAGTTAAAGATATAGAAGAAGGTAAAAAATACAATTTTTAATAAATAAAAAGGTTATACTAACTTTTTTATTTAGATGAGCACAAAGGCACACTACACACTTCCTGAAATCACACGTGACCAAGGCCTTTTACAGCAACTATGTCCCCCATATTTGGCATCAGCTGGTTCTGAAAAAAAGCCATACTGTTGAGCAACTTTTGTTATTGCTGGTATGTTCAAAGCTACGGATAGATGTTAGCCTTGACAATGTACTCTACCTAATCCTATGCAAGACCACTACAGACTACAATAGAATAGAACTCTGAAGGTAATTACGTTTATTGATACTGGAGTACAATCTAGCCAGCAGCTGCAATCTATCCAGGTGTAACTAAGAACTTTTTATTCATCCTTTAAGGTGTCTGTACCAATATATACTGCAATTACCCTTGTTCTTGTCCTTTCAGACAGTTCTCAGTGGCTACCTTTGCAATAGATCCATCTTTGCTAGTTGCGCCTATCCTGATTGGCTGTCCTTGGCACGTGTGATGCTACTGGCCTTTGCAGGTGTGCATGGCACTTCAGCTACAGCCTACGCTCTTCTTGAGCTAGCCTACTGTCATTTATCAATTGGTTGTATCTTACATGCCTATTATTGCGCTGGGAAACTATGTCATATTTAGTTGACAATTATAAATGGTCCTTAATCTGTCTTCCAGCATTGGAAGGTAGAATTTTGGTAATCCATTTGTAGGGCTTAATCAGTGATCCTTTTCTGGCTGGCGAGTCTTCTGCTTATTAATGCAATGGGTCAAATTAGGGATTATATGCCGTATAATAGCAGACTAAATCCAGTATTGACCTGTGAATTATCTGCCGTTTAATGCTGACCCAAACCAATAAGAAACCCAATTATACGCCGTGTAGCTCTGATCCAAACTTGGTATTTCCTGATCTTTTGCCTATCACTTGTTTGTTATGATCATATACACCCATCAGGAAGTGTGGGGCTGGGTTGATACAACATCCAGTAGGGTGGATTGAGAGGTGAGTGATAGATGATCTATAGGTTATACAGCGTAGAATCAATGAAAATCACTATGTTGGCTAATGTTTATATGGCGTATAATTGTTACATCAATTATAATAAAGTAAGTAATATGCAGCATATAATCAGTACATATTGGAATGATGATCAGTGATGATACAGTGTATAATTGCAACATATATTATAATAAGCTAACAATTACACAGCGTGTAACTTCCATATCCATATTAATATATTAGTGATTATACGGCGTATAACTGCCATAATATATTGGTGATTATACAGCATATAATTACTACACTTAATATAATGATAACCAAGTGATAATACGGTGTGTAGCTGATTAAGATCTGCGTGCAATAATTAGCCTGATTATTTGTGGTCAATCAGCCTAATCTCACACATACAATCTGAAATGTTAGAAAAATTAGAAAATAATTGCCCTATAACCTCATCCCAACTTGAAGCACTCCAACCTAAACCAGAAGACATCAACGGGAGAGTTGCAGCTTTGGCTGTGCCACCAAAGATCCACCTCAACCAGTATGTTCTGCCCCCATATTCTGCAAGCTATTTGTCTCCTTGTCTGGGACTTTGTCAACACCATGCCATATCACAACTTAACCAAAATAGAGAGAGGACAAGAATAAGTCCATTTCTGTTTTGCACCTGAGTACACAATATCACATGTTCTAAATTGTTTTATAGAAAAATTAACTACCTTACCAACAGTTTATCTGCTGTTGTTACCCAATTGATGGGTGTCCTTGGAGATTTCAGGGCCTTCTGGTGCTCCAACAAGACTGGAATCCTTCTGACCATGGAAAAACCTTTGCAACTATGTCCCCAAAAATAAAATAAGTACCCTATAAAATAAATTTTGTGTGTTCTCAGCCCTATTTGTGGGGCAGAGACTTCACTTAATTGTTTACTTAGGTCTTGTTATAATGATGGGGATTGCAGCAGAGGTTTGTGACACACTAGGCATAATAACTAAGATAGACAAAATTCAACATTTACTAGATAGAAAAAGGATTGTGAAGTGGGTACAGATTATTAGAGGGTGGGATACACTATCTAGAAAGACCTCATCTAAAAAATCTATCTAGAAACACCATCTAGAAAGACACCATCTAGAAAATGTGTCCTAAAACGCCATCCAGAAACCCTATGTCAAATTTCTGGCTAAACTGCACCAGATAACTTAAAAATTAATAAAAGCCCAAAAACATTAAAAAACAATAAAAAACACGTGGCTAGACTCAAAATAATCTTAAGATTCTAAATATGAAATAATAATGTGGGATCAGCTAGTATCAACTATAGTGTACAAAGCTCCAAAGTCACCTCACCCCAAAACTGTGATATTTATGTATTGATTTTTTACCCTATATTAAATATTATCAGATAATTGCAGACCATGGTATTTTATCATACGCCAGATGATATCCTAAGTCTTCTAACATTAGGAAAGTACAGAGAACCTGTGACTTTGGCGTGAACTTTGGCCTGGAATATTTTGTTGTCATCAGAAGTAGCAAGTCTGACAAGGCCCAAGGCCTGGATGATTTGGGACGGTTCTTCCTACTTCTAGATAAAGGTTCATAGTTATCTCTATATTTTACTATAGAGACTTATACTGTAAGACAACAGTATAATCTTTTGCTCTCCACTTAAAGCCTAAGAGAGGATCATATTAAGGAAATAAGACTTGGATCATTCATCAAGTCAATAAGGAATCATCAGTATTTTATTCTAATGGACTGGCTTTAAGGCAGCCTGCCTGCCTGCGTTTTATCTAAGTTAGCCCACAACGCTAAAAGAGACTGAAGTAGCATTAGGTCAATCACAGCAGGAGGCCCATCCTTTTTGGGGTGGTTTTAACAGAAGGCTGACTTGACATCTTCCACATATTGGTATCCTTTCTGTCTACCTGGGCCACTTCCAGGGCTAGCTAGCCAGTGGTTAGCTACTAGTTCACAGATGATTGTTTTACTTAATCAGAGCTACTCTAATACAATAGGCTCAAAGCCTTTTATCTTAGAGTGTTTGGCCTGACAGCCCAGTCCACGTTGGACTCTTCTAGAAGTGTTTCAGATTATGGCACATATGATGGACCTTGTTCTATGATATAATTAAAGTTTAGCATAGTAATTATTATGAGAAGCTTGTTTGAGGTGATTGTTGAGGTGGATTAATTAATTGTGCAATATCTGCATGTTTTGCTCATTAATTAAAAATAGGGGTTTTGTTAATGCCAGGATATGATTTGATTATTGGTTTCACAAATATGTGACCCACATTATTTTGTTGAAATCATTGCTAAGAGCAATTGCAAGCTGGCCCGTATTATTTTATTGAATCCTTTAATTAGTCAATATTCCAAAAACCTGACAAATATGTATACAGTAGTTTTAAAAGCTATGGCAACAACTGAAAATACTTCATATTTAAACAAATGATTTCAGATTTGAACAAAATCCAAGTTGTGCAAGATTCAGGATTCAATTAATTTATAAAATTTCAGTTAATAAATGAACTGTCAAACAAAAAACAAAATTTCACTAGCCCATTATACAAAATTATATCAAACATCAAGTGTTGTAGTTCAAACCACAAACAAAATAAACTGACGCAACAAGTGAAATGGATGGATACTGTTCCGGAGTATATTATAATCCAATCAGGATTCATATGAGGCACCAACAGAAGGAATAAAATGAAATGAAATTTGAGCAATCTAGAAGCAAGATTCCACAAGCACAAAAAAAAATGAACTCACACAAGATGTGTAGTATGAGCAGCCTAAAATAGAAATATAACAGTTTAACAGCCAATAAGCAGCTATCCAATTTAGGAAAAGAGGCATTTTATTCATTTTCATGGATCCTGATCTGTATGAAATGGTTTTGAGAATCTTCCAAATATGGGCTCAAGATTACAAAA
Organism: Entomophthora muscae; assembly: GCA_014839935.2. Taxonomy (NCBI): domain Eukaryota; kingdom Fungi; phylum Entomophthoromycota; class Entomophthoromycetes; order Entomophthorales; family Entomophthoraceae; genus Entomophthora; species Entomophthora muscae. Next base: position 897,783 of record QTSX02000002.1, on the reverse strand, counting down.
AAATAAATCATTAAATTTTAAAATTTCTACTTTTAGTGATTTTATCCTAGGTTTTTTACAATGGTTTTTACTAGCAACATATTCAACAGCACAAGCAGTCAAACCAGCAGCAGCCAAGCAAGCTTCAATGGAAGCAGGGCTCAGAACGTGGAGGCACCTGTTTACACCCAAGCCTTTGAGGTGGGTAACAAGGAAGCTGACCTGTACCAGACCACCGACCCCTATGGCTTTGACTTGTTCAGTAGTCACATAGTGTCTAGCTCTGCCCTTGCTCCTGTATCCACCCCCACATAAGCTGCCCACCAACCAATCAATCAGGATGACAGCCTTGATTTGGAACAACTTCCTATCACCAGCCAACCTGCCTCCCTACAGCCAATCAGGCTTCAGCTCCCCCGGCCTAGCACCCCAAGCAACAAATCATCACTGCCCAAATTCTTCAGGAAATTGTGGCACTGAATCTACAGGGTCTGTCCTGGGAACAGATTGCCACCCAGTTGCAATTTACCCAAGCTACTGTCATGTGGGAATTCAACAACCTGATGAACAGGGGGAATCTGATTGGGACAGCCAAGAAGCCCAAGAAGGCCCCCAAGTCACAAATATCTGAGGCATACCCAATCATGCTTGATCTCCTCCAGCGGGATCCCAAGCTTCCCTTGGCCCAGGTCCTGAAGCAACTTGCGCACCATGGCATTTGGGTGTCTGAGCGCATGGTGCAGCTCTGGATGTATGGGAAGGTGGCTTCAATACTTATTCTTATCAATTTTGCTGTTGACCAATGGGATGGCGCTGAGGATTCCCTGTATGACACTGCCATCAAATCAACCCTGGTCCAATGCCTGACTAGTCTAACTGATGATGTCATGTTTATCTCCTATTTAAAGCTATCAATAGTTTTTGATGATTTTGGCAAGCAAGCAAGGAAGAGCCACCACTCAAAAAGGAAGGAAGAAGGTCAAGAAGGGGACTTTCATTGGTGTGTTTTTGGCTGCTTCAGCCAAGATTTTTGTCTACTATTGGACCAACCCAGATTTCATAAATGGCTACTCATACAGTCACATACTTTGTGGATTAATTGACTCCTGGGATGGCTCAAATTCCAAGTTTTCTTGAGCCACCAGATGGAGGGTAGCTCCACTGCTCTTGAGGCCATCCAGCAACGTGGGCACCAGGCCTCTGTGTACCCAGCTGGCCACGCAGACATCTATCTGGCTGATGTTGTCTTCTTTAACATTGGAGATACACTACGGGAGTGCCGCTCTCAGGCTTTCAACGACCTCTATCTTAGGGCCCTTGACCACAATTTTCTCTTTGGCTGCCAAATAGTGGCTGACTTATTTGCGCAAATGGTTTTCCATGTGAACATGGGCAACCAATCACGTAAGGATAAGCGCCTTCCACCTTGGGCCACTGCCACCTACCGGCCCATCCATCCAACAACCAATGAGGAATACAACAAGCATTATATAGCAGCCATCACGCAAAATCCTCCTGCCTCCACCCCCACTACCAACACCCCTCACCTGCAAGCCCAACCCACCCAATCCCAGACCCCCCAGGCCAGCACCACCTCTACGTCTTCCTTCCTGCGCTATTCTTCCTCCTAGACATCACTCTTCCCCGCCCCAATAAACCCCCTGTTGCCAAACATTTTCTATTTATATTATCTTTATTTTGAATTTCAATTGTTTGTGTTCTCTTTGTTTATAGTTGGTTTTATTCTTTATGTTCAGCTTATTTCTATAAAATCATATACTTACTATGCCATGTATCTAGATCCAGAACACAGTTATTTTTAGTACCCAGACACAGCCCCTTGTGAAAATATTAACAACAATTTGGTGATCAGATAAATTTGAATTAGAAAATTATGTGTTAACTTTTTTTAGATAAAGTTGTTACCAATCCAAATTCAAAACCTTAATAATAAACATTAAGCCAAACAGGAGCCAAGTGATAAAGTGATTGTTATGACATAAAGGTTCATTCAATAATTCTTTGATGCATGTACGCTAATTAATAAGATTGGCTGGATGTTAGCCATTGTACGCAATTGCTGCTGTGGCAAGTTGTTGATGGAATAGTGCCTAATCAGCTGCTGGGTTAGCACTAGTTCATCAACAACTTGCCACAGCGGCAATGGAGTACAATGGCAAAACATCCAGCCAATCATATTAATTAGCGCACATACACCAAAGAATTATTGAATGACCCTTTATGTCACAAAAATCACCTTATTCCTTGGATCCTGATTGGCTTAAAGTTTATCATTAGGGTTTTGAATTTGGATCAGTAACAACTTTATCTAAAAACAGTTAACACATAATTTTCTAATTCAAATTTAGCTGATCACCAAAATGTTGTTAATATTTTCATAAGGGGCTGTGCAAAGCGCTAAAAATAATATGATAATCAAGGAAAAAACGCCAAAACAAAGCAAACAATACATATTGAGATGAGCGTAAAACATATACAAAATGGGTAAAAAGATGGGATAATGTAGTAAATGGGAAAACAAAAAGGAATAAACAAAGAGGCAACAGTATCAAAATAATACATAATTTATTGGGTCAAAAGCTAATAAAACATATGGAAAGGTTAGTAAAAAATCAATGAGAGAATTGGAGAAGCTTTTGAAGGATCTTGACTTGGCAATTGCCAAAATCAAAGACATTGTCTGCAAGGTCAAAGCTGAATTGAAGTCTGCCGTCCTTGACAGAGACAAAATAGACAAGGTGTCTGCAAAGGCCCTAATGACAAAAATACCAGACACCCCTGAGAAGACCATTGAGCGTCTTCTCAACATCCAGAAGACAGTAGTTGAGGGCCTGAAATTTAAGGCATACAATCTTTCTGCGCCGTCCATCTGGGTTGACAACCCAGAGATGTATGAACATCTCAAACCTGCCAAGCGTGCCAGAGCAGAGGGTAAAGAACTGCCCGCACAACTGCTTGCGCCAAGAATGGCCAAGCCTGCTGAAGCAGCTGGCAAGGAAGAAACACATGAAGGTAACATAAAAAAAATTAATAAAAATTTGCAAATACTTACCTGTTTTTTAGAGAACATAGATGGTGAACTCCGCCAAGTCCTGGTCCCCTTTACCCCTGCCACATTCTACGCCAACTGCACCACTCATGTGGCAAAGCAGTTGTATCTGTCCCCCTGTCTTGCAGGAGCTGGAGGACCGTATCCATGGGTCCTTTCCAATGTTGTGGGAGGCATTGGCTGGGCTGACACATGGTAAGGGGGCATCTGAGTGGGCAGTTACTTCCTACAAGGATGCCCAGCTGGTCCGCCTGGACCCAGTTAACCTCAGAGAGTTTACTGTGTAAACTCCATTGAGCTTGTTTGGAACATCCTGGTGATGCTCCAATTTAAGAATGTACCAGAGATGGGCCGGGTCCATGTGGCTGCTTGCTTCTGCTACCCCTTGAGGCACACAATTTCTTACCTGCTGGACAACTTTGGGCGCGCAGTGGGAAAATTGGCTGTTGCAGACGCAACAGCTGTCAAGAAGACAAAAATCCTCCTTGCCAACTTTGGGTTAGCCTGGAGTGCCAACAAGACGGGAGTCTCTGCAGCTATGGAGCTGACTTTTGCAAAGACCAAGCATAATAAGAAGATCAGTAAAGTTTTCAATAAATTATGCAAGTTTATGGAAGCCTTTGCTGAGCAAAGGCTTCATCTGATGGTTTACCTTGGGTATCTCTTCTACTTCAGAATGGGCGCCAGCATGGAGGATCTTGACGGGGTCCTTCTAGGAATTGACAAGGCCAGGATCTCCCTGGACAGGAAGAAGGTCCCCCCGGGTATGACTCAGTGGATCACGTCATCTAGGACGCCCTGATCCTGGCAGCAACTGTGGTAAGTTTGACATCCTGGTACTTGACAATTTGTCAAGTACCAGGGAGTCAAGTGCTGCATATGTGAATCTATTAGTATTTTTGGCTTAACCAATTTAAGCTAAATTTTACTAGTAATTTAGGGGTTTGAAACCAAAAACCACGGTTAAATTTACTCAAACTCAACTCCGTTTAATAATTCAGTTAGCTGAAATACCAATTTAGGGGCAATTTATAAGTAAATTTACTAATAGAAATGAAAAAACCTGTGTTCAACACTCTAAAACAAAAAGTGACCAGTCCAACACTTTTTAAGCCAAATTTTAACTTTTTTAATAAAATACAAATACACTTATATAAAGTTTATTATTTACTATTATATTATTATTATTAGTGTCCATAGTTATCAATTAGGCTCCCAAGCACCACTATAATGGATTTAGTGGCATAGACATTAATTAAATACCCCACTTGTTTTACATCATGTCATTCCTGGGTTTTTGGATTAAGTGGTACCACATAAATTAAGCCCAATTTATTAAGAGATTTCATATGTAATTTAAAAAAACTGAAACTCAAAATCTTCATTGTTTGACTCTATCCACTTGACACCCAATTGTTTTTGGATTTAACTAATCAAAGGCTCAGAATTAAGGCTAAATTAATATGTGACGCACTATGAGCGCCACTCGACACTCACCCACTAGACACTTTAACTTGGGGATTAGTACAGAGAGCTTATTAACGTTTTAACCATCACTATGGTAAATAAAGCACTCCCAGCTCCTCCCAGCATAATATTATCACTAAAAAACAAATTTCCACTCATTTACTTTTTTAGCTTATGTTGTATTTTTTTTTAATTTTTGATCATATGGTACTGCCTTGCTTTTGGGTTAACTTTTGAACCTGTTTTAAATTTAAGCAAGTTTTATATGTAAAAAAATAGTAAATTTGATGTTTCTGCTTGACTATGGCATACTCAACAGTGAGAATTCAGCTTTTCCCAGCTGATTAACAGTGCCAAACTCAACATTTTACTATATTTTGATTTTTCAACCCCCAATAAAAAAATTCCACATAATAATTTTTTTGCAATTATAATCTACTACTTTTTCTGCTGCTCTCCATATATTTTCATATATATTTTTGATTTTTAATTGTACTTTTACATTGATTTAGCACTAAGATGTTATCCTGAACCTAACATCTTTGATGCTTCATAATAAATTCACTTGTTTTCTATGTTTTAACCTTTATATCTCTACTTTGAGTTTTTATTTTGCTTCTATTTACTTTTTATGTTTTTTTCTTGACAAATAAAGCTTTATTTGCATACTTTTTACTTAACTTTTACTTTGCTTTATCTCTGTGTTTCATATCTTTCACACGATTTTATTTACAAAACTAAACTTTTCTTTAGACAAAATCAAACAAGAGCCAAAACCCAAGCGCCAAGCCTCCAAGGGCTCCAAAGAAACTTTCTCCACTCCCAATCGTGCCAAGAAGCCTGCAAAGGCAAAGTCTTCAACCCCATCTCCTCCTACCCCATCTCATCCTACTCCTCCCCCCTCCATCCTCATCTTCCACATTCTCTTCACCTTCCCCCAAAAATTCCTCCCCCAATAAATCTGATGGTGATCTTACTGACCACTCATTTTACCACTCAGAGGCTGACTCTGAGCCCACCAAGGAGCAACATACCAAGAAGTCAAAGGCTGCCAAGGAGCCCACCTCTTCTTCTGGTAAGAAAAATGAGGCATCCAAGCAGGCCTCAAAGAACCCTCCCTCTCCCCCTCCTGATGGCTCTTCCCCCTCCCTCATCTGATCCCCAAGATAAGCTGGAGGAGTACTTCAAGAAGTTCAAAGCTTCTGATCATGTGGCTTGGAATCCACTGGCCATACACAATATCTGCAATGTGGACAGAGAGTTCAAAGTCCCCAAGCGCTTCCCCCATTACTTCCCAATCATGTCCATAAAGGGCAGCCCTGGTTACGTTGCTGAAAACTACATCTTCAATTGCAACAACCAAAAGTGGCAGACCAGAAGCAAGCACTTCATCTGTGAGGATAAGACTTGTGGGGCCTGGCTAAACATAAAGGGATGGGAGCAAGTAACGGCGGAGAAGAGGAACACACTTGAAAGCCCCCCAATCATTTAATCACTCAGATGTTAAAATGGTACCTTGTTCAAGTAACACCCACATCCTCTCATCTCTGGGCTTCTGATCTGGACATAAAGGCTTTACAACATCTCAAACCCAACAATCTTAAGTTTGTACCAACACAGTAGCAGTTGGTTAAAATCATCAGCAATAAGTGTATTGCCGCCAATCCCCCTCCCCCTGAGGCTTCAGACGTCTTCTCAGAGCTCACACTCACTCATGAGCTTAAGCAGCTTCTGAGTGGGGAGTGCTTCCTGCTCCATGACAATGGGCCTGCTGTCAAGGACTGCATAATCTGCTGCTTAACTCAGAAAACCCTGATGGAGTTGAAAAGGGCGTCAACCTGGCTAGTTGATGATACCTTTGCCACTTGCCCCCGGATGTTCAAGCAGCTTTGGATGATCCATGCCCAGATTGACCTCCAGGTGATTCCACTTGCATTATTTCTTCTTCCTGGGGCCACTGAGACCATTTACACACATGCGTTCATAATCCTCTGCCAAGCAATTGCCCTCCTTCCTCCTGCCAACAATAAAAAATACAAGAAGACCCCCCACACCTGCGCCAACCCACCTGCCTCTGACAAGGACCAGGCCACCCTGGACTCAGAGGAAAAGGCAAGGCTAAGAGCTCTTGGGTCTTGCATGTGCATCATGGACTTTGAGCCTGCTCAGTTCAATGCATTTGAGCAGCTGTTCAGTGGAGAGGTGCAGGGGTGCCACTTCCACTTCCTCCAAGCAGTTGCTTGTAACATGCAGGCTCACGCCAAGCTTAGTAGGTTGAGCTGGAGGGACACTTTGGACACCTGCAGATTTGTGCTGGCACAATTTAGTGCCTTGGCTTTTTTAAAATTAGAGCACACTGTGCAGGGGTTTGAGGTGCTCTCAAAAGATCTCTACATAGTGAAGCACCCGGAGTTCAAGCTTTTCCTCAAGTACTTTGACCCCCAGTGGATTGGGAAGGTTGTCACGCAGAGGCAAGGCAAGGCCTGTGCCAAGGCCAGCTGGAACGTGTACCAGGCAGCCGTCAACGGGGAGCTGAAGACCACTTTGGCATTAGAGGCTTATCACAAGCATCTTAAAGCCAACTTTGGGCTTTATCCAAAGTTCAATAAATTCTTCTCCCGCCTGAAGCATGAGCAAGAGAAAACAATCTCCAAGCTCCGAGATCTCTCCAACCGCGTCCCCCCCACCAAGCCAACCACCCACTGTACCCTCTTCACCAAGGATATCCAGGGTGCGGCCAAGCACAAGTATAAGGCCTCTGAGCTTAAGCAGCAGATTGAGCTTATTGCCACTGCCCTCCTGGAAGGTGCTAAAATGAAACAGGGAAAGAAGGATGTGGAAAAAACTTGGTTGCTTGCTCAGTTATATGATTTTTACTTTTAACTTTTAACTTTAATTTTTACTTATTAGTTTTGATCATTTAGTTTTTAGTTTTAATTTTTTATTTTTTTAATTTAATTAGATAGCAGTTATTATTCTATGTATGCATGGTAAGTTTGAGATGAATATTTATAGTTGAAAGTAAGTGAAATATCTTAATTTTTGTTAATTTCCTAATAAAACATATGATATTCACAGTTGTACTCATATGAACCATATCAAATAAGTTTTAATATTTCTTCATATTTTGCATAACTTTATTTGTTGTGTTTGTGTTTATTTTTGGTTCATCAGAATTTTAATTTTTATAGTAATAAAACTATTTTTATAAAGAAGAGTGTAAACTACATATTAAAATGAGAAATAATTGCTAATTTCTCCTTATTTTTATTAATTAGGATACTTTTTTATTGCATTTTTGATTTTTCTGGAGCCCCTTTAGTATACAATAGCTGTAAGGTTTATTTTTTATATTAAAAGTTTTCAGTACATCAAGATCTGTTAATTAAAAAAGTGTCAATTTTCAGTTGTCTATCAGGGCAAAAGCTGAATTCTCACTTTACTATAGTGTCAACTACCAGGGAGTTTAGTTTAAGGGAGTTGATCACCAGGAATTCAAACTTACCACAGTTGGTGTCCTGGCTGGTATCTACGGGTTTGCAGCCCCGCCAGAGAAGCTACTCCTCCATTTGCACCTGACCCTACTCCCCTTCACCAGCAAGCGGGGTTTTTTTTTAATAAGGGTGTATCCACTGTCCACGGTGTGGCAGTGGAGGTTGTGCATCACCTCCATTGTGGGGTGGGTACATACAAAAGAACTCACTACAGGCGCTCTTAATAAATTCTCTCTTCCAAATAATTCCATTGCAATTTATATTATTTTTATTATAATAAAATTTTCTAATTCTTATTTTAGCAAGCAAGATTTGCAGAATATATCCAAGAGAAGGTCTTAATAAAAGCATAATAATATATTTCAATAAAATCTACTTATGATTTGTACACATTACATTTAACTTTTTTGATTATTATATTTATTTGCCAAAAGTGATATTAATGCGTTTGCGTAATCCAGTATCAAGCGTTTGGGATACCCTTAGATGACACAATAAAAAATGATTATAAATAAATAAATTAATAACCTTCATTGATTGTCCTGCTGAATGTGATTGCAGGCTTGTAAGCATCTAAATATAAAATGATAATTATTTAATCTTGAATAGTAAATTAGAGAATATAAAAAAATTAGACACACTAAGCCTTTAATTAATTGGCTGTTTGGCTAGGCACACTGGGATGAACAAATCAGCGTGGCCATAGAATTTGGCCACAGTCTCAGCTGGGAGGGTGTGGGTCCTGGCCTGCAGCAAATTAAAGAGGTCCTTGGTCCCAGTTGGTATTCCTTGCTTGACAACTTGCTTGAGCTACCCAAAGACTTCCTCAATGAGATTTAGGAATGGCAAATAAGCAGGGGGAAGGGAAGGTGCAAATTTGCTGTGGCCAATTGCTGGGACCCACTGCGCTGTTGGTGTTGATCATTGGGAATTCCTTGAGAATATCAGCCACCTTATGGAGACCAACATTGTCCAGCACAATTACGTTGGTGAAGCCCGGGCTTGTGCACCTCAGGTGCTCCTGGACCAATTGGAGAAATGATATAAAGGTACAGCTGTTTGGGAGCTCAGTATCATTTGGTATAGCTTGACCCCCTTTGGACCAAGGAGAGCCACCATTGAGTAGGCTGTGGCGCGGACTGCAGCACGCCAAGCCATCCCGTCATTGGAGCCTTTGGGGACATAACCATATGCATTGCACATAGAGGAGGCAAATGCTGATTTGTCAATATAGTAAAATATGACCATCCCCTTGGCTTTTAGGGCAGTGTATGCCTCTGCATAGTTTTTCTGGGTCTTAATGTTGGTTGGGCTATTCCAATTATATGGAATACCCCAAGATTTTTCCAGGAAAAGCACATCTTCTTCAGCAGATGGTAGTAAAAAGAAATGGAAGCCTCAACCCCAAAAGTGGACTTGACCATTGCTTGTATATTTGCCAGTTCAAGATGGCAGTCCTGGGTGATCCACTGGTGGATTGCCCATTTGTGCTCCTTGGTGAGCATAGTGGAAACACGCAAGGATTTCTCTGCATCAAGGACTTGGCCAGTATCAATGAACTTGTTGAAGGTCTTGCTGGCATACTTGGGATCCACCCCAACAAGGGCTGCAGCCGCCTTGTAATTGCCCTATTAATGCATTAGCTTAAGCAGGATGATGCATTCAATGTTGGGGATGTGCTTCTGAGCGGGATTTTTAGTGGTGGGGATTGACTTGTTGGCGTTGGGCACAACACAGGGCATGCGCACCTTGGTGTAAAACGCAGCAACCTTTTTGAGCACCAACTGTCCCTTGTCAGTTCTGAAGAACTCAGGCTCCTTGTCCTCTTCCTGATTGCTATCACTGACGTAGGGCTTATAGCTAGTATCAAGTACAGGCTTCACCTTCTCCAGCATGGCTGATGGGACTTACTCTTGCCGGTACACAACGTCAAACACATATGAAGTAAGTTCTACCTCCTTATTTATAACTTTATTTATAACTTTCTTTATAGTGGTGACCTTGGTGGGCTTCCAGGTCAGCTTTGGGACCCAAGAGTTGATGCTCTGCACCCTAGCAGCTTGTGCTCCTTGAACCAGTTGTGTCAGTGCAGCGTCACTATGGAACTCTCCTCTCTTGTCTCCTTCTTAAGTAAGCACTTGGGTTGCACTAACTCTATTCTTTGACCTGCGGGGGCAACCACAACTGCGGTGCACAACAGGTGTATTGGTGCTCTGTTGTTGTGTTCCTTCCATTTTAAAATTTAATAAAATATTAAATAAATTTCAATTAAGCTATCCCTAATTTTATTTTTTGCTTTTATCTGAATATGGATATTTAATCAGAGTTTTTCCCACCCAATATCCCAATTATAGATTTTTTATTTCTTAATTAGTTGTTTTTGGTTTTACAACACCCATTTTAGAATACTCAAAAAAATCCACCCATTTTCCTAGATTTTACTGCCAAATTCAAACACCCAACACAATATTTTTAAAATTTATGTTTCAGATCTTGTGTCTTATTTTAGATACCTTGGTATCATTCATGATTACAATCCATTGCACACACTGAGTGAGTGATTTTGTTTACGTAGTGAGTTACTATTGTGTTTTGTTTTTGGTTTGAGTTTTGAAACACCTTGCTTGGGTGTATTTTGTCACCAATTCACATAGTAAACATATGTACACCAAAAGTCAACTCACACCATTTTGTTTGTGAATCATGTATTTTGGATTGTATTTTGAATGGTTTTGCTTTGCGTGTGAGCCCTTTGTTGCTGTGTTGACTCATTTTGCCCATCAACACCAATAAACCCTGTTAACAGAGTGTATATTTTAACCCAAGAGTTGGATTTTGTTCAAATCTGAAATTGTTTTTTAAATCTGAGGTATTTTTGGTTGTTGCCATAGCTTTTAAAACCACTGTACTAAAAAAAGTAAAAGTCAAATTTTTGAAAGCAAAGAATTTATTGGTGAATAAAGTGGATTAGGCTTTATCCCTAAGAGCCTTGACAATGCCTTTGAGATGTGTAAGGGGCCTTATCTGGTGTAATAGATTAAAACCTCCTTAGTAACACTTGCAAACTTGGCCTGCTAGTCTGCATGCTTGGATACAACAGCTTTGCTTTTGATGGCCTGGGGGTGAATCTGGTGCCCATGGCCATTCTAGATTTTCAGCTTGTTGATAATCACAATGAACCTGGGATTCTTTACCTTAACCATGTGATGAAACTGGTTGTGCTAACCTTCAAGTGATGATGAGGTATTAATTACACTGTTCTTAACCTGATTATAGAATTTCCGGTTAATGAAGCCGCTACCCTTGTGTATATAAAATCATTAATGAAACATTTTAAAGTTGAAACCCAAATATTACAGATCCTTATATGATAAGGAATAAAAACAGTATATTAAAAGTGGTTTTTTAATGGCTGTGTTACAGGGAGATAGTACTATCAAAGTGGTGTTAATTCAAATTGGTTTATTATATGTGATCATAAATTAATATCATACTTTATTCCCCGTTAATAAGAGAAAGGCTTGTATTTATCACATAAAAGTATAACTTATTATTTGATTCCAGATGCCGTCTTTCTAGATGCAATATTTCTAGATGGCGTATTTTAGGGTGTTTATTAAGTGTTTTTATACTCAAAAAATCTTATTTGGATAATGCTCTTTTTATTTTAATTTATGATAGTGTTTTATAGATGCCGTTTTTCTAGATGCTGTATTAAAAACTAACATGTAAAAATTAACTAATAAAAAAATTATTATTTTTCTAATTTTGCTGATGCAAATTCTGACTCTATTGCAAATCTATTCTAGATGGCGTCTTTCTAGATGGCATTTTCTAGATGGTATATTGCACCCAATAGAGCACATTATTCAAGACGCTGTTATTCTTGCCACCACCAATGGAATGTCAGCTCCACCAGAAAAGATCCTATTGGCTAATTGTATCACAGTGCTCCTGAACTCAGCTGTCACAAGCTATATAGTACAGGAGCCCAGTGTAAAGTTACACTTCCCCCTTAGGCCTCCACTTTAATTCCTGCTAAATGCTTGGGGACTTTTACCAAATTGTGCTTGAAAAATTATCCAAAAGTTACTGAAAAAGCCTAAGAAAATACCTCAAATTGACACTTGTGGAATATTTCCAAAAATGCCCCACCTAACTCACCCAAGAGATAAATCTGGTTAAATATCATGTCAAGAGCAGCTAGGAGCAGTGATAATTGTGTCCAAAGAAGGTTCCTCAATTTTTTAGCTGAGTCAGTTTTCTTTTTTGATTCTGTCCATTCAAAATTTGTCAAGATTTTCCTACCTTAGTAATGGACTCATATTATATCATATCATTGGTTGATTAGTTTGGTGACATTTGATCACCCACCCCAATTCCCCCCTTAAATGGATGCAAGAGTTGTTAAAGACCTTGCTTCATCATTCTCTAATCTAAAAAAGTTCAAAATTTGTTATTAAAACTAGCTGATTGGTTTTATTTGTTGCTTTGTGTGTTCATTTGATTTCATCCCCCTTTGGCCTCCCAGAAATTGTTAGTAGCAACCATTTGGTTGTTGCTGAAACCATGATTTTATTATGATTAAGAGCATGATTTTATTTCTATTATATCTGCTCCCCAATTCTTACATCATGTCAACATATGCTTTGGCAATAGAAATTTCTAGTTTATTTTAAAAACAAGTCTTCAAATTCCACCGCTCACATCAACAATAAAGCTCATTAAATCAAAATCAAAGCTTTACTCTCTTATATGTGTCTACTTTAAAAATAAAATATTTACATCTTTAATCTATAAAAAATAAATGTTTTACATTGATTACTTTTATTAATTTTGCTTTGCTTTGCTTTCTTAATTTTTACTATACCTGGCAGTATACAATTGGAATCACAGAAAGAACGTCAATACAAATTAAACTAAATAAAAACAAAAACTAAAAAAATGTAGAATAAAACTTTCATAATATCTAAGCCTTTAATTGATTGGCTTCTTGGAGAGGCACATAGGGAGAAAAAATCTATGTGGCCATAGAATTTGGCCATAGTTTCAGCTAGGAGGACATAGACACCAGCCTGCAGCAAATTAAACAAGTCCTCAGGCCTAGGTGGCGCCCCTTTTTTGACTACTTGTTTTAGCCAACCAAAGACCTTCTCAATTGGGTTGAGGAATGGGAAATATGAGGGAGGAAGAGAAGGCGCAAATTGGATGTGGCCAATTGTTGGGAGCCAATTTCCACACCAGAATAAATCATTGGTAACTCATTGAGAATACCCTCCACCTTGTGGAGTCAACATTGTCTAGCACAATGATATTGGTGACAACCAAACTGATAACTCTGAGGTGCCCCCCAAACCTATAAAAGAAATTCCAGGAAGGTCCCATAATTGTGGGAACCCTTGATCATCTGGTAGAGCTCTATGCCAAGGGGACCAAGAAGAGCTACCTTCAAGTAGGCAACAGACCAGACAGCCACATGCCAGGACATACCATTCTTTTCACCTTCAGGGACATACCCATACTTGTTGCACGTTGACAATACAAAAGAGAATTAATTAATATAGAAGAACTTTACTGTGTCCTTCTCCTTGAGAACAGTAACTGTCTTGATGTATTTTTGACAGTAATTGATGTTTCTGGGATATTCCAATTGAACAGAGATATCCCAAGTTTATTCCAAGAGAATATTAAACTCTTGACAGCGCAGTAGCAAGTGGAAACCAAAGACTCAATTCCAAAAGCAGTCTCAACTATTGACTGAATATTTTACTGTTCAAGATAGCAGTTCTACTTGATCCATTGTTGGATAGCCCACAGGTGTTCCTTAACCAATAGAACAGGTTCATGCTTGGATTTCTCTTAAAGAAGAACAGTACCTGTTTTCAGATAGGTTTTGACAAGCCTGTGGGCAGATTTTTCCAAGATCCCAACAATGGCTGTGGTCTTCTTGTAGTCTGGTCTCTCCTTCATGAGCCTCATGAAGGTCTTGCAGGTGGCATCAGGGATGACGTGGTACTTGGCCTTTTTGGAAGTAGGGATTGACTTCACGGGATTGAGCACAACACAGGGCATGGGCACTTGGCTGTAGAATGCAGCAACATTTTTCATCACCTGCCCTTTTACTGTTTGTTAGTCTTATGGCTCCTTGTTGTCATCTTGCCCTTAGTTATCACTCACATAAGGCTTGTAAATGGTGTCAAGAACTGGCTTCACCTTCTCCATGATAGTAGCAAAACACCATCACGGCGGTATACCAGGTCATACACCAAGGACACCCTCTCAGTGGTGACGTCATTTACTATTTTGGTGGTCACAACCTTGGTGTATTTTCTGGTCAGCTTCTTGACCCTTGGATTTATCCTCCATGCCCTTGAACTCTGTTCCCCTTGAGCTGGTTGTGCCAGTGCAACCTCACTATTGATCTTTCCTCTGTCTCCTTCCTGAATAGGCTCTTGCGCTGCACTAACTCTGTTCTTTGAGCCATGGGGGTAACTACAACCATGTTGCACAACAGGTCAATTGTTACTCTGTTGTTGTGAAGCTTCCATTTTGGTATAAAAATCTAATAAAAGTAAAGTCACTATATCTATATAATTTATTTATTGTAATTTTTATCTCTCCATATATAATTGCATGAAAGCTTGTAGTCACTACTGTTTATTTCAAATTAGATTTTTATATTTCTATATTAATTATTTTTGGTTATAAATGTGCACTGTTAATTGTGTGTGTCAAGAATTTGGGTCTTGAATATAGGATATTTATTATTATTGGTCATATTGGGCTGTTTTAATAGTTGTCTGTATTGCAACAACCTAGACTACCAGTCAGGCCTAAGTACAGCTACAGTCTGGCAGGCTCTTATCAGTCCATAGGATAAGTTCACTGTTCTGCAAATATACAGCAGAGCGCTCTACTTGGATGCTTTTTGACTACTGGGCAGAGGCTAATAGTGGTACAATGATAAGTATATGTATTCTCTATCTACAAGGGGTGATTATTCTGCTCAATCTCTGATTAGGAGAGCACCTTATATAGGGTGGACAAGCCCTCTTGTCAGAATTATTATCATGTGCTTCTAACTCTTATTGACCAGTCTCCTATTCACCAGACTAACAAACTCAGCCCCCAGAGCTAGGCAGCTATGTTGTGCTGGCATGGGACTACAATTAATTACCGGAACTCATGTAAGTGTAACAGGGTCCCAGCAGCAGCTTGTCTACTGTTCATGCAATTTTGAGTATTTCTTTACCCTGTCAATGGGATATTTGCATCTTACATTTCCAGTTTAAATGACCTTCCATATGGGTTGTATTTACAGAGTCAAGCCCTGGCGCTCAAAACTTTTGGCAGAGGCGTGTCCTTCAAGCATATTCTATCATATATTTTAATCATCAAGCTTATTGGCCAACGTATGAACCAATAGAAAGTCTAGCAATGGATTATGATCAAGCTTTAGAGTAACCATCAATATTTTTAATTACCCAAAAATATCAATGCAATCATACTGATACTACATTAAGCTTTACAGCTAAGCAGCAATTGGTTGTTGGGAGCCAATTAGTCAGAAGAATGATGGTCAAGTCTACCACATTATTCCAAAATCCTGACAGTGTTGTTGGGAATTTTGACCAAGCAATGATGCTAATTATGGTGGAGCTTGCAGATATGAATTGCAGCTACCAAATCACATAAATTGGTAGTATAAACTATATGCATATTGGATTAGCAGTAGTCTGCTGACCTGAGCCTTAAACTAGCCAATTATAAGCACCGCCACGGCACTTTAAAAATACACAAGCGCTGTGGCGCCGCCTAGTAACTAGATTAGGCACCAAAGCACCAAACTACTTTTACGTTAAGCACCGCCTGGCAAATATTGCAGGTGCCAAAGCGCTGCCCTACTTTTACATAAAGCGCCAAGGCGCTGGGTTTGATTCCCCATAATCTCAGATTTCCTAATTTGACTGTATTTCTAAGCAGTCAATGTGGGGACATAAATTAAGCAGGATGAATGGCTCAAAATATACCAAACCCCCACACCAGCAAGGATCACCTGTGCTGGGTGAAGCAATTAAATCTCATTGGTTGGTGTATTCAAAGCAGCCAAACCTAGATCACTAATTACTCAAAATAAGAGTGTGTTGAAATGTCCTAGAAGATATTGCCAACAGCTCAGGAAGACGCTCCCCAAGAGGGTATAAATACTTTTCCCCTAATAATAATAAAATACTTTTTGACTTATTAAAAGGGCTCTGCGTGATCAGAAGTCAAGCCTCCAAAGTAATTATTGATTCCTCTTCCAATACGTTCTTCTGCCACAATACTAATCATATCCTCACATATGACATTATTCAAGCTGAGTACTCTCGCCCTATTACAGAAATGAGTTGCCCCCATACTCCCAGCACGACAAGTGTGCTTTAATAAATTTGATTTTTTTATTAATTTTAAACCCAAAACAGATACTCAGAATATTTATTTCCTTTCTGTACTCTAGATTGTATTCTTAATTAGGACAAGCTGGTAAAATTATATTAGATTCACTCATTTGTTTAGATATTTGATATTTTTGTTGTCTGTTTCAGTTGCTATTGGGTTTTTTGTTGGATTAAGTTGGAAACTTTTGCTACTGAGTTCTATGCATTCATAAAAACATAGTAAACATAGTAGATGCGCTCTGTGACTGAAACTCATGTGTTCTAGTGTTTGGTACATTTGTTTTTGAATCATTGTACATTCATCCCCAGTTCAAATAGGCTGTTGTATGACTGGTCATTTTTGCCAAATAGCGCACATTTTCCTTGGAATTATCTTCTATTTATATCTATCAAGTTGAAATTTGTTTTTTGACTGAACCTATGTGTTCTGAACTCACTAACATATGTTTATCTCAACAGGATTGAAAACTAATGTATATTTACCTATTAATAATGAGTATGTGAAATTAAAGTCGGATTTTAGCAATTGATAATAATATAATGAATTAATCAATCACTGTTCATGACTGTTAATTGGCTGCTTTTTTGCTGAGACAATTGTGCTTTTTCTATTTTTATGTGCTTGTATCTAATTGGCTGGTTTCACATCCTATTGTACAGGCAATAGGATGAGAAACCAGCCAATCAGATTTCAAGCACGTAAATATCAGAAAATTCACAATTGCCACAGCAAAAAAACAGCCAATCAATGATCATATACAGTGATAAATTAATCCATTATATTATTATCAATTGTAAAATCTGGCTTTAATTTTACATAATCATTACCAATAGGTAAATATACAAGATCTAAAATAAAATCTGTATCAATATTTGTAATAAGTGTTTATGGCTCTCTAATATAGACACAGTCCAATTATAAAATCACAATAAAAAATACCACACTTTTAAATGAATTTTATTAAACAGCATGCCTTCTGATATGCTCATAATATCTACATAACAAGAAATAAACCTTATGCTGCAAATATCTAATGTAAGATTCACATTTGAAGGCACTTAATTTGTTGTTGAAAATGAAAATATTCATGAAAATAAATATACATTACCACATCTAATGTACATCATTTTATTAATTATGGGGAATGTCAATAATATAAAAAATAATTATTAATTATGAATTGAAAGAAAGAATAAAATTTTTATTACATTGTAACAATAAGGGTCTTATTTTACTCACCAAGGGACAAGTGGGGGAGGGAATGTTCAGAATGTACATTGCCATTTACTGCTCCTTTAGAAGGGAAAGCATCAGAGGTAGTGTGGAGGTATTAGGTGGTGGTTTGGGGGTCAGGATTGTAAGGCAGTTGTTTTGGTCTTAATGGGGGGTTGGAGAGGCAAGGATTGTTGAATGGAAAGAAACAATGAGAGCAGACTGCTTCAATTGCTCAAATTATTCTTCTGTCACATAAGCAGACTTGACATACCAAACAGATGAGCGTGAAGGAGGCAGGAGTTCTTTCTGGACTTATTACTATCACTTGCATAGAAGATGATGAGGTTAGACAAGTCCTGGAAAATATAAATGAGAATAGCTCAAACCCCTTCTCAATTTGGGTGCACAGTTTGTTGTAGGTGGCAGGCTTTAAGCGCCTGAGAGCCAAACCAAAACTATAAAGACATACATCTTCAAGATGCATATCAGCATGGTTGATGGGTTAGGTCCAGCAGGTATGCCCTGCAGCCACAATTTCCTTGATAGCCAATTCCCACTGCTTCATCTCCAGACTAAGTATGACTGTATAAACAGCTTGTTGGGTAGCCCACTCCTCCAGCATGTCCTTGATCTCTGTCTGATAGGCATATTTGTATGCAGTGTTTGGTATTGCTGAGTAATTATTGACACCTAATGGAGAAACTGCTAAAAAAATCCCAACAAAACAATACAAGATTTTACTGTGCTTGTAGAATCCATATTGGATAAACTTCTCTCCATAATCTTGGATACTTGCAGAAATCTTGGCATACAACAAGAAGATGTTGTCATTGCGTGTCCTCATTGCCCTCTCTTTGATAACATTGATAATAGCAGAATCATAGGGGTTGGTACCCACCTAACTGGGACCAAAGAGAACTTGATTGGTCAAGATTCTAGCAGCAATCACCACTCTTTGCATCCACAAATAAAAATGTTCTCTTATTTTTGAAAATGCAGTGGAGTCCCAGTTGGAGACGCACCTGAACCAGGGGCATCAAGGGTTAAATTCCATGATAGCCATAATAAGAGGATGGGCTTTTTCATCTTTGGTTGAAGTTTGGGCACCAGTTGGAGTCTTCTTGGGAGGGGGACTGCGACATTCAACATGTTGGGTGGTTTTGCAAGTGGGGCTAATGTTGGCCAAGAGAAAGTCTAGTGGCTTTTGACAGGTAGAGGCCTAGTAGGGAACATTGGCTACTAGGGGAGATAAGGCCTGACTAGTAGGTAACAAAGGAATACTAGAGGAAAGGGATGGATCAGACCAGCAGGGAACTTTGGCTGCTAGGGGCTGGTTAATTGTTCTCACCCAGCAGGAAATGATGGCTGCTAGGGGTGAGGAATATGATAGCCCAGCAGGAAACTTTGGTTGCTGTTGGCTAGTTAGGTGTATCCACCCAGCAGGGAATGATGACTATTAGGGGTGAGGAGTGGGGCACCCTGTTAGGTAACATGGGCTACCAGGGCTGGTGAATGATGTGATCCTGGCAGGTGACATGAGCTGCAAGGAAAGGGAGGAGCTATGGTAGCTCTACGTGCCTTGTGCACTTACAGGAAGTCTTTGGGCAAACACCTTACTTAAACAGACTTGTAGGGTGTCCTCCTCTGTGTTTCATTAGGCGGCTTTGGGAAGGTCCTAAAGCTACCATAGGGGCATGGATATGCTCAAAGGTGTTGTCAGGGTAGCTGCTTGGGAAAGCAGGTGAAGAACCTGGTATAATCAGGCCTCTAGAAAGTAAAGTTGATTACTTTGAAACTGAAAGCTCAAATTTAATCACCTGAGTGAGTAAAGACAGATTCACAGACATGAGGATTGTCTGTGGTTGAATGACCCAGGTGGAGAACACTGGCAAAGGCCAAGTCAAGCTCCAGTAGCCTTGTAGACTTGTTGCCTGAGTCTATGGTATTGGTAACAGGAACTGACAATGAAATCACAGGGTTTATAGTAGGATCAACAGTGAAGACTAGTAAGAGGAACTGTATGATCACAGTGAAGACTAGTTGAGTGACTGGAAGATCATAGTGAGGATTGGATCCAAGATAGTTAATAGTGCAGTTGGAATCTAGGTGGTTCATGATGTGGACTAGCTGATGGCCTGAAAAGGACTGACTGATGGACTAGATAATGGATGAGGAAGAGATAGCTGAAGTGCTAGAAGTTCATGATAAAGGACTAGCTGAAGGACCAAAAGATCTGGTGAAAGACTAGCCAGGGAACTAGAAATTAGCTGAGAAGGACTAGCTGGGTTGAATATAGAGGCTGGAATGCTGATTTTGGTGTCTTAAGAGAAGAAATATTAAGATAAGAAGCAGTTAAATAAGGATTTTAAGCTTCAAAAGATATGATATAAAATAATTAGATATAATATGAAGAGAAAGAAAGAAAAAGTTATTCACAGTGATTAAACTGTGAATTCATTAAGGTTGATTGAGTGGGAAGAAGCTGGAAGGAGGCAAGAAACAGAACTGAGAAACTGTGAAAGCAAATAAGCAAATTTTGCCAAGAACAACTAGGAGAGGCAAAAAGCAAGTGACAGTTGAGTTCAAAGTGTGAAAAGGTTTGCAAAATGCGGGGAAACTTGGAGAAACATTGAAGAATTGAGGGATTGAAAAAACCCCTAAGTAAAACATAGGTAAAAGCGCTTGAGTTTTGCCAGAGAAACATGACAGAAATTACAGCAAAACTGTTTGAAACATGGAGCAGTTGTTTTTCCAGAGCAAGACAGTGCTGGGTTCAAACTATGGTCAAGAGCAAGTCATTAAAGTGAACTGTTTGGCAAAACCATTGAATCCAAGTGTTTGATTGGTTTCAGGTCAAAGCCTGTTTGATCAGTGTTTTGAGGGCTTTAACTGAAGGGTTAAAGTCTAAAAAATGAGGGAATGAAGCAGAAAATCCAGGGTTTTAATTAGCTGAAGTAAGATAAAATATTTAATATATTGTGATAACAAGAAATTAGAAGTTTAAGCTTTGAAAGTCAAGGATTCTGAGAGGAAAATAGGGACTGAAACAAGGAGCTATGAAAGGGGAAGCTATCTGGAGATTTTCAAGGACTCACATAGTGGATTTCAAAGGCCACAGGAACCAATAAGATGGATTACAAAGATCACAAGGACTACACAGAGAACTGAAGCCAAAGATAAAGGTGCAGAATCCCAAGATACAGATGCAGGAGCCCAAGAAAAAGGAGCTGGAGCTGAAGATAAGGATTTGGAGCTGGAGCAGAGTGCAGGAGCCCAAGACTCAAGAGCAGGAGTCCAAGACCAAGGAGAAGGATCACAAGTCCAAGTACAAGAAGTCCAAGATATTTTTGGATGACTCCAAGTATTGGAAAACCCATATTGTTTCCTTGAACCCCCTTGCCATATACCAGTAGGTTTCTAAGGGGATCTTCCTTCCGAGAGTGAATAAAAGCCCATTTTGACCCCTATACATATTTCTTAGATACTTTTTCCCTTGCTAGAGAATGAAAACCCCTTCCAGCTGGTCTCTGGCAATGATCCAGGACACACTTTGGGGACTGGTGAACAGGAACCTCACAAACACACTACTGGGTAGTGCTTGGGGAGGGTCCTGTGGGTTAGGAGTGACCATAGACAGAGGCTTCACTGTTGAGAGGCTAGTATAGCCCCAAATGATTTTTTCAGGTCCAGGGAACAGCTCATTTACTTGGTTGTCATTATAAGAATACCTAATAAAATTTTATTTAAAAAATAAACTCAAAAATAGAAGTGTATATTTTAGTCAATTTTATTGTTAAGTATGTTAAGTCAGTGAATTGTAAGATCTAAATTTTAGTTGTCCTAAAATAGCATTGGGTGATTTTTAAGAATGTCTGTGATTTCCAAAATAATTGGCACAAATCCACTCAAGATCCTGTGACATCCTTTTTGAGACCCTCATAAAATATATTTATTTCAAATTCACCTCATTTTTATTTGAAATTTGGTTCTTGGATTTGAAAATCCTGCAATTTCATATTTGTTAATAATTTCATGTTGTTTATGATTTGTTAGATTTATAGGAAACACTAAACAGCACATTAGAATCCTGCATTTCTGATTCATGTATCCCACATTTGCTTGATGTGGCTTGTCTTTAGTTAGTTGGGTTATCTGCTCAAAAAATGATTTGATATTTGCCAATTTAAATAAATTAAAAATTCAAATAAAAGGTCAATTTTAGTAAATATTTTAATTTTCACCCAGCTGAGTTGCCCACAAATATATTTTTGAAATTAGGACCAAGGATTTGACAATCCCGCATTTTTACCTTTAGATTCTGAATTTAAAGTATTAAATGGACATTTGATTTTAGTGCCACCAACTTAATAATTAGTCAGGGAATCACTCAGACAATTAATTCTCTGAGAGGGAGTAATCAAAGATGTTGTGACATTATAATTTATACCATGGTTTATAATATGATAACCTTGTGCAAAGGGCTTTATGATTGATATTTTCAATTCAACAAAAAAAGCTAAAATGCATTTTTGCTAGTAAATTTATGATTTAATTGGCTTGAGAAGTTTGGATAAATGATAATTTGACCTCACTCTTTCATCAAATTTTTTATCATATAAAATCAAAAAAAAAGTTTAGTGTATTAATCTTATTCATTTACGTTTTGGAGTAATATCCTTGATTTAAATTGAATTTTTTATCAACAGTTATACTTGTTTCTAGATTTTGTGAAAAAACCAAGGCTCAATGCCATGTTGTAGTGGTGAACTATAGAAAAACCCAAAAGTAATGTAAGGGAACAAGAACAGTTTATTAAATTTGAATCTATTCCACTTTTATAGTGATCCAATAGTGTTAACCAATTTGGTCAAATTCATTAAATTTGCTGTTAGCGCTATCACATTCCCCTGCTAAACTAAGTGTGGTAAAGTTTAAGGTAGCTTCCATTGACTGGTTGGGAGAAGTAGACACATTTGCTGTCTTTGAGGTAGTAGTTAAATTAGACCCCACTTGTTAAACTTGGAACAGACTTGACCACTTGGTCTTAAACTTGGTGGAATGAGAGTTAACAAGTTCAGTCTTCATATTAAGAACCATTTTCCAATCTTGAAGATGAGCAGGCAGTGTGGGATTTTTGCTTGGGCCCCTTTGACCTTAAGGGCTCTAGCTACTATGTTTGCCTCTGCCTTGGCCTGTACATTATCTCTGTGCTCTCAAGCTGTGAGGTAGTTGTGCAGTAGGGGCTTCTTGACTGTAGGTGGTTTGACTCTGTAGATGAACTAAAATGGATTAAATTTAGTTACTGCATGTACTTTGGTATGGTAGTTCTATAGGGAAGCAGGTAGGGCGTCCTCCCATAAGAATGGTTGATAATTAGTGCATTTCTCCAGGGTTTCAACCAAGGTCTTGTTAAACATCTCTGTCAGTCCATTGCAGTGGGGTTGTAGGCAATGGCAAACCTTTGGGAGACATTAATTTTCTTTATGAGGTCAGCTATTAGTTGGTTTTGGAAATGGGATCCTTGGTCAGAAAGTAGAGTTATGGGTGGGCCAAACTGGGTGATTATCTCCTTGTAGATAAACTCAGCGGTAGATAGGGCAGAGTTATCAGGATAGTCAACAGCTACAGGCCAGCAGGAGTAGTACTCTGTGGCTACTAGGATGTACTTGTTCCCATGCTTGAAAAGTGGTAGGGGTCCCAAGAAATCAATGCCCCATACTTCAAAGATATTAGACACCACAATGGGTACAATTTGTTTGGAATGGGCTGCATTATTGCTGAAGTGCTGAAAGATCTTACATCTCTACAGATTATTCACTGTGTCTACATATATTCCAGACCATCATTAGGTAGACTTAAGTCTCTCTAATGTGGCGTCCCTGCCAAAGTGGCCTGCACCCTCATGAGCTTCTTTGAGTATTGCAGCTCTGTCAGAAATCTTGGGTACCAGCCAAAGGCTAACATCCACTTTTTTAAAAATGGAGTCATCAATCATGGTAAAGTTGGTGCAGTCTTGGATGAACTGCTTGACTTCAGCAAGTGATTGAGGTGTGACCATGCTAAGTGCTAACTCCCTGAATTGCTGGAGGTTGCTCTTGTAGGAAGCAATTTCAGACAAGAGAAAGAACTGCCTGGATAGCCCATTGGCAACAACGTTTTCCTTACTAGGTACATGCTTAATTTCAAAGTTGTACTCAAGCAAATCAAGGAACCAGCAAATGTGCCTACTGTTTGTGCCCAGGTTATCAGCAATAAACCGTACAGCAAGGTTGTCAGTGTAGATGGTGAGTGGTCAACCCAGGATGTAATAGCAGAATTTCTCAAGGGCATGCACCACAGCCAAAACCTTCTTGTTGTAGATGCCAAAGTTGTACTCAGCTGTAAGGAACTTCTTTGACATGAATTCAATGGGTCTAAACACACCATAAGATTTCTGGCATAGTACAGCACCAATTTCATCTTTCATGCATCAGAGACAATGTGAAACATTTTGGCAAAGTCAGGTAGACAAGGACCATATCAGATGACACAGTAGCCTTCAGTTGTATAAACGCATCTTCCTCCTCAGGCCCCCAACTAAACCCTTATTTTTTGCATGTGAGATTGAAGAGGGGGAGGCCACATTGCTATAATTGGATATGAACTTCTGGTAATACCCAATCAGGCCCAAGAAGGACATGACATGGCTGGCATTGGTAAGGGTTGACCATGCAGATATATCAGTAATATTTTCAGGGTCAGGATGCTTGCTGTTGGTATCAACAATATGGCCAAGGAGTTTTAGCTCTTGCACGGCTAGGATAGTCTTCTCAGCATTGACACTAAGATCAGCATTCCTGATGCAATCAAGGCAGATACAGAGGTGCGCCAAGTGTTCCACAAAAGTCTTTGATTAAATGGTAATGTTGTCCAAGTACAAAGTGACAAAATCCACAATCAACCCATTGAAGACTTGGTTCATGATGTGTTGAAAAGTTTGTAGTGCGGCTTTAAGACCAAAGGGCATACAGGTGTATTTGTACAGACCCTGATTAGTCACAAATGCTGTCTTGGGTTGGTCCTCAGGGCAGACCAAAATCTAATGGAAGCCACTGAATATATCATTGTTGGAAAACCACAGAGTGCCACCAAAAAAAGCAAGGATGTCAGATATGCAAGGCAGAGGGTAGTTGTCCTTATGGTCACCTTGTTGAGGGGGATGTAATTGACACACATTTGCTGTTTACCCCCTTTCTTGGGCACAACAACCAAGGGGAAGGGCCATGGTGACTTTCTAGGCTTAATGAGGCCTTGCTTCAGGAGCTTCTGGATTTCAGACTTGACAAAGCTCTCTTTGGAATGGGGCAGTTGATAGAATCTGGATGCTATAGGGCGGGCATCACCAGTGTCAATTTCATGCTCAAACCCTGATGCCTCAGGAAGGTTGTAAGAGCCCTCTGCTATATTTGTAGAAAACATGTCAACCATGGAAGCCAGCTGCACTTTTTGGTCTGGGGACAATCAAGGATTATTGTGTATAGACCTGGCTAAGGGCTCACATAAGAATTCCTCAGTGTGGGAACTATTGAAGGAGACACTAAGTGGGAATTTCTTGCTGTTGCATTCCACAGTCCAGCAATTGTTGGTGTATCTTGTTGTGACCCTAAGTTGCTCATGGTCTTCTGGCCAATAAGCAGTGTATATTGCTTATGATTGAAAATAGCTGCCTCTATGGGCATCCAGACGCCTCAAAGTCATAGTGTAAGATGTACTGTGGTGCCCATGCTGAAGCTCTTGCAACTGTTGGCCATGATAAATACTGTATTGGAGGGGGCAACCATCACGTTAGAGAGCCTCTTCAGAAAGGGAAGTGAAATGATATTGCTATAAGTGCTGTAATCAAGGATCATAGAGGTTTGCACGCCATTGATGGTCCCTTTGGCCCTGGGAGCCCCTTTACCAGAAAGTAAGAGTTCTTCTCTGCAGGGTGGGACAAGGGCAGCAACAGCCTTAGTCAACTTCTGGCAAAACTTTGGACTTTTGTGAAGCAAATCCTCAAGGAAAAATTTCTAGGACTAGTTTTTTTAGTATTGCAAGAGTAGATAACCCTACCTCAGGAGCCTTCACATTTTCTGAAACCTTAGGGCAAGGTCTGGGTAGTTCTGGCACTGCCCATTGCTTGTCACCATCCAAGACTTGCTGATGAACCCTCTAGTTGAGAGCAGCAATACTGGCTTCAATGTCAGCAATCTCTTTAGGATTATTTGCTTCATTTATTGGTTGGTTAGAATTTTGTGGTACTCCTGAGGGGGTGTCAATTTCCATGGATGAATTCAGATAGCCAAAAATTTCATCATTGTCAAGATGAGCACTTGGCACACTTTCTGTTTCCATTGGTTCATTGGAGTAGAGATCAGGGCCACTATAGGCATCTGAATTTGGATAATGGTCATTCCAGTCCATATATGGGTGAATATGATTAATTATCCCACTTTGATTAACACCTGCCAAGTTACTGGCAGGGTTTGAATTTGGAGGCTCAAACTTGGTTGGGTGCGCTCAACTGGTTTGGGAACAACAGTTGTATTTAAAGTAGATTTAATCTTGCCTGCTTTAAACCCAACGTCAGGATTAAAGTTTTTAAATTCAACGGGGTTGAATTCAGCCAATGTGGCTACATTGGCTATATCTGAGTTGATTACAAATGATTTTGAGTCTGAACCCACTTTTAAGTTTAAATAGCTTGGATGATCTTCTTGATTCCACTTATGGTAAGCAGTACTATCAACCTTACTAATCTTAGCACTGATTTTAGAAGCTGGTCCCAAGAAGCTACTAGCACCACTGTCCAATTGTTAGTGCTGCTAAAGCCCTCAACAACCAGAGGTGAGTCATTGTGATTATTACTAATATCTTCTAGGCCACCATTCCTATTAGGAAAACCAAGAGCTGGGGCTGCAATGCCACCAGCCATTCCATTGGCTCCTGTTGAGGAGACAAAGGCCACACTTGCACATGGCTGCTCTGATTAGTTGCTGGGGCCAACCAAAAGTGAGTCATTCACCATATCCCTAAATTTTTCTAGGTTGGGCTCAAAATTTAGGGATTCTGGCTGAGGGACACCAGAAGTGATAGCCCTCTCATTGGCTGCACCAGTAGCGGCATGACTAGCACTGTTGTATGCAGTACCTGATTGGTTGATCCCAGAATCTATTGATGAATGGGCCCCAGGGCTGTAATTTTCTGGAGAAGGAAATCAGAGGGGCCAGGGCTGCTTGGCGGTATGTTTGGCGCAGTCTCCACCAAACCCATGTTATAGCAGGCTGCATCTTCTACAAGAGCAGGATCATCAAAATCCAGTAGCTCCTCCAAGGAAGTGAACAAATTTGGGTGCTCTGGGTTCCAGCAGCTGTCACAGGTGTACAGGTGGGGTGGAGATGAGGAGCTGGGGGTTCACAGCAGCAGGTATGGGTTGAATACCAAATTGGGTGCATGGCAAAATGCTCAGGGGATGGTGCAGCTTTCCTATCAGTACGCTTTATGGGTGGTGGGGTATGCCCATGATCTGGGGACAGCCCACAAGAGCAAACTTTTCTGGGGTTGATCAATTTGAAGGGAAAAGGGGCCCATATGGATCAACAATTTAATCAGAATTTGATTTTTTATTCATAGCTTGGGGGTAGCAGAAGAGGATAAGGCACGTTTTTCTGCAGCAAAGGCCTTCTTGGACAACATCATGTATAGAGGGTGTTGACTGGGTTCAGGTCAATAGCAGTGAGGGCAACAGAAATTAGAATGGTTGGGTTGCTTGAAAATGGAACAGGGGCTGGTGCACAACTTGGAAACATGGCCAACCTCACTACAATTTTAGCAAGTGAGGTTGGCACTGGAGCAGGGGTATTGCAGGGTACACAGGGGCCACAATCTTGAGCAAGGTACAAGGATTCAAACTTGTTACTCAACTCTTTGAACTTGGCCTCTACAGTTTCAGCAAGTGCAGCCTCCTTTTTGACTTCATTTCAGATGCAAAAGGGTTCCAAATTCTGGTGTCCTGGGTATCATCATTCAAATCACAGCCAACATAGTTATCATACTACTTCTGTACAATACAGAATGCTTTTTTCAGGGTGCTAGGTTTCTTTTTGCGGATAATTGCAACATAAGGGGATGGAATAGCATTCTCAAATGTAGGTTCTCAATAAGCTTATGAAATGTTTCAATGGCTACAGCGCAATCAGTGCCGGAAGTAGACTTGACATGCTGAGAGAGGACAGCATTAGCTGCATCCTGAAACGCAACAATGAAGTCTTTCATGAAACTGAACTGAGTAATTTTAACTTTGTTGAGGCAGTGGCGTGCATCAGGTTTGTGGCCAAAAAATTGCATACATGCCTTCTGTTTCCAGTCCTCCCAGTGGGAGAAGGTGAGGTCTTGGTGCCAAAGGCAGGCCTTTTCACGCAAGAATGACCCCACCTTCTTCAACTGGGTGGCATCAGATAACCCAAAGTCTACACAGTAATCTTCAAAGGAGCAGATCCAGGCTTTATAACCTTCCCCACTAAAGTGCCCCACATTCTGAGCATCCCAAAACTTAATTGAAGAGAGCGGCTCAGAATAGGAAACTAAAGGGAAAGACCCAGAGGGAGGTTTGACAGCAGACAAAGAAGGAGTAGCCACAGTAGGCTTAGAAACAACAGTGGGGGGTGTCATCACAGCCGGCACAAAACAACAACAAGCAACAGAAAAATCCAAGTAGGTGGAAAGGCGAGACCTTCAAAATTTGTAGTGGTGAACTACAGAAAAACCCAAAATTAATGTAAGGGATCAAGAACAGTTTATTAAATTCGAAGCTATTCCACTTTTATAGTGGTTCGATAGCGTTAACCGATTTGATCGAATTCATCGAATTCCCCGTTATCGTTATCACAATGTAAGTACCTTAATTTGCTTTTTTTAAAACGTTTAATTGGCTAGTCTTTATGCCGATAATGAGGGTGAAAAGGATTCATCTAGTTGCCATAATTAATATTCTTTAAACCAACAAGTATAATCATCTAAAATATTGCCATATATAATTCAGTCCACGCAGGCTGTGGGTAATCCAAGCGGTCTACTCAGTCAACGGGTGTTAACTTTCATCTATGAGCTATGGAGAATCCATCAGCTTGGCTATAACTTTAAGTAGAGATCCAAAACACCAAACTAAAATGGGGGTTGAAAAAGGCATTTTAAAAAGGTGCCTCAATTTAGCCAAATCACCTGTCATTGGCCCAATCCAAGCCAGCGATTCTTTACCCAGACTAAGAAATCCCCAAGGATTCCACCCTTTGGATGGAAACATAAAACTGCAGCCTATTAGACCCCTCGTTGTACCATAAAATGACGCATTTGGAAAATGTAAATTGTTAGGGATACTACCAAGCTGCTAAAGCAGTTATCAATTTTAAACTAAGCTCAAAACAAATGTTTCATGCAAGTATTTGACTCAATGTAGGCCAAATTGGATTGTATTTGTTTCCTTAGGATTGGCTTCGCTGAAACAAACATTTGAAATAAAATTAAAGCGTAGTCTTATTATTCCCAATTCAACCATGTCTCAATAAATAAAGCCACGATAGTTTCAAATCAAGCTTGTCCGAAATGCTACTTATGGCGTATAATCATCTCCCCTTTGCGAACAAAGCAAATCACAAGTAACCTTGGCAGGAGAAATCACCTGCAACCCCAAAATAGTATTTATTGTCTCCTTTTTAATAAACTTGTAATTTTCCAGTTTAGATGCTAAATAGCCTATAATTTATCTTAGCAATATGTCTTATTGGTTACAGGCCAACCACAAATATTCAACCTGTTTTAATAAAATATCATTTTAAAAGTTTCTCCTTAAGGCGCAAAGCCCCGCCTCTTGATCCTGAGCCTAGTTATAGATCAGATCAAGGCTATATAAAACGTGGCTTTTAAATTTAACTTGACATGCTCCTCCCAAATCGTCATTTAGTCTAGTAAATAAGGTTAACTTAAAAACAAGCTTATACATGTTAAACTATTAATATTATCTGATATATATAAATATGCTATTATCCAGAATAACCAAAATAATCGTCACAATTATCCATAAAATACATTAAAAAATAGAAACTCTTAGCTATAATTTCTAGACGAGGAAGAATTAAGCGATTAAAAATAAAAATATAACCAAACACTCCAACTTTGGCTCAACAAATCACCATATACAGCTTGCAATGGGTTCCAGCTCGAGCTCACGATTCCCACCCCACTTGATTTAGTTTTTTTAAAGGGAACAAAATTTTATTTGAGTTCAAAGACAACGTTACCCCACTAGATTTAGAGTATATCTGGGTTGCAATAGGACCCATGTCTCTTTTAAGCACTTTAGCTCGAACATTCCCTCATTTTTTAAAATAACGCAAACCGATAATCTAACCCATCTTCACCTACTACTTATATGGTTAATTTTATGGAACATCTGAGATCCAAACTTGATCCCATCAGCTCAAGATCATCCTGATACCAGTGCTGGCAGTTTGTTGACATCAATCCATCCAAAACAGCAACTGTGGTAAGTTCAACTCCCTGGTGATTGACTTCCTGGTACTTGACAAAGTGTCAAGTACCAGGGAGTCAAGTGCCGCATATGTGAATCTATTAGTATTTTTGGCTTAACCAATTTTAAGCTAATTTTTACTAGTAATTTAGGGGGTTTGAAACCAAAAACTAAGGTTAAATTTACTCAAACTCAACTCCGTTTAATAATTCAGTTAGCTAAAATACCAATTTAAGGGACAATTTATAAGTAAATTTACTAATAGAAATGAGAAAATCTGTGTTTGACACTCTAAAACAAAAAGTGACCAGTTTGACACTTTTTAAGCCAAATTTTGTTTTATTAATAAAATAAAAATACACCTATATAAAATTTATTATTTACTATTATATTTTTATTATTTAGTCCATAGTCGTTGATTAGGCTCCCAAGCACCACTATACTGGATTTAGTGGCATAGACATTAATCAAATACCCCACTTGTTTTACTTTATGTCATTCCTGGGTTTTTGGATTAAGTGGTGCCACATAAATTAAGCCCAATTTATTAAGAGATTTCATATGTAATTTAAAAAAAACTGAAACTCAAAATCTTCTTTCTTTGACTCTATTCACTTGACACCCAATTGGTTTCAGATTTAACTAATCAAAGGCTCAGAATCAAGGCTAAATTAATATGTGACACACTATGAGCGCCACTCGACACTCACCCACTAGACACTTTAACTTGGGGATTAGTACAGAGAGCTTCATAACGTTTTAACCAACACTATGGTAAAATGTTTACTCCCAGCTCCTCCCAGCATACCTTAATCACTAATAAACACATTTCCACTCATTTACTTTGTTAACTTATGTTGTATTTTTTTATTTTTGAGCATATAATACTGCCTTGCTTTTGGGTTAACTTTTGAAGCTGTTTTAAATTTAAGCAAGTTTTATATGTAAAAAATACAGTAAATTTGATGTTTCTGCTTGACTCTGGCATACTCAACAGTGAGAATTCAAATTTCCTGGCTGATTGACAGTTCTGAACTCAACACTTTACTATATTTTGATTTTTCAACCCCCAATAAAAAAATTCCACATAATAATTTTTTTTGCAATTACAATCTACTACTTTTTCTGCTGTTCTCTATATATTTTCATATATTTTTTTGATTTTTAATTGTACTTTTACAATGATTTAGCACTAAGATGTTATGCTGAACCTAACATCTTTGATGCTTCATAATAAATTCACTTGTTTTCTATGTTTTAACCTTTATATCTATACTTTGAGTTTCTATTTTGCTTCTATTTACTTTTTTATGTTTTTTCTTGATAAATAAAACTTTATTTGCATATTTTCCATTTAACTTTTGCTTTGTTTTACCTCTGTGTTTCATATCTTTCATACTTCTATCATTTATAATGCTAAACTCTTCTTTATACAAAATCAAACAAGAACAGCCAACAGCCCAAGCCTCCAAGGGCTCCAAAGAAACTGCCTCCACTCCCAAGCGTGCCAAGAAGCCTGCAAAGGCAAAGTCTCCAACCCCATCTCCTCCCCCTCCACCCCCATCTTCCACATCCCCTTCACCTTCCCCCAAAAATTCCTCCCCCAATAAATCTGATGGTGATCTTACCAACTACTCCTTTTACCACTCAGAGGCCAACTTTGAGCCCACCAAGGAGCAACATACCAAGAAGTCAAAGGCTGCCAAGGAGCCCACCTCTTCTTCTGGTAAGAAAAAAGGAGGCATCCAAGCAGGCCTCAAAGAACCCTCCCTCTCCCCCTCCTGATGGCTCTTCCCCCCTCCCTCATCTGATTCCCAAGATAAGCTGGAGGAGTACTTCAAGAAGTTCAAAGCTTCTGGTCATGTGGCTTGAAATCCACTGGGTATCCACAATATCTGCAATGTGGACAGAGAGTTCAAAGTCCCCAAGCGCTTCCCCCATTACTTCCCAATCATGTCCATAAAGGGCAGCCCTGGTTACGTTGCTGACAACTATATCTTCAATTGCAACAACCAAAAGCAGCAGACCAAGAGCAAGCACTTCATCTGTGAGGATAAGACTTGCGGGCCCCGGCTAAACACCAAGGGATGAGAGCAGTAACAGCGGAGAAGGGGGAGCACACTTGCGAGCCCCCCAATCATCTAATCACTTGGATGTTAAAATGGTACCTTGTTCAAGTAATACCCATATCCTCTCATCTCCAGGCTTCTGATCTGGCCATAAAGGCTTTGCAACATCTCAAACCCAACAATATTAAGTTTGTACCAACACAGGAGCAGTTGGTTAAGTTCATCAGCAATAAGTGTATTGCCGCCAATCCCCCTCCCTCCAAGGCTTCAGGCGTCCTCTCAGAGCTCACGCTCACTCATGAGCTTAAGCAGCTTCTGAGTGGGGAGTGCTTCCTGCTCCATGATAACGAGCCTGCCGCCAAGGACTGCATAATCTGCTACTCAACTCAGCAGAACCTGATGGAGTTAAAAAGGGCGTCAACCTGGCTAGTTGATGGTATTTTTGGCACTTGCCCCTGGATGTTCAAGCAGCTCTGGATAGTCCATTCCCAGATTGTCATCTGGGTGATTCCACTTGTGTTCTTTCTTCTTCCTGGGGCCACTGAGGCCATCTATACCACACGTTCTCCATCCTCAGCCAAGCTATTGCCCTCCTTCCTCCTGCCAACAATAAAGAATCCAAGAAGACTCCCCCACCACATCCACGCCAACCCACCTGCCTCTGACAAGGACCAGGTCACCTGGACTCAGAGGAAAAGGCAAGGCTAAGAGCTCTTGGGCCTCACATGTGCATTATGGACTTTGAGCCTGCTCAGTTCAAGGCATTTGAGCAGCTGTTCATCAGGAAGGTGCAGGGGTACCACTTCCACTTCCGCCAAGCAGTTGCTTGTAACGTTCAGGCCCACGCTGAGCTTAGTAGGTTGAGCCAGAGGGATACTTTGGACACCTGCAGATTTGTGCTGGCACAATTTAGTGCCTTGGCTTTTTTAAAGCAAGAGCACACTGTGCAGGGGTTTGAGGTGCTCTCAAAAGATCTCTACATAGTGAAGCACCCGGAGTTCAAGCTTTTCCTTGAGTGCTTTGAGCCCCAGTGGATTGGGAAGGTTGTCACGCAGAGGCAAGGCCCGTGCCAAGGCCAGCTGGAACGTGTACTGGGCGGCCGTCAATGAGGAGCTGAAGACCACTTTGGCATTAGAGGCTTATCACAAGCATCTTAAAGCCAACTTTGGGCTTCATCCAAATTCTAATAAGTTCTTCTCTCTCCTGCATCTTGAGCAAGAGAAAACAATCTCCAAGCTCTGAGATCTCTCCAACCGCGCCCCCCACCAAGCCAACCACCCACTGTACCCTCTTCACCAAGAATATCCAGGGTGCGGCCAAGAACAAGTATAAGGCCTCTGGGCTTAAGCAGCAGCTTGAGCTTATTGCCACTGCCCTCCTGGAAGGTGCTAAAATGAAACGGGGAAAGAAGGATGTGGAATAAACTTGGTTGCTTGCTCAGTTATATGATTTTTACTTTAACTTTTAACTTTAATTTTTACTTATTAGTTTTGATCATTTAGTTTTTAGTTTTAATTTTTAAATTTTTTTAATTTAATTAGATAGCAGTTATTATTCTATGTATTCATGGTAAGTTTGAGATGAATATTTATAGTTGAAAGTAAGTGAAATATCTTAATTTTTGTTAATTTCCTAATAAAACATATGATATTCACAGTTGTACTCATATGAACCATATCAAATAAGCTTTAATATTTCTTCATATTTTGCGTAACTTTATTTGTTGTGTTTGTGCTTATTTTTGGCTCATTAGAATTTTAATTTTTATGGTAATAAAAATATTTTTATAATGAAGAGTGTAAATTATATGGTAAAATGAGAAATAATTGCTAATTTCTCCTTATTTTTATTAATTGGGATACTTTTTTATTGCATTTGATTTTCTGAAGTCCCTTTAGTATAAAATAGCTGTAAGGCTTTTTTTATATTAAAATTTTTCAGTACATCAAGATCTGTTAATTAAAAAAGTGTCAATTTCCAGTTGTCAATCAGGGCAAAAGCTGAATTCTCACTTTACTATAGTGTTGACTATCAGGGAGTCAAGTTTCAGGGAGTTGATCACCAGGGAGTCAAACTTACCACAGATGCCTCCAAAACAGATTATCAATCACATAGCCTGCTTAGAACCAGAACCTTGACTGGATACATGATGCATCAATTACAACCATAACGATGCCAATAAAAAAGCAAGGATTCTTAATATGATTGCATCATTAATCATCTTATAATCATCCAACATATATATTATACCACAACTGTACATCCCACAACAGCTACATGAGAAAGTAAAAAGATGAGGTGAGTAATGAGGTAGTATGCATTTCTAACAAAACAGTACTTACATTCTCTTAAAGGATTCACAACCATAGATCCAAGAGAGGGTGATATGCCACATGCTCATAGCTGTCTTGAATACAGGGATACAGTTGATTTTATTGGGTACCATCAATACAATCAATACATTTACAGCTATCTGTTCTGGTTGCAGTGTTGCAGCTGAACCAATTATAGTTCAGTATTGGGATTGGGGATGACAACATCATTAGTAGAAAGGATAAATAATAATAAGTAGCTTTATTTAGGAAGCATTAGTTAGTATACCAGAAGGGAAAGCCACCAATTCACTAGGGGTGGTATTATGGAAAAACCCAAGTATGGTGTGAGCAGCAAACATCTAATCTAGGGATTATCTCTTGGAATTAGCTACATACCCAATGTGAGACATTGTCTGTATTCTGAAACTGAGAGCATGATTCCAAATTTTGTTAGATACATTATTGGGCAACTCTACAAGCGTCCCCTGGGCATTGTAGGATACATTGGTGGGCAAGGAGTCAATATTGATCACAACACCTCTCCTTATCCCCTGTTTGTTTTCCATGACTGGGATCAGGGTCTGTGAAAGATCCAGAAAGTTACATACATATTCTTATTGGAAGGTACTATATAACAGGGGTTCAATTGGCCATTATGGAGATTATTGGCGTTACCCTGGGCAGCCTGAAGCTGGTAGGTATGGTTATCATAGATGTCTGAACCCTTAAAGGCCCCAAAGTAGTTAGGTTTGAGTTTTTCAGAGCTGGAATTGATGGTGTAAACAGGATCACCTACAGCAAATCATGCTTCTAAGTGTCTTGTTGCCCCCTTAATTTTCTCTTGTTCAATATTGCAAGCTTTGGCCCATTGCTGTGCTAATAGGGGGTGATTGTAAGGGGTGCTTTGCTTGGAACATTGACTTTAACTTGCACTCACCAAGCCCTGACATACCACCAGGAGTACCAAAGGCCAGCACACTAGGACTGACCCCTGTGCCGCAATTGATTCTGGCTTGTAGGATAAGTTTCACAATCAGGAGCTGTTCTGTCCAGGTAGTGTTTAGGTGCTCCTTGGGCATCTCAGCAGTTAGCTGTACCAATAAACCATTTAATTGTTTCACTTGCCTGTTGGGTTATGGATGGTATGGCATAATGATCAGGCAATTGCAAGAATCAACTCATTCCACAAGTCAACTTACTGAATGTTGCCAATTTTTCAACATTCAGTAAGTCAACATTATTTTAGTATTTATCTGCCAGAATTGGGCATTTCCAAAACTAAGCTAGTTTTTCATAGTAAATTATTAAGTCATAATTGCAAAATTAAAAAGGAACAGGCATAATGTCAACACCATTTAAACAAAGACTTAATTTTAAGCCAAAAAAACCAATACAATCTACTATAAAAATGTAAGTTTCTTTGTACTTTTACATTAAGGTCAACTCCAGTAAGTAATATCTGGATGTCAACCCCAAATAAAAATCCATAAATTTCTTAATAAAGTATATAATGTTCTAAAAATAACTTCTTTTTATATTTTATACTACTGTTTTTATTAAATATATATTAAGATAAGCATTTAAAAAATACATATGCCAACTTTCATAGTGTTCTTTGTATTATTTAGATATTTACTGTTATTTTAAACTCACTGGATAAACTATAGCTTATTTCCAGAAGTCCACTTAAGCCAAAACGCATAAGTTAAAACTAGAAATTATATATATATTTATAATGTCAACTTTGTGTCAAATTGATGTGTCACCTAAATTGCAACAAAGGGGTTTGGCTAAGCAAACAAAGTGACATAATTTAAGTGAGATTTAATAGGATAGTTACTATAAAAGAACACTGACTGCCTGAATGTCAACACCTTCACTGGTTTATTAGTAAAACACTGCCACTTAACAAAAAGCACACATACAATGGTATGATAATTCAGGCCAACATACCTATGGCTGTACTTTAGACTTCCCTCTAAAATCCCTATTATTTAGTTTTCATAAGCTACATATGCAATCTATATTTTTTAAATTTAAAAATAATTAATTTTGGCCTTAAAAAACCAACTCTGGAAAATATTAATCAAGCTTTATAAGTGATATACATAGTGTTTTTCTAGTTTAATGCTGACTGTCAGTATGTCAACGTCAAAATTAAAGTGTTTTTTATGATGACAAACTAAATTAAATATTTTTGACTATTGTGACTACCAGAATGTCAACTTTTTATTTAAACATGGGGTTTTTTCTATTCTTTACTAATAAACTAGCTCTAAAAATACTTTCCATACTTCTATAAACTATTTACTTAATAATAAAATTTAAAACAAGTGATTGTTATTTGATTTTATTCATGTTTCACATGATTATTCTTACTTTATGAACTCTACTCTAATTATTGTAGGACAAATCTTCAAAGAAGCCATAAAATAACCCCAAGTCAACCAAGAAAGTACCCAAAGCCTCTGAAAAGGCCCAAAGTCCCTACCCCAACAAAAAAACATCCAAAGAGCCCTCAAAGAAACAGAAGACAAATGAGAAGACCCCAGACCCTGAAAGAAAAGAGCCCATCCCTGACCCCTCCTCTTCTCTAAGCTGGTATCAATCAGAAGTAGATGAGGTTCTACTAAACAAGCAAGGAAGAAAGAAGATACCCAAGAGTCCAGAATCCCAGTCAAGCTTAGATTATTCAAGCTCAAAGGAATCAAGCCCCAAGGAATCAAGCTCATCCCAGTCAAAGAAGTGCAAGAATGCAACTCCAGATAATTCCCCTCCACCACCCAAGGAATCTGCACCTCTATTGTCCTCATCAAGTATCAATAAAGAAGATCCTGATGATTACCTGTCTGACTATCACCAAGCACCAATTGGCCCATGGGATCCACTAAAGGTTCACAATATATGTAACGTCAAAGGAGAGTTTAAGCTCCCAAAGAAGTTCCCTTAGGTTTTCCCTTTAATTTCTGTCAAAGGAGGTGCAAGTTTAGTCTGTGATGGCTATATTTTTATTTGCAACAATCAGAAGAGAGAAGGACCAAGCAAGCACTATGTGTTTGAAGATAGAAGCTGCGCTGCCAGGATCAACACAGAAGGATGGGATAAAGTCACTAGCAAAAAAGGAGAGCACACATTCAAAGCTCCAATCAATCTTTTTGAAAAGCTTCTAAAGTGGTACCTCTATCAAATGGTTCCAGTCTCCAAAGACGTCAAGGCTTCTGATCTGGCATCTAAGGCCACCACACACCTAAGTAATTAGAATCTGAAGCTCATCCCTGACCGCAACCAGTTAGTAAAGTACATATGTGACAAACACTGTGATCTATTCCCCCCAAAAAAATCAGCCATGGTCCAAGGAGAGTTAGTCTTGACAGAGGAGTTAAAGATATTTAATGATGATGAGGCATTCATTTTACATGATGATGGGCATACAGCAGAGGCAAGAATTATATGCTATGTTACACAACAGAATCTGGAGCAGCTAAGAGATTCAGAGACCTGGTTATGTGACAGTACCTTTGCAGTATGTCCACGCCTTTTGTTTACCAACTTTGGGATATACATTCCCTTATTGAAGGAAAGGTGCTCCCTTTGCCTACTTTCTTCTTCCTGGAGAAACAGAAGAGATGTACACAAGGGCCTTTAAAATCCTTCAGGAAGGCATCAAAGCCCTACCCAGTAATAAAAAGAATCCCCCTGGCCATCACACTAGAGCCAATCCAGATGATGATGAAAAGGATGAAGCCACCCTTGCTGCAGAACAAGAAGCTTGTGATAAAGCACTTGGCCCCTCAACTATAATCATGGACTATAAAACTGCCCAGTATAACGCTTTTGTGAATACCTTTGATGGAGAGGTCCAGGAGTGTTTTTTCCATTATCAACAGGCTGTCAACAGGCAACTAAAGGGTCTACCTGAGATCAGCAAGCTCCACCATCTAGATACATCAGGAAAGTGCAAGTTCTTAATTCAGCAGTTTGTAGAACTAGCCTTTGTAAAGCCAGAGCATAATGGACAAGCCTTTGACCTCTTATTCCAGGATCCATATGCCAAGAAGCATGAGGATGCATTATACCCTTTCATTGAATATTATGAGCAACAGTGGATTGGACGTAAGGTCACTAAGCGCCAGAGCAAGCCCAGAGCCAAAGCCAACTGAAACTGCTATCAGGAAGTTCTTAAGGATGAGATGAAAACTACTTCATCTTTGGAGGGCTGACATAAGCATATCAAGTCCTCCTTTGGAATCAAGCCCAGATACAACACCTTCTATGAGCACCTCAAAGTCCAACAGGGGAAGACTGCTGCATTTATCAGAGATATTGAGAACCACCCATCCAAGAAGAAGAGAACCACTAAAGAGAAACAATATCAATAGAAGATCAAGGACGTTGTCAAGGCCAAATATAAGCTTTCAGAGATTGGGGAATACATCAAGAAGATTGCCACAGTTCTTAATGGCAACCAGGTGATCACAGTCTACCTTTTAATTATGTTTATTGAGTATTGCCTAATTTTGTATATAGTTCTTATATGTTAAGTATAATATTTTTAAATAAATTTTATTCTAAATAACTCATTAATAATTTATTATACTGTTTTTATAAAATCATTGATTTTCTATTGATAGATTGATGCTTTAGACTGTATTGAATGACCTATATTGGTATTTTACTAGTAAATTATATGTTTTTTGTAGTTTTCAATATAGAAAAAACTTTATATTACTGCTTCTGATTTTTATATTTTCCTATAATACGTAAATTTTTATGTAGAATCTTTTTGTGTATTGGATTTTTTGTTTCTATAAGTGGGAAAAATTTATTATAGTAAAGATAGCTAATTTCATAGTGAATTATTTTTGAAGTGTATTTTTATTAATTTTTTAATTGTTATGTATAACTTTTTATGGACTTTTTTAAATCTATGTTGTCACATTACCCTAAAAAGTATCTTGAAGCTTAATTTTTATTAAGTAAAATGTTTAGGAAACAGGTTTCTGCTTATTAAAAAAGTATCAACATTTAGTAGTCTGCATGAGTTAAAACTTAATTCTGACTTTTCAATGCTGTTGACATTAAAGTATTTTTAATTCTGATTGTTGACATATAGTAAGTTGACTTGCAAAATCAGTTAATTATGGCGGTTGCCAACTCATTGTACCTAGATTGGAGCCCTGAAAACTCTTACATCACTTTTTCTGCCAGCATCTTGGCATCAGTCCCATGAATTATCACATCATTCTGGATTGACCCTCATGAAGGAGCTTACAGCTCTTGGAAAAGAGTTCAAAATATTTACCCAAGAATCACTTCCCTTTGGGGGTCAGGGGGAGTCCTCCAGACATTCTGGTCCACTAATTCCTGGGGGTTTGACTTTGCATATTATTTCTGCACTGTTGCCTATAAAAAATCTCTTGACCAATGTTGGGATATAATATGTGGGGAAATAATTCATGAAATTAAACTATAAACTGGGTAAGGATATTACAAGTCTTTATTAACAGAAGGAAGATCCCCTTAGAAACTTACTTTAAATGTAACAGTTTGCAGACTTTTTGGGGCCAAACCCTAATTTGTAAGTCACCAGAAACAAATCAACTTGCTTAAGGGGATAGATATTTAAGTTTAAAGCCCAAGGGCACATTTAAACTTAAGATCTTCCAGTCATGAACTGCCTCTGGACCCTGTTCAGACAACCAGTCTTATAGATCTTCCCCTTGTCTTGGGCTATATCCCCTTTAGGCTGATTTTCTCAAAAACTTAAACTATCTGTGCTCGCAATTCCCTATAATGAAATAAGCTTTCAAAATTACTGCAACCAATCCCATTACACTATCCTTCTCTTTCTGAATTTATTTTATTAAGCTTTATTTTTTAACCAAAGATAAATCATCAGTAATCTCAAGTATATACTTCTGAGAAGTATATTAAACAAAATAAAGAGGGGAAATAAAAAGAGAATGATACTTTATTTTTTATGAGTTTAGAGGATTACATAGTATCACGAGAAGCTATTTACTGTCCATGTATGTCATGGCAGTCATGGAGCTTGTCTAATTAGTGTTCCTCTTAGGACTCAAAACTTTGATCCCAATATTAGATGGGCAATTGATAAGAGTGCCACCAACTTAATGATTAGTCAGGGAATTGCTTGGGTAATTACTTTCCCAAGAGAGAGTAAATGTAGATGTTGCAGCAGTAAAATATTCTTCAGAATTAACCGATCTTTTTAATGCTCTCCAGTCCTCATAATCTGAATTGCCTCACTATTTTTCACAGTTTACTGAAACCTGAATAAGAAGCAAACATTTCACCAAGCACATTGCCAATGTTTTGCTCCTCTGGCAACCCATTGCTAGGGAAACCTTGAAACAACTACTCTTGTAGCTTTTCTGTGCCATTATGCTTTTATTGATACCAAATATGTCCTCAGAGAAACTCCCAGTCACCTTTCTTCACTGTTTTGCCATACAATTCTACTGTTTTTTTCTGTAAACAACCACCTTTAGAGAAACCTCAAAATTCCTATGCCAGCATTTTCCAGAACTGTTTTCCTTGTTTCTTCTCTACTAAGCCACCTTGGAGAAATGTTGAGGCATTTAATCAAGCCTTTCCAGACTTCTTCTCTCAGTATAGAATTACATATAGCTATCAAACCACCCCTGAAGCCTTTAAATATGTTTTTTATCTTAGCTTTCCTCTGGTAGTCACCATCAGTCAACACCTCAGACTCAGAAAATAAGTCTCCACAAGTGAATCAACTTAGACTTTCTCCCATTGATGACCTACACCTAGGTCATCAGAAGCAAGCATAACTCATGCATTATAACTTTTTTACTCATCCACATGATTAGCCTGAGTTTTTAGGCAAACATTAATCAAATTTACTTCCCAAAAACCTTCAAAACATTCATTTATGCAGCTGTTTCTCTGGACACTACCCTAATGATGGTTTTGAGCTATATATTCATGCTCAGCAACTCTAAGATCTTCTTAAAGCTACATAAAATTAATAGAAAGAGAAAATTTCTCTTCACTGTAGGGTAAGTTACCCAACTGATTATCACCTCAGTTGGGATCAGGATTTGGTTGTTTATCCCTCACCACTTCAAGACTGCTCTTTTTTGTCCCACAATTTAGGATCACATGGGAAAGCTACAGGATGCTATTTAGTGATCTGATGTACTTATGCAACTAAGATTGACACCCTTCCTGAAAATGTATCTTATAATACAAAGGGCTCTCATAGAGGTACCCCATGATGTATCTAATAGCATTGAGCATCCTACTACCA
This sequence comes from Entomophthora muscae, assembly GCA_014839935.2. Lineage (NCBI taxonomy): Eukaryota > Fungi > Entomophthoromycota > Entomophthoromycetes > Entomophthorales > Entomophthoraceae > Entomophthora > Entomophthora muscae. The sequence continues at coordinate 855,891 of QTSX02000002.1, read as the reverse complement.
ATGTCAAAATACAGGAAATAACTCCTAAATTGGCATGTATCCAATTTAAAAGAGCCAATCCCCAAATTAGATATTTGCTGCTCACATTATACTTGAATCATGCCATAATGCTACCACCTGGTTTATTATAGGCCTCCCCTTCTGATATGTTAACTATTTTTTTCAAACAAAGCTTCAAATCATTTCTATTATTATTTTTTCTATTGAATTGTTGTCTTCCCCAATCTTAATACTAAACTGTAATTAGTTTATTTCCAACCTAAAAATGAAAATTGGTATATGAAGTAGTTTCAAAAGCTAAGGCACCAAACAAAAATATTTCAGGTTTAAACAGACTGAACTCATATTTAAGCAAATTCTAACTATCAGTGTAAAAATATTCACTCTATTAACAGGGATTTTAGGTGTTAATAGACAAGATAGGTCAATAAATCAACAAATTTCTCACAATCCCAACAAAAATATAGTGTCATGATCTGAGGCATGGCACAGAGTCATAACAGGAAATCCTAACCTTGGGATTGGATTTGTACTAAGTCTTGGTTAGAATGGCAGGTAAGGCTATGCAATTACCTTGTGGCAATGATTGAATAATATCTGCTAGACATGGCTAGAGAGGCACCAAAGTACGTGGAGACACAAAGACAAAAATTTGAATAAAACTTAAATTTTATTGGGTATAAAGATTGGGAATATATACTGTGTAGCTTTACCACAAAACAGTACATGGAGGTAGGATCACTTGCCACAAGCATGAGTGGGGAAAGTGAGTTGTGCAGAATCAGGAAACTGAATAATTGAATTTCCCAATTTTGAGCCAGACTCATTTTGAAGGGCAAAAGCAAAATAGAAAGATTTGTCCTAGAAATAACCCATCAAAGGCAAAATCAAAACATGGTGAATGCAGCATTCACAATATTGCCCCCTCTAGATTGGCCTTAGGGGGTGGTACTTGCCGAGAAACTTGGCATGCACACAGGAAAAAGGTCAATCACTATAGAGGAGTTTTACGGTATACTCTGATCCTTGTTTGAAGGTATCTTCCAAGGGCCCAATCCACAACAAGTCTAGTTTATGAGCAAGTCCTTCTAATGTATGCTGATAGTAAAGAATGTGGTCTCCAATGTTGAACTTGGGCAGGGAAAATTGTCCAGCATAGTCAGGAGAGAGCTCAAGCATCTTGGTCTTATATGCAGACATGTAGACAGAGGCCTGAATATCAATGATTTGATTGACTAGATCTTTGATATGGTCATCAGGGCTCATGGCCTTATCAGAGGAGAGTAGGGGGCCCCCAAGAGCAACAGAGTGGTGGCTTCACAACCCATACAACATTGCAAAAGGTGAAAACCTGGTGACACAATGTTTGCTAAGGCAATAGGCAAAGAGAGCAGCGGGTAAGTATAGATCCCAGTTGGCAGTGTCAGAGTAAGTGAGTTTTCTCAAAATAGTAACCAGAGTTGAATTTGCGCACTCAACCCCCCATTGATGGAAGGATTATAGGGGGAAGAGAAAGACTGGTGAGACGCCAAGGCTTCAACAACAGAGGTTAAAAACTTGGCGTTGAAGTTAGTCCCATTGTCAGACAACAACACTTGAGGAAAACTGTGGCAAAAGAATACATCTTGCAGCAGAAAGGTGGCAGTTGTCTTGGCAGTGATGTCTTTAGTAGGGCGCGCTTCTACCCACTTTCTAAAATGATCAATAGCAATTAGGATAAAGCGCAATCAGAGCAGGAGCAAGGGAGAGGTCCTACAGCGTCAATAATGATAGTGTAAAATGCATGTTGAGGGGGGACTAGCTTGAACTTGTGAGAGGCAGCTTGAGGTTGCTAGAGCCAGCAGTTGTGGCAACTAGCAATGACGTCTGGAATCAGCAGGCAAAGATTTCCCCAGAAATAGTTTTTATGGAGCCAGTCATAGGTCTTGGCAATGCCTCCTTGTCCTGTCTCCTTATGATCTTGGAGCACCAACAAAAGGCAAAGACTAGGCCGTACATAAGGCAGGTATTGGTCTCACACTTTTTTGAAAAGCTGATTGTCATAAATGAGTGTGTTTTCATATATTTAGAAAGGGCAACTCAAACTTCTTCTGTCTCATTTTCCCATGAAGAAGAATATCCAATTAGTTCATACAATCTGTCAGCCTCAGCAGGGTGTAGGGCGAGGATGGGCATTCTGGACAGTCCATCAGCATTCTGATGTTGAATCCCAGGGAAGTGCAGCACAGTGAAGTTGTGCCCTTGCAGGTGGAGAGCCCATCTAGCTAGTTGTCCTTCTGGTTCCTTGAGTTTCTGTAGCTATTTGAGCAAATCATGGTCAGTAACCACAGTGAAATGGTTGCCATACATGCAATGGCAGAACTGCTTGACGGCATGCAGAACAGCAAGGTAATCTTTCTATGTTACACTGTAATTCTTCTCAGCTTATTCAGGACACAAGAGGTATAAGCAACAGGGTGATCCACACCTTCATCATCCAATTGAGCCAAGATGGCTCCAATGGCCAGGTCACTAGCATCAGTATATAGGATGAATTCCTTATTGTAGTCAGGATATACTAGGAGGGAGCCTCTTTGAGTTTTTGTTTAAGGGTCTCAAAGGCTTGTTGTTGACTGGTGGTCCATTCAAAAGGGACGTTATGTAGCAGCTGGACCAAGGGTTTGCTAGTGTCAGTGTCATGAATGACATTTCAATACTTGTATTGAAAACCTAAGAGTTGAACCCCAGTTCCCTGAAGGCGGATCAAACCCTCCAGGACACTCCAGGACCCGCTGATCTGTTAAGTCACAGGCTCAAATTGTTAAATTACTCCGCAACCTGCCAGCCTACTATGGAGGATTCCCTGAATAGTTGCCATTCTGCCGCCAAACTGGTGCCAATGAAGACCCATACCTACAAAGGAGATGTAACCTGGCTAACAAAGGTTGGGGAAGGACCTATTGCCAATCTGCCAAGCATCAATACTGGAGTTTTTAAACCAACATTGGAAACCCTGGGATCAAACCCTGATCCTCCAAAGACTACTCAAGTCACACAAAGTGGACAGGAAACCGCCCACTTGCTAAATTGCAAACCTGAGTTGACAAGTTATTCTGAGGCCTGCCATTCTCCCAAGGACAACTCCCCAAATGATCACCAGATTGATGCCAACCTTGAGCCACCAAAGATATGAACCTATGCAGAGGTTTCAGCTTGCCTTAAGGAGGTTAAAACAAAACCTATTTTTAACTTTGCCAATGACCACCAGCGACTTCCAGCCTTCTGTCCAGAAGGGGTAGTACAATTGAACTACTCAGGTGACATAGTGAACAGTGGCAGCAGAACAAAGCATTGCCACTTATATTTTCCAGAGCAGGCACAACCTGGATCTGCCGCCCTCAAGACTCTAACTTAAGATACATCCCTTCCAGTGCCTTGTCTGCAAACCTGAACCCTGCAAAAATTGAAGAAGCAAAGCCCCATGGTATAAAAACCCTGGCAGTATGGTGATGACCACATTATCATTTTTGATAATAAAGTTTTATGAACCTTTTGTTCAAACAAATATTACCTTAACTAGTCTTAGTGATCTTCCATCATAACTCTGTTCAAGTAGATCATCAGGTAACCACCCCTCTGGAGACCAACCTGCTGATCCTACCCAGGCACTATACTGTCCCCTAGGAGCCCCCTTTAAACCTGTGCATTTTACCAAATACCCGCCCAACCCGGCCTACACAGAGTACAACTTGGAGACCATCCTCATTGATGACCCCTTGGCCAGGACTAGAGAAACTGAATACATAGGACGTGAAGGAAAGTGGTATGAAAGGCCGCCAAGGTTGTTCAAAGACAAGTACAATTATCTGCCTGCCTACTTTGTTCCCATGACTCCGCTAATAAACCCATAACCCAACTGCCCATAGAGACCCCCACTGCTGCAGAGACCACGTCCACTCAACTGCTTGGAGTACTCTATATCATCTTGATAGGAATGGTGGATTCCATGGTCCCTACCTCTTGACCCTGGTCCTTGATTGGGAGATACATGTCTTACATTATCAAGTTAGCACCCATTCTATGGTGGGCTTTACCCGCCAGCTTGGCCCAACCCCATCCTGAGCCGCCTAATGCCTCTACCTATGCCTTGTTTCCTGACAGTCAGCAAAATTGGGGATAATTGTCTATATTACCCATCATGCCCAGAAAGACTTGGACTTCTTGCAGGTTGGTGGGCGGAAGCATTTTGTCAATGGCCTCAACTTTCTTGATTATTGGGCAAATCCCGGTCTGGGTTACCTCATGGCCCAAGAATTCAAGGCGTTTGTTGAAGAAGGCACAATTAGATGGTTTTAATTTAATACCAGCTTCTCAAATCTTTATTAACACTTCCTTGAGATAGCCAGGTGATTGGTAAAGGTAGCACTAAAGACTGTTATATTATCTAAGTACACTAGGACACACAAGAGCTTCAAATCACGGAGGATGGAGTACATGGCTTGTTGGAAAGTAGCTGGAGCTTTGCAGAGTCCTTGCGGAATTTCTGTAGGCTCAAACAACCCCTCATAAGTGATGAGGGCAGCCTTCTGTCTTTTCTTGGGACAGAGATCAACTTACCAGTACCAAGAGGCTAGGTTCATAGCAGAGAAGAACTTGGAACCCCCAAGTTATCAAAGAGCATCATCAATGCAAGTTAAGGGGTAGGAATCCTTTTTATTTAAGGAATTCAGCTGCTGGTAGTCCATCACAATACAATCACCTCCATCCTTCTTTTTTTGTATGAGCAAGGGGGAGGCCCATAGACTTTGGGAAGGAGCAAGTAGTCCAGCATCTAGAAGTTGTTTGAGCTCTTTATACACCTGAGCATCCTCTACACAACTGTGGCAATATGGTTCAGTGCGGAAGGGGGGAGTGTCACCACTTTTGATCTGGTGAATGACGCCTTTGGCTAGACCATAATCAGTGCTATCTTTAGCAAAGATATCTGAAAACTGATTCAGTAGGTCAAGCACATCTTTCTGTTGAACTGGGAATAGTTGTGAGAAGTCTTGAGCAGTGAACAAGGATAGGACTTGAGGTTTGTCCTCAGGTAAATTAAAGTCCTGGAACATACCAAATGAATATAGTGATAGGACATCAGGAGCATTCAACAACCTGTCATAGCCAACAACCTCCCTCTAGACACATGTATGTGGAGAGCAGTTAAGTTGACAACCAGCAATTGAACAGGGTCTTTATGAGAGACATCCAAGATTCCTGGACAGAGATAGGGTTCATTGCGTCCTAACAAGGGAGGAGAGTATAACTCTGGTAATCTACACTCAGGTAGCTCATACAGTATTTGGGAGTCTAGGATAGCCTGAAATCTAAGGGGAATGGTTACAGCAGAGGTGACCAAGAGAGGAATCCCTTCAGATACAGGGCAAGCCATAGGAGGGCATTTAATGTTGGAGGAATGGGTACATTATTTTAGAGTGAAGACACCAGTGGGATATTCTAAAGCACATGTCTTGAGGCACTTCCCGGGAACTTTAACTGGCTCTTTGAAGATCAGAGGGACCTCATACCCTAAGATAAAAAGGTAGCTGTCCTTTAAGTTGATGATCCCATTGTATTCCCTAAGGAATTGAGTACAAACAAGGAGGTTGTAGCTCTCATTCTCTAAGACAATGGCAGGCACGGCCAAGAGTAGTTTGCCAAACCATATGGAAAGAGCAGAATAAGCTCCTATAGCACAAGTCATGGATAGCCCAGCTGTACCATACTTCTATTGGTAGTTGAGATCAGGGGCAAGTTTGAGCTTCTTAACAAGCTTTGAGGAGACAACATTAACAGGAGACCATGTGTCCAAGACGGCCTTAATTTTCACCTTCTGAATAGATATCTCCACACAAGTGGTAGTTCAACCAAAGGGAGGGAGGACTTCCAGAATGTTGTGGGCTTCTTCTAGTTCTTTGTCCTATTTTTCAATCATGCATCTTAGGCCCAGGAATCACTTATAGACCATCTGGAGAAGAAGCAAGATTGAGACATTTTTGAACACAGCATCATCAACCTCAGCAGCTTCCTCAGAAGACTCAACAAGCACGGGGGATATCTTTGCTTGAGTGAGGTATGGGTGAGAGACAACCTCTTATTGGATTCAGGCAGAGGCTTGGCAGTTGTTGTAGTTTTCCCAGAACTTAGCTTATAAGGAACTGCAATAGTTTTAGAGACAGCAAGGACTGAATACCCATAGGCGTCAGGATCTTCCATATCAGAATTGTCCATGTCAGAGTCATAAGAGATGCCGTGGAATAGCAGCATAATGAGAGGAGCCTCAGTCTCAGCAGGATCAGAGTCAGCAATAGAGGGGGAATTGAAATAGACTGGGAAGAATTGTCAACCAAGAGTGTCTCTGCCTCTAGGTTGACTGTTATTTTCCCACCTGCTCTTTGGGATCAGCTCCTTCAATCCAAGGATTGGTGCAGACTCAGTAATAGTGATCTATTTGCCCACATTAATGGCAACTCTGGCGTTGAGGAGGATTCTGCAAGTTCATGGTGAGGATATGTGGGCCACGTGAAGACAAATCAGAGTTAGAGGCGGCACAATTCTCCTGCACAACTGCCCCATAATGGGTAAGGTGCATATCCTGCTAAAATGTCTTTATGCTATTCATAGAGGAAAGCATGGCTTTATGAGCCTTTAAGTGAAGACACAGAAGCTGGTTAACCTTGAGGGCTTGAGCACAAGCCATGTATGCTTCATATGCAGTCAGCTAGTGGCTTGTAATCAGTTGTTGTCTCTCCATGTAGAATATATCTGCAAATTCAGCTAGGGTCTCCTTTGGTTTAAAAGCAATGTTCATCAAGGCGTCCTTCTTCACTTCCAAACTATGGTCACCACCAAATTTGTCAATCAAAAGTTGCTTAATATCTTCCCGGGTCTCAATGGTGGGCAGCTCAGGCAGCTACCTCTTGACAGGTTGGGTGAAGACAGGTTAGAATGTGTTCTTTCTAACCTCATCCAATTCTCTTCTCATGGCAGTTTCATAGATAGTTAAGAAAGCTGCAATGGTTGAGGTTTTGGGGTCAAAGACTTGCTTAAAGGTAGGCTTGAAATGTGCTTCTGGAGTCAGGCCACCATTGTTGCTATTAAGTACATTTATGTACAGGGAGAATTCAGCTTTGGATTTGGAGGGGGGCTGTCTGGCCCACAGCTGGCAAACACTTTCCTCAAGGGTAGTCAAGGTTTCAGCAGTGAAGGTGCCAGTATTATTATCTAGGATGGTCTTCTGCTCAGTAACATCTAGGTGTTGGCCCTGTGCAGTTACTACCAAAGACAGGTCAGCCAGTTGATAGGTAAGAGACAGATCCACTGAAAGGCAAGGAGCAAACCTGTCATTTCCTAAATAAATTAACTCACTCATTTCCTGTACGTCTTTACCAAGCTCAGAGTGATTGTGTTTCAGATGGTCCACTTCATTAGCTAGAGCTATCAACTCTCTAGCACAATGAATGTGGGAGGCTCCTGACAAGCCAGGGCATTAACCATCTTCACCAACAACTCCAGTTGGACTAACAACCAACAGCATTGCCTCATGCAAAGTAGCAACCTCTTGTTGTAAGTCAGCAACTTGAGTTGTCAGAGCAAGCACTTGAGGATCTGGCTGAGGGGCTTTGTTAGGACAATCCTGACTGCATGTGGATGCTCTTAACTCTTGAATGGCATCCCATAGTCTCTGCTCTCTATCTGCTAACTCATCAGATGGAGGAAAAGGCGGGGCATCTGGTTTGGGTGTAGACAATCCATTTACTTGGGTCTGGAGTTTGGCAATAGTAGCAGTGGTTACAACCCTTTCCTGATCAAATTCTTTGCCAAGTTTGTGGAGGCATTTTGCAGCAAGGGCTGCTACTTGCTGTATATGATCAAAGGAGTATGCACCAAACTTGTTGAGCTGCTGCATAAGTTGTTCAAAATTGGTGAGATAGGCGTTCATAGTGGAATCTACTTGGGTGTGCCAGGGCTGTTCCAACTGATGAAACTCATTTAGACGCTCTTTGACGCACTTGGGGATGGACTGGCACATTTTTTGATGGAATTGACCAATTGGGGTTGGGAGGTGACAGAGTTGCGCTGATTGTCTGATATCAAGGAAAACAGGGAGTAGATCCACTGCTAGTAGACCACAATGTGATCCCAGTGATGATTGACAGCAGCTTGTAATGATGAAATCTCCAGAACATGGAGTCCTAACACCATTTGATGATGGGCTAAGGCAGGTTGTACAAAGGATGACAATAGGTGTTCAGCGGAGCCAGTTGCTGAGATATTATGCTATGGAAATTGTGGAGACACAATCAATTCATAGTATTATGCTTGGATGAACTGAAGCTGGAGGCAAGGGGTAGCTCCATCACGGGCTGGCCCAAGGGCTACCGCCATGACTTGTTCCAAGTCAGGGGTACCCAAAGGTTAGGCCACTAGGCGGGGACCATTCCCAAGGTTCAGCACAGTATGAACAATAGGCGGGTCAGCAATGTCTTCCCCAATAGAAGGACTGTTAATTTCAGGTAAAGTCAGCTCTTTTATGAGAGGAGGCAAAGGTCCTGAAAACGTGGTTGCAAAAGGAATAACCAAGGGGCTTACAGCCTCTGTAGTGAGCACCATTTTTGTTGTGATCTGAGGCGCGGCACAGAGTCACAACAGGAAGTCCTAACTTTAGGATTGGATTTAAACTAAGTCTTGGTTAGAATGGGAGGGAAAGCTATGCAATTACCTTGTGGCTCTGATTGAATAATATCTGCTAGACATGGCTAGAGAGGCACCAAAGTACGTGGAGACACAAAGACAAAAATTTGAATAAAACTTAAATTTTATTGGGTATAAAGATTGGGAATATATGCTGTATAGCTTTACCAAAAAACAGTACATGGACAGTAGGATCACCCCCCACAAGCATGAGCGGGGTAAGTGAGTTGTGCAGAATCAGGAAACTGAATAATTGAATTTCCCAATTTTGAGCCAGACTCATTTAAAAGAGAGAAATAAAAAGAGAGAGATTTTTCCTTGAAATAACCCATCAAAAGTGAAATTAAAACATGGTGAATGGCGGCATTCACAAAAAACACACAGGCTCCCCAGCCAACAGTAACCCAGTACCAGACCCTGAACCATTCAAGGTTTGGGGACTGGTTGTAGTGGGCCCCTTCTAGAAACTAAGACAAATCAATGTTTCTTAATTATAGCCATTGACTTTGCTACACGCTGGCCCATCTTCTGGGCAACAAAAGATCATAAGGCGGAAACAATAAACTGATTCATTAAAAAAGCAATCATAGCTGACTACAGCACTCCAGACTACATCATAACTGATGGAGCAACAGAGTTATCAGGTCATGTAGTAAACAACAATTTAAAATCCAAACAAATCAAACATTCTACAACCTTGCCATACAGGCCATAGGCCAATGGCAGAATTAATTTCCTAAATGGCAGCCTTATCAGAACCCTCAAGAAAATAATTGATGGCAAAGCCAAAGACACATGGCCACTATACGTGAAACATGCATTATTAGTATCCCGGATCTGCACCAATCAAGGGACAGGCTACTCACCATTTGAACTAACATATGGATACAAACCAGAGATAGTTACCCGCAATAATCAACCATACATACAGATCCCCCTGGGGAAACCCCCCACAGTAGAACAAGTACCAAATCTACAACACATCCACCTCAAAGCTAAAAAAGCAGAAATAAAAAGGCTCAAAACCCAAAAGATAACCTCTACAGAGGAACCACTCCCCATCAACTCCCCTGTCTGGGTCCTGGCTGGAAACAGAAAAAAGCTAGACTCAGTACACAGGGGACCAGGAATAATCATAAAGTACAGATCAGTCAAAACACCTATCTAGTGAAATTCCAAGGTGTCAAAACCCCTGTTGTCAAGAAATATCACAGAACTTGCCTCTGACTTAGCAAAGGAGAACACTTGACCTGACTGGTGCCAACTAGCTAACAACTCCAGGAACATCAGGCGGCAGCCATTAAGACAAAGCCCCCTCATGATGTACTGGAGTTACCCCTTAAGGGGGAGGTGTCAAGGATATGGATACACAAGTATTCTGGCTACCTCCAACCCACTTAACATCCTGCCATTGCCCAATTTGATGCCCTCCCAATATACAGTTTGATATACATGAAATGCCAACCAAGCAATATCACATGACTGTCCAAGTATCCAGTGGCTTGAATCCATCCTGCACATGAACAACCCCTAGGTTTGATCTAACTAAATCTCTACCACAGCTAAAGCTATATAAGCCTAAAGTATTATTCAATAAAATATACTTCTCTTCCCTCTCATTTCCATATCTGAATCTTTCCCAAAAGGCTCTCCTCATCAATGGCATGCTATCTTTGATTCAATACCAGATCAGGTCAGATAATAAACGCTGTGCAACCCATGATTTGTTTTTTAATCAGTAAGCCAAAAGGGTGGGCCACCCTAGTTTGGAGCCCTGATTGGGCTTCTAAAGATATGAATGTTCCAACCTTCCATCTCTTCCAAGCCAAGAGCATATGTGGAACAGTTACAGGCGCTCTCCAGAAAGTGGTGTAGCTATTCAGTGCCATCTGAGGCGTGTAATAGAGCAGCCAATCAAGGTTTCCAGTTGTTGTTAATTCAAATTCACTAGGGGGTTCAATTGGCCTAGTGCATGATAGTTCAAAAGTTGATTCATGAGTGTTGCAATATTGAGTACTCTACTCTAATTTCTATTGAGATAATTAGAATTAATATATTGGTGGGATTTGAAAATGGATTCCTTAAGTTGATTTCCTCAATTTCAATTGGATTCAACCGGTGGAGCTAGAATACTCAGGCTTATTATCAACCCATATGAGTTTAATAAACACAGCTTTCAACCTTACACTTAACACATACTTTGATATTGCCTTTTATTTAGCAGTTGAAGCTGGTCTTTAGTAAGCCTTAAATAGCCTTAGGATTATTAGTATATTTATCTATACTTTATTTTAGGTGAACTTTAGTGCATAGATTTAGCTAGTTTAGATAGCCCAAATTTACAACAATGGGAAAGCCTTTGTTTTTGCGTTTGACCTGTAGGGTTCTCTTTACCCAAATCAAGGTTGCCATGAATATCTAATCCTTCCAGATCTGTATCAGTCCCTGGGTGCTTTGAGTATCTCCACCAAGGCTGCTAGGATTAACTCTGGGGTAAATAATTGAATGTCCCACTTTCGGAAAAATATGCTCATCTTTGCCCATTGGTTTGGCCATTGAAGCTTTTGGCCCATCTCCTATTGGCTAGGAAGGAACCTATTCCTCATAATCAGATTGAACCAGCTCAAAGCCAGAACCTCAAGCCTGACCTATTTATGACCAGTCCCAAGCTCTTTGTTTTGAAAATAATAGAGCCCAACTCAACACAGCTTCCCCATCCTGATGCCATGGGTGGGCAAGTCCCCTCAAGCCCCACCCAGACACTTGGGCAGAGCTTGGTTGGGGGTCAACCCCACTGGTCTAACAGAAGCTACACTTATTCTTAAACAGACAGGGGTCTGCTACATGCCAGATACCTCCACAGTTGAGAAGGTTAGTTATCTTGTGCAGGCCAAGGGATCTGTCACGAGCCTTTTTTTAGAGGTGGGCTCAACTTTGCAGCGGCAGGGCTATGGTGATAGCCAATAGCCTACCTCGTGTTATGGCAGGATATACTTAACTCCCATCAAGTTGCTGAAAGCAGGCTAACCTTGCCACAGAAGTAAAGTGTATTTTTGCATCTCACCCCTTTATTATTAAAGCAAGGTAAGAGGTACATAGGGTGGCTTGGAAAATAATGTGCCATCAGCCCTTTGACTGTGCTGTTAGATAACAGATCTTATTGGCGTTCAGCCCACCATCCTCTATAGCCAGTGATGGGCTAAATGGCCTTCTGGATATGAAGATCCAGCAATCTGCTGGAGCAATGTTAGATTCAAGCAACATGTCTACTTGGGGTGCTGTGCTGAATTCTAATTAGTATTAAGTTCAATGAAATCAGTAATTGCTAGTTTACACTAATCACCTTACAACCCTCCATACACCCAAGCCCATTGGGTACTAAGCAAACCGTACAGGTCTATGAGGTTCACCTGGCAGATAGAAAGCTGCGGGAAGAGGGGTTGGTGGACCTGAAGATGAAATGTTCAGACAGCAGAGGGCTAGAAAGAATAAGGAAGCTATTGGGAGAGCTAACAGTTCATATCAAATGTTATTTTTTGAGATGACAATGAAGCCTGGTGCAGGGCCTGGGGGTTTATACACTTTATCTTTACTAGACTTTGATTCCAGGGATCAGGGATCAATAAAAGGGTGGGTAATCAGATACTTGTGTAGGGGGCTGCCCAGGGGTTTCAGGAAGAAAAATGTCATTAGGGAAGAGAAGGCTTCTACTGGCTGATTTAAGTCAAGGAGTAGTTGGACCCAACTGTCCTGGAGAGGCATCCTTAGGATTAGATGGATAGCTGGTACCATCCTCAGTGGTGGGAGTCATTAGGTTCCAGCATTGATTTTGTTGGCTGCTTCAGTTGATATGAGAACCTTTAGGTTGATGGCTGAGGCCTCCTTCTCTGGATTGGGCCAGTGGAACAAGATTCCTTCAAGGCAGCTCCTGAAGGATCTATGATGAACCCTTTGCAGTTGTGAGCATTGTTGGACTGGATCAAGGAGGATTCAGTCTTAAAGAATGTGGGCAGGTGGGGGCCTGTGTCAGGGTAGGTTCCATAATGCCAGGGATTACTTCCCAAGTTGTAAAGCGCAAAAGGTGGAAAAGCTGTTAACCAGATTAACTGGTTTAATAGATTTAAATCAAACAGCTAGTTGGAAATGGATTTCTGCCCCTACAGTTTACCAGCTGGATTTGATTTCCCCTTTCAAGCTGACACTGATAGATTAACGTAATCTGAGAGTCACTTGGTGCAACATTATTTATCAGAACAGTTGTCAGAAATTGGTCCCACACAGGTTCTTTGCAAACTAGACAAGGTACTTTATAGACAATGCAAAAGGGATAGGAGCCAAGGATCCAGGTGGTATTGCTTAGTCAAATTTTTATATATATGGGAAACTTTTCACTGTTCAACTCTTAAGAGTTGTGTCAGGGCCCAGAATGCCCTGAACAACCAGCTGGCCTTCCTAGAGGCCAAACAACTCATAGCCTGGAAATCATTACCAATTGTCTCCTAGAGCAAAAAACCCCTATTTTGAATAACAAATGGCCCAGGATTTGAGAGGCACACGAGCCTCAAATCCCTGGCTTTAATCCAATCAATGAATTTGGCCCACTTAATTATCAGGAAACAATCCATCAGGAGTGTGATTGTTCAATTGCGCAATTGGGTGCTTGATTGCTGAGGGGTTCTATAAATAGCTGTGGCACCTTGGCATGCTGCAGCTCAAGCAAGGTTCCTGTTACGCTGACCAATAATCATCCATCCCTAAGCTCTAGTACGTGATTCCTGGGCAAAATTGCCAGTTTGACTGAAACAATGCTACCAGATCCCTGGGGGCACAAAAGGCTGAACTTTCATCAGTAGGTATAATTAGTGAGGAGGAGAAGCCCTCCTTGCTGTTAACATCATAAAACAAATGACTTGTATGCCCAGGACCCATCATTTTATTGCAGGAATGATCTATTTCTGTTCCAATATAGTTTTTCTGCTTGCATCTATTTAATAGATCTACTGTACACTATAACCACGCCTACCCATTCCCTCCTGGTTCAGCTACCATCACTTTGATCAAACCACCTAGAGTTTTTGACTTAGAGCTCTTCCATCCCCATCACCTGGATCTCCCTTCTGGCCACCCAAGAGTGTCTGTCCTGCCTAGCATGAAGGAGATTCCTAACACTTCCCCCTGCCCAACACACCTCCTGCCCAGGACTTCAGTAAGTCAGGTTTTGTTTACATCACAGTATTGGGGCTGGCCAATCAGGTCATGCCCCTTACTGGAAGTCAGGGTTCCCTAGCTACAGCTGTGAATTACCTGGTCAGAATTGCGCCTATTGTGTACATGGCCTTCCAGGGCTGGCCCCCTCCCCTGTGGGAGTCCAGCCGGACTCTGGCATGACCCGTGACAGGTTGAGCCCCCTAAAATTTTTACTCAGATGAAATCAGACATTCTCCCGGCCTGACTTTATTATGCCATGCATCCTGTGGTCGGCCTGTTGTGCTCCATCCCCCATGATTTGGTACTGAGCCAGATTATCACTGGAAGGTGGGGGCCCTGCTGTTAGCGCTTTGTCAGTGTGCCCCCTAACATTGCTCCAATGCCGCAGTATCTTGGAGCCTTCCCCACTGTATCTGAACCTGAGACACTTGCCCCCTCTCAATGCCCCAAGTTCTACCTGGAAGATACCCTGATTCCCTCCCAGGCAATTTATTAGGACTTTTTTGGTTAGGGTTAATCATTCTTCTTAATCCTAGTGTATCTTTTGGGAATCTTACCAGACTGTATTAGAAGCTACCTTGGTGGTTAGTTATCAACTCTATATGGGTTTGGGTGGTGATTCCCCACCACATGGAGACCTCTTCTTACTATTGGATGATTTCTGTCACAGCCTGGTCCTAAGGCTGGTGGCCTGTGGTCCAAGTTGACCAGAGCTTTTATCCCTAGCCCAACTTTTTTGGTTTGAAATGGAGAGAAGGGTTGTTCCTGGAAGCAAGGAGCTTAGTCCGTTTGGTTGAGATAGATATTTGTTTGATCAGTAGTTTACTAAAGTAGCTGAAACAACCTGTGGTCCAATAAGAACTATGGCTATAGGATAATGCTGGATAAAGCTTGGGATATACGGTAGGTGAAGAATAGGATCCAACACTTATAAGCTGGACTGGGTTTATATGTTTTGCATTAAATGTTACTGCATGGTCCATCCATAACCCCCATACTGATTCTTTATCCAGTGACCTAAACATAATTGGCGGGGCAGAGATTATGACCTGCTCTGAAAGTTGTAAACATATCTGTACATATTTTTTGAGACCTGATCTAACCCCCTTGTAAAACTGGGGGGTGATTCTGTGATCATTTAGTTGGGGTGGCTGTCCCAACCCAAGTTGTAAGTGGATTTTGTACGAACTTTCTGGTGGAGCGGTTATACTGGGAAGTGGTTTGAAAATGCAGTGGGTTATGGTAGGGATCTGGTATGGATGTGAATATTTCTGGGGTGATGGTGAGGTAGCTTGGGTTGAAGTGGTTTGTAAGGGTATGTGATTCAGATGATTCATTATTTGCCAAAGGTTGGAAATGGATTGATATATGTTTCGAGCTTCAGGGGGTTAATCAGCAGGGAGGGCAAATGTTCCATAGGGTTAACGTTCATTTTCAAACTCGGCAGGTTAGAGGTTGGCGATATCTTTTGGGTTCGGTCAGCTTAGTGGATATTTTCCTGGTGTCGGAGCAGGTAGGCTCGAGGAATTATCCGAGGCCAAGGTTCCGCCGAGACGGTAGGGTGGTTCGGCCAGTTGAAAAAAGGTATATCGGGATGGGGGACCTGGCGAAATCGGAGAAAAGTTATTTTTTGCTGGTTGAGAGATTTTCCGGTATTGATGTCAACCAAGGTTTGGTCGGAGTCCTTGGCAGCGGTTTGGGCGTTTGAACATGATTTACCAATGCGGATAACGCCGCGCCCCGAGACATCCCCTACCGATAATTCCGATTGGGTCGTCAGGTTTGGGCCAAATATTTGTGCCGGGCGGCGGGAAGAGATCATGACGTCACTTGGTTTGGAGCTCAGGGCAAATTTTGGTTTGTTTAGCAGGATTTTATGGAGTATTTGGATCCTCGCCGGCGGATAAGTAGGGCTTGAGATGAGGGCAACCGTTTAGTCCAGGGGAGATCAATAAATGTTGGGCTTTGGATTTATCTGAAACGTCAGCATATTTATCACAAAGTAAATGCAGTGATGATTTCATTGTTGTAAAGTTTCAATTAAGCAACAAAATGGCATTTATTTTTTGATTAAGTTATAGGAGGTTTCGCTGGTGCTGGTCAAGGATGGGGAAGGATAGCATGTCAATATCCTCGAATTCGGACTGGGCTGGGGGGGGAGAGGATTTGGTTTTGTGAGGCCGTCTCTCGGATCTGATCCGAGGAGGACGCGGGCGAGGGTTTGACCGGCTGCACCTTCTTTTCCAGGGATTGGGGCATGATGCGGCCCCGGAACTCGCGGCACACTGCCGGTAAGCTGGGGTCGATTAGGAAGAAGACAAAGTTGAGCAGGCCCTGGGTCGAGGCGGAGAACCATTGGATGGCTTGACTGGGATTGGAGTACATGTTCAGTCTGGGATGGAGGCAGATGGCGATAAAGTAAGGAACAATGGTGATGAGTGGCATTAGCGGATACAGGGCTAATCGGCTAATCATGCGGCTCTGTTCACGGAGGGTGCAGACGCTGGAGCGGCGGGCGTTGCGCAACACCAGGAAGCTGCGCATGGTGCGCCGGAGCTGCAAAGTTGTGGCAGAAAAGACAAACAGGCAGTAAACAATAAGGATCAGCTGGGGCAGGCCCTGGGTTGCCAGGAGAACCCCCAGGGAAATAGGAAAATCAAACGCCGTAAAGAAGGGACATGCATTGTCATATTTAAGTCCAATGATGAAAGAGGGCAGCATTAGGAGAAGGGCAACTAGAAACACCCCCGCCAAGTATACGCGCAGCGATCGCACAGCGGCCGGCCTGCGGAGAAGAAAAACAAGGTGCAGATTCATGGCCATGATGCTGACAATCAGCAGCGACACAAAGTTGCTGTACGATACCACCAGATTTGTCACTTGGCATTGGGTAAAGCTAAAGCCGAAGTCCAGATGCAGCGGGAGATGGGTGCCGACATCCGCCAGCCCAATCCAAAGATAGAGCCGGAACGACAGCCGCTTGGCGCTCGGCAGCTTCATGACCTGAGTTGTGAAGATGAACACCGCCAGCAGCAATCCCATCGCCGCCGAAGCCCCGTTGATGGGTGTGAAAATCCGCTCGTTGATGGTTTCGTCAATTGCCATCTACCCTTTACTCCTCACCACCCATCCTTTTATACCGTCAATCCCCTTCAACCTCACTCTACGCAATTCCCCCACCAATCAATCTAAAAACCCTTGCCCAATCATTCGTCTGCGCGTTTTTCAAAAATCAACCCCAACTATTATTTCACCGTGTTTCATCCGAATTACTCGCAAACGCCTTTTTTGTCAATTTACTTTGCGGTTTGAACCTCGGCGCCGTAGAATCCAAATAGGCAAGTATCAATCTCGACCTGCAACATTCCCTAGACGAAACTCCCAATACAGTAACCTGCTCTTGATACCAGCAAATCCCTACCCTCCTCGAAACCCAATCTCGGAAAACTAATCCACCGACCCAATCATATACCACCCTGCTTCAATTAGGAAACTTAATAAAACCAGATCAAATATAAATTAAGTTGTAGCTAAACTATCAACTCACTCTTTTATAAAGAGTATTTCCCATCGGACAATATTGAATTTTCAAGCTGGAAATTAAAACTGGTTAGATCTACTTATATCTTGCACACCCTTGACTCCTATTGATCAAGCAGCTCTTGCATTTTAAGCCTATATATTGGGATTACCTACATATCATCCAAAACCAAAAAAGTATGATCTTCTGGGAGTAAAACCTCATCGTCTTTCTCTTGTCAACTCTGGAATTCTATTTCGATTGTATAAATATATAAGCAATTCTAGAAAAAATTAAATCTTCCATCAACATTTCCCAGCTACAGCTGCGTACACTTGCTCAAAATATTGGATCATCACTAAACCACATTCACCACCCTGAGATTCGCCAGGTGTTGAAAACCCTTTCATCAAACATCTCCCGGTCGATCAAGCCCCTGCGCTTCAATCCAAATTTTCGGAGGAACCCGCTAACTTTAAACCCAAACAAAGTTATCCCACGTTATAGACAAATATTCACCCACCCTCGGCACCCCAATCCCACCACCCACTTAGCAAACTGCTCAGATCAACTCACACCGCCGCAGCAAGCAAGCCTGGTATTGGCTTATTATCAATCCTGTCTTTAGACTTGCAAATCAAGACATAAGCTATCCCAACCTGCAATACCCCCATCCCCAAACTTCCTTAAACCCCCAGACATACCAAGATCTATTTAAAACCCCTCTGCCCCAGACTTCAACCCAAAGATTTCCTTCCACAAATGTCAATACAAGTTACTTCCCAACCTCTCAACCCAAGATACAAACTTCCTCTGGACCCTCTACCTTCCACCCAGAAGCCATCTCGGTTATCGCTTGTAAGTTCCAAGCTATTGAATATCAAACCACTTGGCTAGCCTTGCCAATACCATACAACTTACCTACCCTACCTACCAGGAAACTTTACATAAAGAGTTTGAAGGAAACCTTTTAAATGATATCTTAGTGCCCATCACAATCTCCCCAACCCCTACAATCCTTCCCAGTAGATCCTTAAAGACATTTTAATAAGCTTCAAGGTATCATTATCATCTTATAATACACCAGCCTCTACCCAGATCTTTCATACAGCTCTCAGTAGCTACATACCCAAGTGATCCAGTCCTTGTTGGTTCCACCTATCCTAACTGACTGCCCTTTATCCTATTCCCACTACTAGCCTTCCCAAGGCATGCATAGTGGCCCAGCTGTATCTTGCGCTATTCTCAGCCCAGCCTACTGGTACCTGTCAATTGGCTACTCTTATGCACCCCCAGAATGGCACTAAACAGCTATACCAGATTTCAGAGAAGGCTTACAAATACCCTAACTGGGTTTCCTGTTCACCAGTCCCCATTATGTGTCCTGGGTCATAGCCAGGGACCAGCTGGAAGGAGTTGTTATTCTCTAGTAGTGTGAGGTGGCCTGCTAGAAGTTTGTACCTAGCCTGCATGATTGCAAAATCTTCCAGTACTTTTCCAATTACTAGGCAAGCATCCCCGTCATGCACCTCTATTTCAGCTGGCGCCAACCCCTCTGTGGGCCTGTACCAGTCTTTCAACAACCTAGTAAACTCATTTCCTATGAACTTTCTTCCCCTATCTGTAATCTCAAGATGCCTAGTTAATCTCTCCCACTCCTCCTTGGAAGACTTACTGGTGGCAAATCTTCTACAACTTTGACAATAGGTATCCTCCTCCCCTTAACTAGGTTAAAAGATATGTGGCAACTCACTCATAGGGCCTGTCTCTATTACTTGGAAATTGGGCAGGGGTCAAAATAGGCTTTTATTCACTTTCATAAAGAAGATCCCCGTAGAAACCTTCTTATATATTTGCCTGGGTGTGGGATACAATATGGGTTTGCCAATACTTGGAGTCCTCCAATAATCTCTTGGAATCCTTTTACTTGGTCTTGGACTCCTGCTTCTTAGTCTTGGGCTCCTGCGCTTTGCTACAGCTCCAGTTTCATATTCTCAGCTCCATCTCCTTAGTCTTGGGCTTCTGCACCTTTTCTCTTGGTCTTCAGCTCCTTCTGTAGTCCTTGTGGCCTTTTTAATCCACTTGATCTAGTCCCTGAAAAGCCTCAGATAGCTTCCCCTTTTATAGCTCCTTGTTTCAGTCTAAAAATCTCTCTCAGAACTCTGGTTTTCCAAGCTTAAACTATCCAGTTTTTCTCTCTCTACAATATATTAAACCTTTTAACTTACTTCAGCCAATGAAAGCCCAGTATTTTCTGCTTCTGCACCTCATTTCTAAGGCTTTAACTCTTCAGTTAAAGCCCTTAAAACACTGATTAAATAAACTCTAACTTTCAGCCAACCAGACTTCTTGATTCAACAGTTTTGCTGAACAGTTTGCCCAAATGACTTGCTCTTTACTATGGGTTGAACCCAAAGCTGTCTGGCTCCGTATAAACAACTGCTCTGTGGTTTTAACAGTTACGCCGTAATTCCTGCCACATTTCTCTGGCAAATCTTAATAAAAAATACAGTTTAAACACCGTTAGTTATTTCTTTCCTTCTCTCTTTTAAATAGTATGATAATTAATTATTTCTTCATATTATATTATTGACAGTATTAAATCATTATTTCACTGCTTCTTTCTTATGATTTTCTCTTTCTCAAGAAACCAAATCAACATTCTAGCTCCTGTATTTAGTCCAGCTAGTCCTTCCAAGCCATTATCAAGTTCCTCAGCTAGCCCTGTATCATTTTCTTCTGGTTTTTTAGCCAGTTCTTCAGCCACATCTTCTCTTTCTTCAGTCTAGCCACCAATCAGTTCTTTTTAGTCATCAAACAGTCTATTTCAGTCTCCAAGCAGCTCACTTTGGTCACCAAACCACTCAAACCAGTCCTTCAGCTACCCCTTATCCTGCTCTTTTGGTCCTCTGGCCATTCCTGCTTCATGATCAGCTACTCCTGCCTCATGATCTTCCAAATAATCCAATCCTGCCTCATGATCAGCTATTCCTGCATCATGATCCTCTAGTCTTCCAACAAATCCTTTATCATGACCATCTAGTCCTTTCCTTCAACATGATTCATCAGTTCCTCAACTAGTCTTCACTGTGATCATATAGTCCTTCTTACTAGTCTTCACTGATGATCCCACACTATGAACCGCCTCGGTTCTCAATCTCAGCCCCTGTTACCAGTACTGTAGACCCAGACATGAGTCTACATTGAACTGGCGTTTAACTGGGCCCTTGCAAGTGGCAACCACTTGGGCCATCCAACCATAGATCATTGAAGTCTATGCAGTTGGCTTTACTCACCCAGGTGATTAAGTCTGAGCTTTCAGTTGCAAATTAATCAGCTTTACTTCCCAGGGGCCTGATCACACCAAGTTCTGCAGCTGCTTCCCCAAGCAACCGCCTTGGTGACATCCCTGAGCATATCTATGCCCTCCAATGCTTGCTTTGGGTTCTCCCCAAAGCTCCCATAGGGACATAAACAAGGACACTGTCATGGTAGATTCCATAATGCTGGGTATTGTCTGTCCAAGTAAGAAGGCTCCAAAGGCCAGAAAACCTGTATCAAAATCGACCAAGTTAACAGATTTAAACCAAACAATTGATCAAAAATGGTTCACGGCTGCTCCAGTCCACCAGCTGAAACCAGCTCCCCCTTTCAAACTTATTTTGATAAATTGACGTAATATGAGGGTCACCCAATATGAGCTTGTTAATCAGTATGGTTGTCAGAGACTAGTCACGCAAGGGTTCTTTGCAACCTGGACCAGATACTTACTTAGCAACGTAGAAGGAATAGGAGGTCAAGACTCAGGTAGTATTGCTTAGTCAATTTTTCTGATATATATTGAATAGTTTTCCCTGTTTTAACTCTAAGAGTTGAGTCCTCCTCAATTCACTCAATAAAAATCAATTATCCCAAGTTCTAAATTTTAAATTTTAAAAATGCATCCTGTGATCAGGCTGTTACTGTATATCCTGTACAATCTGATTCTGAACTGAATCATTTCAGGAAGATGGGGCCCAGCATCTGGAACTTTGTTGTTGGTGCCTCCAAATGTCAATTTCATGCCAGCAAATTTGTAGCTCCTTCCCCCATTCTTGAAACTGAAAATTGTGTCCCTTCTCAATGCCCAGAATTCTACGCTGAAGATGCATTGATGCTTTCACAGGTCATTTATCTTGGTTTACTCTGGTTAGGACTACTTGTTCTACTTAATCCTGGAGTTACAATTGGAAATTTCACAAAAAAATATCTGAAGCCGTGTTGGTGGTTAATCATCAATTCTATGTGGATTTGGGTGGTAATTCCCCATCATTTAGAAACGGCTTCATATTATCCAGTGATTTCTGTCACATTACTCAACTCTTCTACGTCTGAGTTTTTGGAAGCAGTTTGTCATGAATTTGTGTTTCTTTTCTCCTGCTCTGTTGAGATATCTGCGTTTACTATTTTTATTTGCATAAGTTCATTTCTGAGTTCTCAGTTTGGGCTTTTCTTTAATTTGTGGTTTCCATCTCTGGTTGCAGTTGTAGAGACTGGATCCTCTATTTCCTATTTCTGTTGTGTCATGTTATTTTGGCATCCAGATTATTTTCCTGCTCCACCCACTGATGAAATTTTTCATGAAGTTTTGTAAGCATTATCATTTTATTCCGGCTCTAGTCTTAGTCAAAAATCCCAAGTTTACCATGTGATGACAAAGGTTTCTGAAGATGCCCGTGAATGGTTGTTGTCTTCAGTGGAGCGCAATCCATGTGTTTTAACTGAGAGTGCATATTTATACCTCTTGTTAAAAAAATTTGTGTATCTATTGAGGAGCTCAAAGTATATTGTAAACTGTACGCCTTCCATCAGGGTACAACTCCGCTTTTGGTATTCCTTCCTCAGTTTCTTACCTACTGCCGTACAATCAATGTTCCCGAGGTGAATAAACTCTCAGTGTTGTGGTTAGCAGTTGACCAGAATGCCCAAGATTTAGCAGTTTGGGATTCCCTGTTAACCACAACTGAGGCCCTGGTAAGCCAAATTCTTTCTCTGGTCTCAAATCTGTCTACTTCCAAACAAGGTACATTGGTAATTGAAGATAAGCCCGCTGCGCGCTCCTGGTTTTCTGGTTCTGGTCCTGCAACAGTTCCTTCCAACCAAAGCCAGGATTGTTCCCCCCTAGCTCGTCTCAGCTACAATTGGCGGTAGTGAACAGACCCAGTGATGTGAAGGAGGTCCCTGTAGTGTCTGCTCCTGATAGTTCCTTGGCAATGCTTCAACATGTTGTACCTGCAAAATCTTCTGTGATAACGTCCAAAGAGTTGCCCCTTGTGCCTATCAATTGTGATAACCCTGTTCTTCTGGCTGCTGTCCAAGAAATGATTGAGAGTTACTTCCAGAAGCATCCTGCCTCCTTAGCTGCCATCCGTACCACCAATGAAAAACAAGACCCTGCCAAGATTGCTACCTTTGCTGCAAATAAATCTACTTCTGGTTACTTCTTGTTCTATGGTAGCATTGATAATGGTCATACTATCTATCAGCCTCTATTTTGTTGGATACAGGTGCTTCCAAAAATTTCATGAGTGTGGAGACTGCCAACTTGCTACAACTCAAGTACCACCCGGGAATGCTTGTTAGGGGTGGGAACTGTCAAAATTTTCCCTCTTTCCAGATGAAGAAGCCAGTTACTTTTTTAGTTGCAGGTCAGTCCTTTACTGCAAGGCTTTCTGTTTGCTCTACCCTGATGTATCCTATCATTTTGGGAGTGAGTTGGTGGAGAGATCATAATGTATCAACCTTACTGGATAAAAATGAGCTGCAGGTGGAACACTCTTTGGGTATAACTATTTGTATTCTGCTGTTGGATATGTCTAAATAGGAGCAATCATCACAGACCATACAATTGTTTCCTATCCCTATCCCCGTAAGTTCATATTTACCGACATACTTGCAACCCTGGTCTGTGGCATTTGACACCACCAGAGGCAAGGTCCTTCCCAAGAACACTTAGTTTGACTTTGACTTTAAGGTTACTGTTGATCTGATCAGAATTGTGTCTCTTATTTACCCTTTAACCTTGAAGAAAGACACATATTTGGAAGATTAGACTCATGACATGTTGGAAAAAGGCTACATTTTTAAGAAGGCTTTGTTGATCTTCTCCCTGTTATTGTTTGTTCAGAAGTCTGATGGGTCCCTTTGTCCTTGTGTTGACTACAGGAATTTGAATAACATTACAATTCATGATCCTTATCCTTTATCCTTTATCCTTTGAAGCACAGATCTCTAGGTGTGTTGAGAAGGACAAGGTATTCTCAAAACTGAATCTGTTGAATGCTTTCAATCAAATCAGGATTGCAGAAGGAATGTAATGGTTAACAGCATTCAGAACAAAGAAGGGCATCTTCCAGTTCTGTGTAATGCCTTTTGGATTGAAGAATGCTCCAGCTTGCTTTCAGCGGTTAATTGATTCAGTCCTGGGGGATCTCCTAGGTGTTTGTGCCATCGCATATATGGATGATATCTTGGCGTTTTCTCTGGATGAGGAGTCTCATAAGGCTCACTTTTTGGCAGTTGTAGAGCGCATTCTCCAAGCAAACTTGATCATCAAAAGGAGTAAGTGTGAATTCTTTAAACGTAAGGTTACCTTTCTGGGTAATATTATCTTTAAGGATGGCCACACCATTGCCCCTGACAAGGAAGCTGCAGTTCAAGAGTATGCTACACCTGTGACAGTATCTCAACTTTGTAGTTCCTTGGGTATATGTACGTTCTTGAAGAAATTCACCCCCCCACTTGTCTGAGGTGGCCGCCCCTTTATATTTGGCTAGTGGAAAAAAGACTTTAGTCTGGACGCCTGAGTGCGCAAGTGCCTTCTCAGCAGTCAAGGCTCTTTTGTTGTCCTCCCCAGTGCTAAGACATGTAGATCCTGAGCTTCCTTTTGTGGTTTCCACCAATGCATCTAAATACGCTGTGGCTGGTGTGTTGTTGCAGACAGCTAGTGATGGGATTGAGAGACCTGTAGGGTATTTCTCCCGGAAGATGGAGGCTCAAGAACGCAACTACATGATTTACAACAAGGAATTGTTGGCTGTTGTGGAATTGTTAAAGCATTGGCATCACCATCTCATGTTGGCACATCATCCATTTGTAGTAAGAACTGACCACAAAGCTCTTCTATATTATCAACAACCCATGGTTTTTTCGGGTTGTCAATCTAGATGGCATGGTGACCTGTCAAGATACAAGTTCTGCTACAAGTTTATTAAGGGATCTGACAATCACTTGGCCAATGCACTAAGCAGGAACCCTTCCCATCTCCCAGATATTAGTATGGATACCAAGTTTAACACACATATTACAATTCCAGACAAGACTGTGGTGCCTTTTGTACTGCCTCTGCCGGCTACGTTGGCTACCATGTCCTTAGCTGAGGGCGCAGACCTGGACTTGTATTCCAAGGTCAAGTTTCTGCAACCTTTGTCCAAAGGCTATGATAGGCTATTAGATATAGCATGCGCAAACCCAGGGGGCATCCTCAGGGTTATCATAAGATGGGTTCAGTCCTATATCATCAAGGTTGCTTGTGGGTTCCTGAGGGCACTATTTGGGATAAAATCATGGAGGCTAATCATACCTGTCCAACAGCTGGTCACCCAGGGAAAAACAAAACAGTGGAACTAATCTGCTGCCAGTTTTCCTGGAAAGGTTTAACTGTGCAGGTGGCAGCCTTTGTTTGAGATTGCCTGGTATGTGTTCAATCCAAGGCCTGTTGGAACAAGGTTACTGGTTTACTGGTTTCTCTGCAGCCTGCTACTGGACCCTGGACGTCTGTGTTGGTGGATTTCATCAGTGAGCTTCCCAATTCCAATGGGTTTAACGCAATCATGGTGGTAGTCAATTGTTTCACAAAGATGGCACACTTTGTACCTTGCTTTACCACAATTACTTTGGTGGAAACATCTAGGTTGTTTGTGAATAGAATCTTTTCCTTACATGGCATCCTAATGGAGATTGTAAGTGACTGTGGTCCTCAATTTATTGCTCAGTTCTGGGAAGCCTTTACTGGAATTCATGGAATCAAATGATGCCGTTCTACAGCCTTTCACCCCCAATCTGATGGACAAACAGAGAGGGTAAACCAAAGTTTGGAGGTCTACCTACGCTGCTACACTAATGCACAACAAGATGACTGGTGTGATAATCTACCCATGGCAGAGTTCACATATAATAACGCCCTGCACACATCAACTCAATTATTGCCATTTTATGTCAATTTGGGTTACAATCCTTCTTCTAACATGGGCCCTCATTTGGTTAGCAACGTGGAAGCTGCAACTGATCAAGCCGCTGCATTGAAGCAGGTCTATCAGGAGCTCTAAGTTACTCTTGCCGCCGCCGTGACAACTTACAAGGAATACGCAGATTGTAAGAGCCAGGAGGGGCCAACTTACAGGCCAGGTGATCTAGTCATGATTGATGCTTGCAATATGAAACTTAAGGTTCCCTGTCGTAAATTAGGTACCAAGCAAGTTGGTCCCTTCAAGGTAGAACTTCAGATTGGTCCCTCTGCCTATTGGCTAGATTTATCTCCTGCTTTCAAGATTTTCCGCACCTTCCACAAATGTCTTCTTACTCCCTTCAAAGGAACAGAGACTCCCTCTTCCCAACCCATTCTTGTGGAAGGTGAACCTGAGTATGAATTAAATTGTATTCTGGATTCCTGCAAGAACCGCAGCTGTTTGGAATATTTAGTGTCTTGGAAAGGTTATCCTGATTCTGAAAACTCATGGGTTCTCCACTACAATTGTTCAAATTCCTCAGATCTGATCCTTGAGTTCTACAAGCGCAATCCCACTGCTATTGGTCACCCTGAACTTGCCTTAGCTGCAATAAAACTCCCACCTGCCCATAAGAATTTCTCCTTATCCTATCTCCCAGATGGTGGTATTGTACCCAGGGCTAAAGCAGAGGGTAATGTCATGGTAGATTCCATAATGCTGGGTATTGTCTGTCCAAGTAAGAAGGCTCCAAAGGCCAGAAAACCTGTATCAAAATCAACCAAGTTAACAGATTTAAACCAAACAATTGATCAAAAATGGGTCACGGCTGCTCCAGTCCACCAGCTGAAACCAGCTCCCCCTTTCAAACTCATTTTGATAAATTGACGTAATATGAGGGTCACCCAATATGAGCTTGTTAATCAGTATGGTTGTCAGGGACTAGTCATGCAAGGGTTCTTTGCAACCTGGACCAGATACTTACTTAGCAACGTAGAAGGAATAGGAGGTCAAGACTCAGGTGGTATTGCTTAGTCAATTTTTCTGATATATTTTGAATAGTTTTCCCTGTTTCAACTCTAAGAGTTGAGTCCTCCTCAATTTACTCAATAAAAATCAATTATCCCAAGTTCTAAATTTTAAATTTTAAAAATGCATCCTGTGATCAGGCTGTTACGTTATATCCCGTACAATCTGATTCTGAACTGAATAATTTCAGGAAGATGGGGCCCTGCATCTGGAACTTTGTTGTTGGCGCCTCCAAATGTCAATTTCATGCCAGCCAATTTTGTAGCTCCTTCCCCCATTCTTGAAACTGAAAATTGTGTCCCTTCTCAATTCCCAGAATTCTATGCTGAAGATGCATTGATGCTTTCACAGGTCATTTATCTTGGTTTACTCTGGTTAGGACTACTTGTTCTACTTAATCCTGGAGTTACAATTGGAAATTTTACAAAAAAATATCTGAAGCTGTGTTGGTGGTTAATAATCAATTCTATATAGGATTTGGGTGGTAATTCCCCATCATTTAGAAACGGCTTCATATTATCCAGTGATTTCTGTCACAGACACCCTACCAGTCTGTTAGGTAGAGTGCTTGCTCACAGACCTCCTGTAAGTGTATCAGGGTACATAGAGCTCTCAAAGCTCATCCCCTTCCTGACAGTTTGTGTTACCCGCCATGGATCCAAAAACTTATAGCCCTGGTAGCCACATTGCCTACCATGCTGGCATACTTTTCTACCCTGGAAGCCTGTGTCACCCACCAGGGTCTCTTCATCTTCCAGCCTGAGTAGCACATGCTACCCACCAGGCTGAATCACTCCCCCCAAGCAGCTAAAGTTTCCTGCTGAGCTATCTCATTCCTCACCTCTAGCAGCCACAGTTCCCTGCTGGGTGAGGACCTCTAGCCCACAGCAGCCACTATCTTCTGCTGGGTGGGGACAATATCTGCCTCTAGTAGTCTTTTTCTACCTACTGGCCAGGCCTTACCTTCCCTAATAGGCCTCTACCTGCAACAATCCAACAACACACTTTCAATCTTCAGCATAGTGTTTTTATTTGAAGCCAAATCAACCATTGCCTGTAAAACTGCTCACATGTGGACCATCACAGAGGGGTAGGGCTTTCAACCTGGATAAGTTTGCCAACCCAGTGGGCTTAACCCTCAGCTTGGGGGATCACTTCTGGTTAACCTTGACCAGCCTTCCTAGTATACTCCAGCCCACTAAATCCTATTGTCAAATCTTTGTTAGCCATGCTCCTGGGAATATATAGGTTAATCTTCCTGGCTAGCTAGCCAACCAATTTCAAGCCATCACATCAATCATTGACACCGCAAATATGTTTTGTTCCAATGGTTAGATCATCATTAACCATATTTTGGGTATTGATTAACCTTCCCAGTTAATTAATTAATTCAATACACTAATTTTCCACTTAGCCGCCAAGTCTGATCCATCCCCATAACAAAACCCTTGTTAATTATAGTTCTGGGTACAGATCAGCCTTCCTGGTCAATCTGCAGGTTGCAACACCTAGCTGCCTACGCTGTACTTTGAGATGATTGGTTTAGCCCCCAGCCAGTCCTGCCCAACAGGTCTCTGGGGGGCCCATCATCAATATTGTTGAAGGATTTCTCCAAACCCAATCCCATCCCTCAAATTTCACCCTCCACGGCTCATCAAAGCTCAACCCTATGTCTAACCACGGCCCTATGGGGCCAAAGTACAGTTGTAGGCCTCTTCTTAAATGGGATACCTGGCTATCAAATGTGGAACCCCACCTTTATTGCTGGGGCTGAGATTGGCTCTCCCCCCCACCAAAAAAGCTTACTGTATGTAGGGGCACTCATTTAAGCTCCTTGGGAGGTATCTGATGGTGGTGGGCATTCTGCAGCTGATTCCAAACTATGGGTGGTATCTCCTAGATGAGAGCGGTGCTGATATGATGTGAAGATCCCTTTGCTAAGATATCTGTAGCGCAAGCTCTATTTGATCCGGCTGCTGTGCCAACCCTGGTGGATGAGCGGCTTCATATCAGTAAGTTAGCTGGGCTGCTCCAAACTGACCAGCATTGTCACCCTAATATTTGCCCTTTCTATACGGCTGTTGACTTCTGATGCTGAAGGCTGAGCTATAAAAGGTTCAGCAGCACTGTGTTAAAGGTCCATCCTGCCAAGTTTGGACCATCCCACCCCAAATAGAAGCTTGCACAGCTATCTCTGCCCCCTCCCTATGTCACAGTAAGTTCCATAATGTCAGGGATTATTTGGCTGAGTAGGAAAGCTTGGAAAGCCAGGAAACCTTTAACTAAGCTGACTGATTTAATAGACTTGAATCAAACAGCTGATTGCAAATGGTCTACGGCTGCTTCAGTTTGCCAGTCAAATCTGATTCCCCCCTGTAAGTTAATGTTGAAAAATCAACGTGACTTAAGGGTCACCAGATATGAACTTATTAATCAGCATGGTTGTCAGAAATTGGTCACCCAAGGGTTCTTTGCAACCTGGACTAGATACTCACTTGACAATGTGGAAGGAATAGGAGCCCAGAATCCAGGTGGTATTGCTTAGTTGATTTTTGATATATATTGAATAATTTTCACTGTTTCAACTCTAAGAGTTGAGTCCTCCCAAAAATTTACTCAATAAAAATCATACATCCTTTGGTCTAATTTATATTTTCAAAATGCATCTTGCAGTTGGATTGTTGCGCTACATTCCTTACAATCTGATTCTAAGCCAGATTATTACTGGAAGATTGGGCCCTGCAGTTGGAACTTTGTTGTTGGCACCTCCCAATGTTAATTTCATGCCTGCCAATCTTGGAGTTGTTCCTCCCGTCCTTGAAACTGAAAATTGAGTGACATCTCAATGTCCTGAATTTTATTCTGAAGATACTTTGATGTTTCACAGGCTATTTATCTTTGGCTACTTTGGTTAGGATTAATTATTTTACTTAATCCTAGTATCTCAATTGGAAATCTCACAAGACAATATTTGAAGCCACATTGGTGGTTAATCATTAATTCTATGTGGATTTGGGTGGTAATTCCCCACCATTTAGAAACAGCTTCATACTAGCTGCAATTTCTGTCACACCCTACTCCCTGATAAAGAGATTGATGACTAAATCTCCCCCTGGAACATTATAACACAAGGTTGTCTGCTGTCCTATCTAAAATTGATGAGGAGCCAACAGAGAAGAGGGGTAGCTTTAACTGGGCCCCCAGTAGTTATCCCAGGAACTGCCAGCCCTATCATGAAGGCTTGGGATTATCTCCTTACCCTACCACACCCATGATTGCTATTGAGGCAGTACAGGCTGATGCTTCCATGAAATTATTAATTAGCCAACCAAAAGATTGCTTCATCCACCCCTTTCAGGGCTTAAAGGACCTGTTGAGAGATCTGGTACCTGGACATGTGGGGTTTTGAAGATGATACTGGGGAGGCCAAGCACATGGCAAATCTTTTGGCTGCCTTGGACATGGCCATAAAAGCTGAGGCTGATTCACTTTTCAACATAATCTTCAAGGAAAGGCCTGTTGCAACAACCAAGAAAGCTTTCTCCCATTTACCCAGACTTTTTGGGACTGGTGGGCAGGATTGTTTTGTGTTGGCGCCCTATCCACAAAATGGGAGGCACCATCTGTCAACTTCTTTGATAAGGGTAAATAAGGCAGAGTATAGACCACCTCTTCACTTGAGGATGTCAAGATCAACTTCTCTGGGCAGCTGAGGTGGAGAGGCCAAGATTGGATAATATTATTTGGCCTGCTTAAGATCCAGAATGCTCATGGGGACTGGCTTCACCCCCAAGCCAACAAGTACAAGGCAGTTAAACAAAGCATGCTGACCCCAGGTCAAGTCTTTATGTGTCACAGACGAGATTCAGGTCCACTATCCAAAGAGAACTACATAGATCATCTTAAGGATGCTACTGAGGCGCTTGGAGACAGGGATGGATTGCTTTCCTGTATCAATAAAGCCATCTCTCTTGTAGATCTTTGTTATTGATGGGGGTCTTTTTTTGAATATTGTTACTTTTAAAGTTCAAAGATCAAATTTGGTAGCTACAGCTTTGGGTAGCAGGACACTCCATCTTGGATTCAGTTTGGGATGGCACTTTTGTGCTAGGGCTACTGAGTCACAAATAATAGAGTAAATGACAGGCTAGCTAAAGTTTGATTGTAATCTTATGTCAGGAATTGAACTTTTGAAATTTTTAGTCAAACTAATTAAACCAGTTACTGCTAACTTTATTTACATATGGGATCCCTTAGTGTAGGGCAGGTTTACGCCATCTCAGACCTATGCCCTCTTTATTTTTGCTATTTATCATGTACTAAAATAATTTTTCATCAACACCAAATCAAAGAATTTTGTCAGGTCCCAGAAACCAAGACAATTAACTAGCTTGACTGGTGATAGTACAACAAACTTTGTGGAAAATGACTGACAACTGTCTTTCCTGAAGGAAACCCCCTCCCTTTGGCCCAAAAAACCAGGGATTTGTGAGGCCCACATGCCACAAAACCCTGAAATTGAGGTGTTGTGAATGCTGCTATTCACCATGTTTTGATTTTGCCTTCAATGTGTTATTTCAAGGAAAAATCCCTCTCTTTTGCTTTTGTCCCTTGAAATGAGACTGGCTCTGAATTAGGAAATTCAATTGCTTGGTTTCCTGATTCTGCGCAACTCACTTTCCCCATTCATGCTTGTGGCAAGTGATCCTACCTCCATGTACTGTTTTGTGGTAAAGCTACACAGTATATAATTACATTCTTTATACCCAATAAAATTTAAGTTATCTTCACATTTTTGTCTTTGTGTCTCCATGTACTTTGGCGCCTCTCTAGCTATGTCTAGCAGATATTATTCAATCAGGGCCACAAGGTAATTGCATAGTCTTCCCTGCCATTCTAACCAAGACTTAGTAAAAATCCAATCCTAAAGTTAGGACTTCCTATTGTGACTCTGTACTGCGCCTCAGATCACAACAAAAATGGTGCTCACTACAGAGGCTGTAAGCCCCTTGGTTATCCCTTTTGGAACAACGTTTTCAGGACCTTTGCCTCCTCCCATACAAGAGCCAACTTTGCCTGAAATTACCAGTTCTCCTATTTAGGAATACATTACCAACCTGCCTATTGTCCCTAATGTTCTGAACCTTGGGAGTGGTCCCTGCCTAGTGGCTTACCCTTTGGGTACCCCTGACTTGGAACAAGTCATGGCAGTAGTCCTTAGTATAGCCCGTGATCAAGCCATCCCTTGCCTCCAGCTTCAGTTCAGCCAAGCAGAGTACTACAAATTGATTATAGATTCACAATTTCCATAGCATCTCCTCTCAGCAGCTGGTTCTGCTGAACACTATTGCCATCCTTTTTACAACCTGCCTTAGCTCATCATAAAATGGTTTTAGGGCACCACGTTCAGGAGATTTCTTCTCTACAAGCTACCTTCACTCATCACTGGTATCAGTTTGCAATCTACCAGTAGTGGATCCACTCCCTATTTTCCTTAGTATCTGACAACCAGTGCAACTCTGTCACCTCCCAATCCCGTTTGATAAAGTCTATTGAACAAATGCGCCAGTTCATCCCCAAGTATGTCAGAGAGCATCTACATGAGTGTTACCAGTTGGAACAGCCCTGGTGCACCCAATTAGATTCTACTCTAAACGCCTATCTCTCCAATTTTGAACAACTTTTGCAGCAACTCATCAAGTTCAGTGCTTACTCCTTTGACCAATTGCAGCAAGTAGCAGTCCATGCTGCAACAGGCCTTTGCAAACTTGACAAGGAATTTGATCAGGAACAGGTTAATACTGCCACTACCATTACTAAGCTCCAGACTCAAGTGAATGAATTGTCTACCATCAAATCAGATGCCCTGCCTTCTCCTCTATCTGATGAGTTAGCGGATAGGAAACAGAGACAATGGGATGCCATTTAGAGTTAAGAGCAACCACCTGCAGCCAGGATTGCCCTACCAAAACCCCCAATCCAGATCCTCAAGTGCTTGCTCTGACAACTTAAGTTGCTAAATTACAACAATAGGTTGCTACCTTGCGTGATATGATGGTGCCTGCTGTTAGTCTAACTAGGGTTACCAATGACAATTTCTGTTGCCCTGGCTTTTCAGGAGCTCCCTGCATTCAGTGTGCTAGAGAGTTGATAGCTCTAGCCAATGAGGTGGACCATTTGAAACAATACCATTCTGAGCTTGATAAAAATGTACAAGAAATGAGTGAGTTACTTGATTCCGTGAATGACAGGCTTGCCCCTTGCCTTTTGGTGGGTCTGTCTCTTACATCCCGGCTGGCTGAACTGTCCTCAGTAGTAACTGCACAGGGTCAGCACCTGAATGTTACTGAGTGGCAGACCATCCTAGCTAATAATACAGGCACCTGCACTGCTGAAACCTTGACAACCCTTGAAGAAAATGTTTGCCAACTGTGGGCCAGACAACCCCCCACCAAATCCAAAGCAGAATTCTCCCCACACATAAATTTACTCAATAGCAACAATGGTGGCCTGACCCCAGAAGCACATTTCAAGCCTACCTTTAAGCAAGTCTTTGACCCCAAAACATTGACCATTGCAGCTTTCCTAACTATCTACAAAACTGTCATGAGAAGAGCCTCAGATGAGGTCAAGAAGGAACAAATTCTAACCTGTCCGCACCCAACCTGTCAAGAGGTAGTAGTGTCAGAGCTGCCCACCATTGAGACCTGGGAAGATATGAAGCAACTTCTGATTGACAACTTTGGTGGTGACCTTAGTTTGGAAGTGAATAATGACTTCTTCATGCACAATGCTTTCAAGCTAAAGGAGACCCTAGCTGAATTCACAGATATATTATACATGGAGGGACAGCAACTGATTACAAGCTGTCAGCTGACCTCACATGAAGCATAAATGGCTTGCGCCTAATCCCTCAAGGTTAACCAGCTCCTGTGTCTTCACTTAAAGGCTCATAAAGCCATGCTTTCCTCTATGAATAGCATAAAGACATTTTTGCAGGATATGCACCTTACCCATTCTGGGGCAGTTGTGCAGGAGAATTGTGCCGCCTCTAACTCTGATTTGTCTTCACGTGGCCCGCATATCCTCATCATGAACTTGAAGAATCCTCCTCAATGCCAGGGTTGCCATAAGTGTGGCCAGATAGGTCACCATTCTCAAGTCTGCACCAATCCTTGGGTTGAAGGAGCTGATCCCAAAAAGCAGGTGGGAAAAGAACAGTCAACCTAGAGGCAGAGACACTCTTGGTTGAAAATTCTTCCCAGTCTCTTTCAATTCCCCCCTCTATTGCTGACTCTGATCCTGCTGAGACTGAGGCTCCTCCCATTATGCTGCTATTCCACTACATCTCTAATGACTCTGACATAGAAAATTCTGATATGGAAGATCCTGACGCCTATGGGTATTCAGTCCTTGCCATCTTCAAAACTATTGCAGTCCCTTATAAGCTATGTTCTGGGAAAACTACAACAACCGCCAAACCTCTGCCTAAATCCAATAAGAGGTGGTCTCTCACCCATACCTCACTCAAGCCAAGATATTCCCTGTGCTTGTTTAGTCTTCTGAGGAAGCTGCTGAGGTTGCCAACGCTGTGTTCAAAAATGATTCAGTCTTGCTTCCTCTCCACACAGTCTATAAGTAATTCCTGGGCCTAAGATACATGATCGAAAAGTGGGGGAAAGAACTGGCAGAAGCCCAAGACATTCTGGTGGTCCTCCCTTCCCTTTGATTTTGCTACCACTTGTGTGGAAATATCCATCCAAAAGGTGAAGATTAAGGCCCTTTTAGACACTGGATCTCCTGTGAATGTTAACTCCTCAAAGCTTATCAAGAAGCTCAAACTTGCCCCCAATCTTAACTATCACCATTCATATGGCATAGCTGGGCTATCCATGACTTTTGCTATAGGAGCTTATTCTGCTCTTCCCATGCAGTTTGGCAAACTACTCTTAACTGCCCCTGCTGTTGTCTTGGAGAATGAGTGCTACAAACTCCTAGTTGGTACTCAATTCCTTAGGGGATAAAGTGGGATCATCAACTTCAAGGACAGCTACCTCTCTATCTTATGATAAAAGGTCCCTCTGATCTTCAAAGAGCCAGTTAAAGTTCCCGGGAAGTGCCTCAAATTATGTGCCTTAGAATATCCTACTGGTGTCTTCACTCTAAAATACAGTACCCATTCCTTCAACATGAAATGTCCTCCTATGGCTTTCATTGTGTCTGAAGGGATTCCTCTCTTGGTCACCTCTGCTGTAACCATTCCCCCTGAATCTCAGGATATCCTAAACTCCTAAATATTGTATGAGCTACCCAAGTGTATGTTCCTAGAGTTATACTCTCCTCTCTTACTAGGACGCAACAAACCCTATCTCTGTCCAGGAATCTTGGATGTCTCTCATAAAGACCCTGTTCAATTGCTGGTTGTCAACTTAACTGCTATCCCCATACATGTGTCTAGAGGGTAGTTTGTTGGCTATATCAAATTTTTGAATGCTCCTGGCGTCCTATCACTAAATCCCTTTGGTACGTTCCAGGACTTTAATTTACCAGAGGACAAGCCCCAAGTCCTATTCTTGTTCACTGCTCAAGACTTCTTGCAACTATTCCCAGTTCAAAAGAAAGAGGTGCTTGACCTACTGAATCAGTTTTCAGATATCTTTTCTAAGGACAGCATTGATTATGGTCTAGCTAAAGGCGTCATTCACCAGATTGATACTGGTGATGCTCCCCCCTTTTGCGCTAAACCTTATTGTTGCAGCTGTGTAGAGGATGCTTAGGTGTCTAAAGATCTCAAACAACTTATAGACACTGAACTTATTCACCCTTCCCAAAGTCCATGGCCCTCTCCCTTGCTCATACTGAAAAAGAATGATTAAGGTCATTGTATTATGATGGACTACCAACAACTGAATTCCTTAACTAAAAAGGATTCCTACCCATTACCTTGCATTGATGATGCCCTCTGCTGCCTTGGGGGCTCCAAGTTATTCTCTGCTATGGACCTAGCCTCTGGGTACTATCAAGTTGATCTTTCCACCAAGGAAAGACAGAAGGCTGCCCTCATCACTTCTGAGGGGTTGTTTGAGCCTACACAAATGCTGCAAGGGCTCTGCAATGCTCCAGCTACTTTCCAGCAAGCCATGGACTCCATTCTCTGTGATTTGAAGCTCTTGTGTGTCCTAGTGTACTTAGATGATATAACTGTTGTTAGTGCTACCTTTAATGACCACCTGGTCCATTTCATGGAAGTATTCATAAAGATTTGAGAAGCTGGTCTTAAGTTAAAACCATCTAAGTGTGCCTTCTTCAAGGAGCGCCTTGAATTCTTGGGACATGAGGTGAGTCAGACTGGAATTTGCCCCATGACTAAGAAAGTTGAGGCCATTGAAAAAATGCTTCTGTCCATCAACTTACAAGAAGTTCAAGTCTTTCTGGGTATGATGGGATACTAAAGACAAAGATCCCTGATTTTTCTGACACTAGCAAACCTTTGGTCCAGCTGCTATGTGATGTCCCTTTCAAATAGACCGCAAGCCAGAAACTAGCCTTTGAGACCCTCAATAAAAGTTTAAGGAGGCCCCTATCTTAGTATATCCTGACTACAATAAGGAATTTATCCTATACACTGATGCTAGTGACCTGGTCATTGGAGCCATCTTAGCTCAATTGGACAATGAAGGTGGATCACCCTGTAGCTTATACCTCTTGTGTCCTGAATAAGCATGATAAAAATTACAGTGTAACAGAGAAAGAGTGCCTTGCTGTGTTAAATGCCGTCAAGCAGTTCCACCATTAAGTGTATGGCACCCATTTCACTGTAGTTACTGACCACGCTTTGCTCAAATGGTTACAACAACTTAAGGAACCATAAGGACAACCTGCTAGATGGGCTCTCTGCCTGCAAGGATACGGCTTCACTATGCTGACCTGCCCCGGGATTCAACATCAGAATGCTGATGGACTGCCCAGAATGCCTATCCTTGCTCTCCATCCTGCTGAGACTAACAGGTTATACAAATTAATTAGATATCCTTCTTTGTGGGAGAATGAGACAGAAGAAGTTTGAGTTGCCCTTTCTAAATATATGAAGACATGCTCATTTGTGACAATCAGCTTTTCAAAAAAGTGTGAGACCAATACCTGCCTTATCTACAGCCTAGTCTTTGCATTTTGTTGGTGCTCCAAGATCATAAGGAGACAGGACACAGAGTTGTTGCCAAGACTTCTTCCTGGCTCCAGAAGAACTACTTCTGGGAAAATCTTTGCCTGCTGATCCCAGATGTTATTGCTAGCTGCCATAATTGCCAGCTCTAACAACCTTGAGCTGCCGCCCACAAGTTCAAGCTAGTCCCCCCTCAATACGCATTTTACACTGTCAGTTTTAACGCTGTAGGAGCCCTCCCTTGCTCCTGCTCTGGTTGCTGCTTTATCCTAATTGCTGTTGATTATTTTAGCAAGTGGGTAGAAGCGCGCCATACTAAAGACATCACTGCCAAGACAACTGCCGCCTTTTTGCTGCAAGATTTATTCTTTTGACACAGTTGCCCTCAAGTGTTGTTATCTGAAAATGGGACTAACTTCAACGCCAAGTTAGTAACCTCTGTTGTTGAAGCCTTGAAGTCTTGCCAGTCTTTCTCTGCCCCCTATAATTCTTCCACTAATGAGGCGGTTGAGCGCGCAAACTAAACTCTGATTTCCATCATGAGGAAACTCACTTATTCTGACACTGTCAACTGGGATCTATACTTACCTGCTGCTCTCTTTTCCTATTGCCTTAGCAAACATTGTGTCACCGGGTATTTCCCTTTTGCTATGCTGTATGGTTGTAAAGCCATCACTCTGTTGCTCTTGGGGGCCCCCTACTCTCCTCCAATAAGGCCATGAACCCTGACAACCATATCAAAGATCTAGTCAACCAAATCATTGATATTAAGGCCTCTGCCTAAACGTCCGCATATAAGACCAAGATGCTTGAGCTCTCTCCTGACAATGCTTGATAGTCTCCCTTGCCTGAGTTCAACATTGGGGACCACATTCTTTACTATCAGCATACAGTAGAAGGACTCACTCATAAACTAGACTTGTTGTGGATTGGGCTCTTGGAAGGTACCTTCAAACAAGGATCAGAGTATACTGTAAAACTCCTCTCTAGTGGTTGACCTTTTGCCTGTGTGCATACCAAGTTTCTCCACAAGTACTACCCCCCTAAGGCCAATCTAGAGGGGGCAATATTGTGAATGCTACCATTCACCATGTTTTGATTTTTCCTTTGATGGGTTATTTCTAGGACAAATCTCTCTATTTTGCTTTTGCCCTTCAAAATGAGTCTGGCTCCAAATTGGTAAACTCAATTGTTCAGTTTCCTGATTCTGCACAACTCACTTTCCCCACTCATGCTTGTGGCAAGTGATCCTACCTCCATGTACTGTTTTGTGGTAAAGCTACACAGTATACAATTCCATTCTTTATACCCAATAAAATTTAAGTTCTATTCACATTTTTGTCTTTGTGTCTCCACATACTTTGGCACCTCTATAGCCCTGTCTAGCATATATCACCTATTCAGGGCCACAAGGTAATTGCATAGACTTCCCTGCCATTCTAACCAAGACTTAGTACAAATTCAATCCTAAGGTTAGGATTTCCTGTTGTGACTCTGTGCTGTGCCTCAGATCACAACATGAAGATACCCCCAAATTGGTGTTTTTTAATATCAGGAATGATAAATTGCACCACTGCTTGCCTGAACGCTCAAGTGGGAAACCAAATGATTATGGGGTCTAATGATAGCTGTTTCACCTTGGCATGTTGCAGCCAAACTCATGACCATGAAGAAAAAGCCAATGCTTTTCTCTTCTCAGATCCCAGCGCGCAATTTCTAAACCAATTTGCAAGTACCACTGAATATGATGCCACCAGGTCTCTGGTGGCACAAAAGGCTAAGTATTTCTCTGTAAGTATAGCTAGTGAGGAGGAGAAGCCTTCTTCACTGTTGAAATCTTAAAATAAACAACTTCATGTCCAGAACCCATTAAGTTCTTGCAGGAGCTATCTATTTTTGCACCAATATAATCATTGTGTTTGCATCCCTATTGTGAATCTACAAAACAATACACCCACACCTATCCTTTCTCTCCTGGCTCTGCTCCTGTCCAACTGGTACGCCACCTTGCGCCATTGACTTAGAGTTCTTCCTCCCTCACCACCTGGATATTCCTCCTGGCTTTTCTCTAGGCCCAATTATGACTATTGTGAAGGAGATTCCTTCCGCTCCTCCCTTGTCCAACATACCTCCTGCCCAAGACTTCAGTAAGTTGGGGTTTGTCTACATTATAGTATTAGGGCTCACCAATAAGGTTGTGCCCCATACTGGAAGTTGGCGCCCCCTGGCCACTGCTGTGAAATATATTGTCAGGATCACAAAAATGTGTACATGGCCCTTCAGTCCTGGCCTGCCTTCCCTTTGAGAGCCCAGCCAGACTCTGTTATGGTCCATGACAAAATATTTATGCTATCTGAAGGTATTTTCTAGTATAATACAAGACATTTATAATAAGAACAACCTAAAACAACACCACTATGGCAGTCCTACTATTGATTATCACAATTTTAAGAAAAAAACACTTTTAATATGTGCTTTTCATTCCTTATCAATACAGTGATGTATTAAAGGACTCTTATTAATAAAGTTTTAATTAGTGGTTTTAATGTTCACATTAGCAGTTGCACCATTTTGATTTATATCATTTCAATTCCACTTGGCTTTTATCACCTAATTAATTTGGTGTGCACAATATTTTGGAGAAAATATGCATTAATTACATATTCCATCACAATAAACTCTATTGATTACCCAATCTTAATTCTTGTGCCAAAACAGCAGGTTAAACCCCTGTCAAGGTTCCCCAAAAGAGACCCTGTGCCACTCAAACTGACTTCCTTGCAGATTGATGCCAAATGCAGAAGATAACTTGAGTTTCCAAAAAGAAAACAAGAACTAGTGACAATTTCTAATGGATAGACATCTTGATTTGGCCCCTGACTATTTATAAGGATTAATCCACCCCCTGTCTAAGCCAATTGATTGATCATCATAACCATGTTTCTCTTAAAACAATTCACTCATACTATATAATTCATACATTGCAATAAAGATAATTATTGAGTTTCCAAATATTCCTCTTGTAGCTTTCTAATACAGCCCAGTTACAACATTTGCTTTCTGCTTTTTAAAAGTATGATTTGAGGTTGAAGATCACTATGGTAAAAAATGGGGAAAACTTCTGAAAATCCACATAAATGTATTTTTATCTTCTCTAAAAATAGCCAGGACCATTAACCCTGGTTGTATAGGCTAGATTTTGATATATTAATTTTACTATTTGGGCCAGTTACAATAGATTAAATGTGAATTCCTTATTCTAAAATAAAAATGCCAATTCTTTATGTTTTTGAGCTACAGCATCTCAATTACACATCTAAAATGTGCCAGTTTGGCTGAAAGCTTTTGTTCAAAAATCAAATTATTGTATACTTGCGCTACAGTGAAAAAGTTTATTTCCACATAATAAAGAGCTATACAAAATTTGATATTATATATCTTCAAGTCTTCTAAAATATTACTAAAATGGATTCTATACTTTAACTGTAGTTTAAAAACTATGTCAACAAGCAAAAATACTTCAGGTTTAAACAAATTCAACTCAGATGTGACCAAAAATAGCTTATCTGTAAATGAAATTAGAACTCAATGAAATTATATTAATTTACATTAGATTTGGGTTATATAAACTTTGCTTTCCAATGATTTTATCTTTTTTACATCTGAGTATGATTTTTTAAAATATGAAGTATTTTTGCTTGTCATCATAGGTTTTAAAACTACTGTATATTGAATTCAGACCAATTTCTTTCTTTAAAAGTGACCCCAAATTAGCCATATGTGACACTATCTCTCCCCTAGATGCCTTATAAATCCATCAATATAGCTGTATCTACGGCCTCCAAATACATCATCAACCATCCCAAGACCAAAACTCCAAGAATATCTTCAAGAAGCAGCCTTCTAAGGCAAAAGCGCCTCAAAGGCCCCCACACCCAATCTGAGCCTGAGAAAACCAGACACCCCTTTTCTACACCCCTTGGACTCCCTATATAAGCTTTTTGACTTCAAATGTCACTCTGACCCCACATAGAGCCTGAGGAGAAGCAGAAACAACAATCTAATCTGGGTGGCTCTAATGAGGACTAAATTAAGCTACAGGATCTCCACACTGTCCATAATATCAACAACTGCAATGCTGCCTTGGATATTTCCACAAGGTTCCCTGAGCACTATCCAAATATGTCAAAGGGGGTGGTGCACTTCTTGTTGTTTTAGATGAGTAATTTTGATTGTAATTACAATAAGTAGACTATTTGATGACACCACTTCTAATATAATCTATTTTGCTGCCCAGAAAGGCTCACAATGTATGGATTCATTAGGTCTGAGGCTTTAACAATTAAAAAAATGTGATGATACCTTTTATTATCTTCAGCAGCTGATCTGCTGATTTCATTGTCAGGCTATCCTAATTGCCAAGAACTAAACCTCAAATGAGGTTATCAATGATGTTCTTATCAACCTTGATGATTCCCAACTTGCCTCTGAGAGTGACACTATTAATATGCAGCAATGTTTCACTGGTCAGCAGTATGCTTTAAGCACCAAAGACTTCAGTGCTACATCAAGTAATAAGTTGATCCTAACTGAGGAGCAAAACCCATCCTTTCATGGGAAGTTCTTACTCCTTCACCATAATAGTGTTAATGCTAAGGAGATATTAATCTGTTTTACCACCTCTTAATATTGCACTACCTCTTGAAATACAAGACCTGGCTTGCAAACAACACCTTCTACAACTTCTCAAAGCTCTTCATCCATCTTTAGACATCCCTTTACAGGTTGTATATCTAGTCATTCCTCTTGTCTGATACTTCTTTCCCAATAAGAAGCAAGAAGCCTATGATCCCACAATCTCAAGCACAAGTTGGATGAAATCATATATAGCTTAGAAGAGGAGCTCATGGAGATAAGAGGGTGTAAGAAGAAGAGACCCTCCCAGTAATATTATGCCACTACACCCAAGTATCAGGCAGAAAACATGACAAGTCATAACTACTGGTTATTGATTGTGACCAAGCTCAAACAAATGTGTTAATAAAATTCTTCACATGCTCTTCTCTGGGATGCTGCTTCCTTTTTTTCAGGCACTATGTTGCCGCCTGCAAAAGTGCTCAGATCTCTATGAGCTTGTCAATTAAGAGAGGAGAAAATAGACAAAGTACACATTTAACTGCTTTTCTGCACTTGTACTATTAATAAAGGAGAGTACAATGCCTTCTATGATACCTTTCTCCACTACCCTTACATTGTTGCTA
The DNA here is from genome assembly GCA_014839935.2 of Entomophthora muscae. Taxonomy (NCBI): domain Eukaryota; kingdom Fungi; phylum Entomophthoromycota; class Entomophthoromycetes; order Entomophthorales; family Entomophthoraceae; genus Entomophthora; species Entomophthora muscae. The sequence goes on along the minus strand of QTSX02000002.1, from coordinate 813,735 downwards.
ACCAGGCAGCATTTCTCCTAATTTATTGAGTGATTGAAACTCAGTGGGCTGGGGTTTTTCAAGGAGCACATGGTCTATAAAAGGCATTAACTCAATTCAGTATAACTGCTTCAAAAAGACCAAAGATAGGCTAATCAAGAACCCATCTTTCCTTGAAGGATTATGTTGAGCAACTTAAGTTATTCTTGTTATGTTTAATATTATAGATAAATGTTAGCCTTGCCAATGTACTCTATCTGTCTTATGCAAGAGCACTACAGATTACAGCAGAATAGAACTTTAAATATAATTACTTTTATTTGGACTGGAGTACAATCTAGCCAGCAGCTGTATCTATCCAGGTGTAACTAAGAGCTTGTTATCATCCTTTCAGGTGTCTATATATACTGCAACAACTCTTGTTCTTGTCTTTTCAGAAATTTCTCAGATCCTACCTTATCAATAGGTCATTTTGTACTTGCTACATCTATTTTTATTGGCTGTCCTTGGCATGTGTGCTGCTACTGGCCTTCATAAGGCGTACATGGCACCTCAGCTATAGCCTAGGCTCTTCTGTAGCTAGCCTACTGATAATTATTAATTGGCTGCGCCATCTTGTGCCTCTGGTGGCACTAAGGCATCACCCTTCTTTTTTGTTGATGCTTAGGTATATTTCAAACCTTGTCTCTCCATCTAAGAAATGTTGGGACTCCTTTTGGAATTTAATCAGTGATCTTTTTCTGGATGACAATCCTTTTTCTTATTAATATGACAGATCAATTTTGGGGATTATACGCCTTATATTAGCTGAATCAATCCAATATCAACCCAAGGATGATTGGCATGTAGTAGTGACCCAAACTAATAAGGAACCAATAATTTTCCATGTAATGTCAATGAAAACCTGTTATTTCCTATCCTTTTGTGCATCATTTGTTTGATATACATATATACACCTTTCAGGTTGGGTGAGGCTGAGTTAATACTGTATCCAGTGTGAAGAAAAGAGAGGTATACAATTGATAATTGAGTGATTACATTGTGTTTAATTACTGATAATTACTATATTGGCTGAAAATTATACACTGTATAATAGTCATATCAGTTATGATAAACCAGTAATTATAAAGTGTATAATTATTACACTTAATAGAGTGATAGTCTAGTGATAATACAGTGTGTAACTGATAAATATCTGTGTGCAATTGTTAGACTGATCATTTGTGGTCAATCAGCCTAATATCACAGGTGAAACATCCAATCTGCTAAAAGGCTGGGTCAGGAAGCCCAAATTCAATAAGATAATGGTACATGTCAAGACAAAACAGACAATCTCTGACTGTCTGTCTAAGACAGGCATCAAGAGGAAGGATGATCCCCCAAAGAAGATAAAGGTGATGAAAAAGTATACTGGGATCTGTCTGCCTGTCAGTCCTTACTTAATATCTTAAGGATACTAAGCTTGAATACTTAAAAACTATATATGTTGCTCTCTTAACCAATGTTTAATCATTTTACCTAATATACTTCTCCTCTTCTTATGTCTTCTTTTCTTTTCATCTGATATTTTTTGACCTTTATTTAGCATTTTGTATTATTATATGTTTAATTTAGTGTTAGTTCATAGATATTAATATCAAATTGTCTGTTTTTTAGATATCTTGACTCTGGATCTTTATATAGCCTTGTTGCTACTAATCAACTCTTTGATTATATTGAATAATTTGAATTCTGAGCTTTTCTATTCTAGATATGATTTTAAAGTGTTTTATATGTTTTTATGTGTTTTTTCTTAAAACATAACCGTTGTTTGAGATAGTGCTTTCTTAGCTACAATGCATTAAATCAAAATGTTGTATTTACTAATGTGTTTGATATAGCGTAATTTGAGATAACATATTTTGAGATGGCATATTTGAGATGGTGTGTTGCAACTTTTGGGTGCATTAATTTTAGAGCTCTGTGCACTATATTTTCCACTGACTTGCTCTGTTTTTATAAATTTAATAATTATTGGGTGATTCTAAGTCTGGATATATGTTTTATATTTTGGTCTGCTTATTCATATATTATATTCAATATAGGGGCTAAATTTTAATATAAAAAGTTTATAGTTTTTTGGTGTGGTAAATTAAATGCTTTGCACACTATAGTTGCTACTAACTAACCCCCTTTTTATTGAAGATTTTGAATCCTTGGAAATTTTGAGTCCAACCTTGTGTTTTTATTTTTTTAAAGAATTTATGTCCTTTAATTTATGTTTGAAGTCATCAGGCACAGTTGTGCCATGAATTCAAGATAGTTTTTCTATATACTGTCTTTCTAAATGGCGTTTTATTGATGGCATTTTCTATATTATGTCTTTCTAGATAGTTTATCCCACAAAAATAGATGATATATTATTAAAAATATAACATTTTTTGGCTTTTAGGTGGTTTATTTTAAAATATTTTATCAAAAATAACTTTATTTTTCAAGCCTGTGCTTCTTTAAATCATTTTCACTTTAATATTGAGTATAAATATAAATCAACTTTTTCACCAATAGAAAGATCAGGAACTTGGCTTCTCTTTGTAGATCAAAGTAGAAAAAAATTGTCTAGTGTCAAGGGTCTGGATGTACAAGCATTCTGGCTACTGCCAACCTACTTATCATCCAGCCATTGCCCAATTTATTCCCCTTCCAATATGCTGTTCAACATACCAAGAATGGTAACCAAGCAATATCACCTGACTGTCCAAGTATCCAGTGGCTCAAGCCCATCTAGCACATGATCAACCCGTAGGTTTGATCCAACTAAATCCCCACCACAGTCAGGTCTATATAAGTGAAAAGTATTATCCAATAAATATACTTCTCTTCTTTCTTAATTCCATGTTGGAGCTTCCCCAAAAGGTGCTCCTTATCACTGGTAGTAGCTACAGTTTTTTGACCACGCCTATAAAAGAGAAAATGACTGACCAAAACCTGCCCACCTTTGCTAACGTACTCAACCAGGCCACATCCCAGAATACCTGGAAAACATACTTCTGCGCCCACAACATTGATGAAGATATACCTAGTGGATGAACCGTATTCAAAGGTCTGGTCATGCCTAAAGCATGCACCAAGATTATTCAATACAAAGGCTCTCTTCAACATAAAACAAATGCACAACCACCTATCATAGGTGAAGTGACTAACACCAAATACATTGGTATTGACAAGTGCTTTGGCAAAAACAAAGGAAACATCGTCAACTGGCTAGACCACTCAGCTGCTAAACTCCGCATCAGCCACATTCCCCACAAAAAATGGATCCAGGAAGCCAGCAAACGCCTATACAAAGCCGCAGCTAACTGGTTTGCCACCTGGGTTTACTCACAAACTGACAACCATCTTGACAACTGGGAAGAGTTCAAAGCAGACATCACCCACAATTTCTGCGTCACTGAATCCCTCCAAGTCATTGCAATACAGCTCAGTAATCTTTCTCAGAAGACCACTATCACAGCTTACGCCAACAAGTTTGAGGAAATATGTCGCAAAATCTAAAACCTAGCACAAGCTGACAATGTACACACCAGAGCATCATTCATCAGCAGAATGAAACCCTCTGTTGCTGCCCTCATCCATCCAGAGTCTAACACCTCCATGCCTGTGCTCATTGCAGAAGCCAAGCGCGCAGAAAAATGCGCCAACATGGAATATGCTGCACATAATAGCAACTGCACCTCAAACAGCAATGGCAGAGAAAGCTCCAATGACAACAAGCGCCAAAACACCTATCATAGCAACAGCAACTCCAATTGCAACAATGGCAATTGCAGCCAAAGTGCAAACTGCTCCTGTCCCAAGAAAAAGGACACTGCTAAAGTAAAAAATGCTGAAACAGCAACCTGCTATGAATCTGACCCCACATTCTCTGACCTTGAAGGTCTCAAAACAGAGGAACAGGGAAAAGAAGAGGGGGAACAGGTTTAAGTGCCCCTGTCTCCCCCCAATTTGACAAGAAATTGTACCAAGGCACAAATTTTGCTACCAGCATCCCCTGTGTCCTGCAATCCTCCATTTTTATGAACTTAAAAATTAAAGATTGCTCACAACTTCTTATCTATCCATGCACTTACAAATCACATACACATAAATTTTTATTTGACTCTGGTGCACAACACACTATGATTAGCAAACTTTTTGTAACCAAGTACAAAATACCAGTTGTCAAATCCAACTTCAAATACGCCAGAATGGTAGATATATCAAAGGTTCTACTCAAAGGCAAAACAACTCCCTTCAGAATTGACCTCCAAGGCATACAAACATGCATCAAAGGACTTGTCATGAAAAAAATAAACTACAACATTGTAGCAGGCATGGACTGGTTCACCTGAGTAAACCCAGTGTATATTGGAAAACAAAAACCATGACCATCAAACGCAATGGAGTCAATTTCAACATTCTCAAAGAACCCAATGACCTCATTCTAAGAGACACAGTATTTGTCCAGGTCAGAAACCAAGATGACTCAGAACATCTAACCAAAGATAGTACCCTCCACATAATAAGGTACACTGAATTCAATAACATATAAACACAAAAAATCCAATGCCCAGAGCTTGCAGTACTCCTAAATGAATACGCTCACATATTCAAGGAGAAACTCACAGAGTTACCCCCCCCCCCAAACAGGAGGTAAAACATGGCATTGACTTATGCAAGGCCATGCCTAAACCTGCACCCCTCTACAGACTCTCCCCCATGGATACACAAACCCTCAAAACACATATTGAAGACAATCTAGCTAAAGGCTTCATCTGCCCATCTGAATCCCCATGGGGGGCAGCAGTATTCTTTGTAAAGAAAAAGGAAGGCACTCTACATCTAGTAACTGACTACAGAGTACTAAATGCAAGCACAGTAAAGAATAAATACCTTCTTCCACTTATAGAGGATCTGTTTGCAAGACTCTCAGGTGCCATATTTTTCTCCAAAATTGACCTCACCTCAGGTTAAAACCAAGTTGAAGTAAAGGAATAGGACATACTAAAGACTGTGTTCTGTATGCAATTTAGATCCTTTGAATGTAGAGTAATGAACTTCGGGATGACTACGCTCCTGCAACGTTTTTCACCATGATGAACCAAGCACTAAACAATCTTTCAAATACATTATTCTACCTTGAAAATATCATTATATTCTCAAAAACAAAAGAGGAACACCTCATGCATGTCCACAAGACACTCAATTGGCTTGCAAAGCACAAACTTCATGCAAAACCAAGTAAGTGTCAATTTATGGAAAAGGAACTCCTGTTCTTGGGCCACATTGTCTCTGATGGTGGTATTGAAGCAGATCCAGACAAAATTAAAGCCATAAATAACATGCAACACCCCACCTCTGTTAAACAAGTTAGATGCTTTCTTGGTATGATAGCTTACCTAAGGAAATACATCAAAGACTGCGGAAAACTTACCGCACCAATCAAAGACTTAACCAAGGGTAATGCCAGAAATAAATTCATCTGGACTCCAGAATGTGACAAGAATTTCCATTTATTAAAACAAGCTCAGATTAAAGCACCAATCTTGCAATACCCTAACAATAACAGGTTCTACAAGCTTGATTCAGATGCCAGCAACACTGCCATTGGCGCAGTCCTGTGCATCTGCCAGACAGAGCAGCAAGACTTTCTGCCGGTATGTTACAAGAGCAGAAAACTAACTAATACTGAGCAGAGATACCAAATACACAATAAGAAATTGCTAGCAATATATCACAAATGCAAGAAATAGAGACGTTATCTGGAAGGACATTTAAACGTCTGAGCACTAACTGACCATAAATCCTTAATCTATTTTTAAAACTCAGAATGCACTTACATGGCAACAAGCCAAATGTATGTCCTTTCTGGAACAGCTTAACCTGGACATCCAGTACAAAAGGGGGCAGAGCTGTTCACAGCTGATGCTCTCTGTAGACTATTTCAGCCTAGAGAGGATCACCCTGATCACCTGGACCCTGAATGGCCAACCTATATAATACTGAGTATAAAACCAAAGGGAAAGACCCCTCAACACACCAACTGACCCACAATACATTAGTAAGAAAAAAAAAGTATTTCCATGTATCAAATGGCACAGTATACCAAATTATCAATGACAAACACATCCCGTACATTCCACTTGCACAAAGAGTTGACACCATACTAAGACACCACTACCTACTAGGACATACAAAGGCTAACAGCCTGTACCTCACACTAAAAGAGATAGTACGGTGGCTCAACTTTAAACAGGATATAGTTGATGTTCTGAAAAAGTTCACAGTATGCAAGAAGTACACCAGTACAAAGACTCCTCAGCCAACGGTCAACCCAGTACCAGACCCTGAACCATTCAAGGTTTGGGGACTGGATGTAGTGGGTCCCTTCCCTAAACAAAAACAAATCAACGCTTTTTAATTGTAGCTATTGACTTTGCCACACTCTGGCCCATCTACTGGGCAACAAAAAACCACAAAGCAGAAACCATCAACTGTTTCATTAACAAAGCAATCATAGCCAACTACAGCACTCCAGACTACATAATAACTGATGGAGCAACAGAGTTATCAGGCCACATAGTAAATGACAACTTAAAGTCCAAAAACGTTAAACACTCCACAACCTCTCCATACAGGCCACAGGCCAACAGTAAAGTGGAACGCCTCAACAGCAGACTTATCAGAACCCTCAAGAAAATAATGGATGGCAAAGCCAAAGACACATGACCACAATACGTGAAACATACATTATTAGTATCCAGAGTCTGCACCAATCAAGGAACAGGCTATTCACTGTTTGAGCTAGTATACAGATACAAACCAGAAGTAATCACCTGCAACAAACAGCCATACATAAAGATCTCCTGGGGAAACCTCCTACAGTAGATCAAGCACCAAAACAACAACACATTTGCCTCAAAGCTAAAATAGCTGAAATGAAGAGGCTCAAGACACAAAAGGTAATCTCCACAGAGGAACCACTTCCCATCAACTCCCCTGTCTGGATTCTAGCTGGCAACAGAAAGAAGCTAGACTCAGTACACCAGGGACCAGGAAGAGTCATCAAATACATACCAGAGCACAACACTTACCTAGTAAAATTCCAAAGTGCCAAAAACCCAATTATCAAGAAATACCACAGAACCTGTCTCTGCCTCAGTAAAGGAAAGCACTCAACCAGACTGGTTCCACTAGTAAACAGCTCCAGGAGCATCAGGCGGCAGCCGTGAAAACAAAGTCCCCTCCTGATACATCAGAGTAACCCCTTAAGGGGTGTGTATCAAGGGTCTGGATGTACAAGCATTCTGGCTACCGCCAACCTACTTAACATCCAATCATCGGCCAATTTAGTCCCCTTCCAATATGACGTTCAACATACCAAGAATGGTAACCAAGCAATATCATCTGACTTTCCAAGTATCCAGTGGCTCAAGCCCATCTAGCACATGACCAACCCCTAGGTTTGATCCAACTAAATTCCTGCCACAGCTAAGTCTATATAAGTCTAAAGTATTACCCAATAAAATATACTTCTCTTCTTTCTTAATTCCATATTTTAAGCTTCCCCAAAAGGCACTCATTATCACTAGTTAGAACTTTTTTATTTTATATTATTTACAATAATCTATCTTTCAAATTAAACTAAGCTCTGCTAAAAATTAAATAGTTTGTGTATTATAAAATAACCTGATCCCTAAAATAATGATACAGCTGTTTAAAGATCTCCAATTCAATTTTTATAGGCTATTTAAACAGTTGAATATCTTATTTCAGAAGAATGGCCTTGATAGGCTTGATATATTGAAGCCATTCCCATCTAGTAATCAAACGTCAGAGTTTTAGTACAACCCCCACATTACATCATCTTGCAATTATATAACACAAACTTAAAGGCAACAAGTATTTTGAAATCAAATATTCTTTCTAATAAACAGCAAACATGGCTAGTAATTAGATCACCAATTTTAACCCACCTGTTATTTGCACTATTTATTTCTGGTGTTACATAATAATTACTGCGCTTATCTCTTCTTTGGGAAATTGACTACTAGGAGACTGATGTATCATTGATGGGGACACCAATTTCAACTGCCTTGATTTTTTCTGTACCAATATTAAAAATACATCTAAGACACCATGTTTTATATAATTTGATTCACTCAACTCACCTTCATTATATATACCCTCTTATTAAAAATAGCATTGTCCCACAACACAGCCTTCTTGATTCTATTATTAAGCTACACTGATACAATCCTTTTAAAACTTGTAAGCATCCAGCATAACCTCTATCTGAACTAATTATTGGCCATTTTCAAGGTGTGACCAGGGGGTTAGACAAAATTTATTTTAAAAAGCTGATGTAAAAAACTTTGGCTGGTAATTCATACCCTACTCCAGGTCACTATAAAAAGTCTCTACAGGGAAGAGGCTGGAGCAAGGAGCCAAGTTTAGGGGTTTAATTATATTATTTTGGAACCAACCCAACTGAAAATTTGCTCCAATATTTTTTACCCTGTATTTTTCTTTAGTAAAATGTGGAGCCAGTATGTTCCTGAAAGATTTCCCATATTAATTGAGAAGAACAGTGAAATGCATTCAGGTAGACTGGTAAGATGTTGATGAAAAAAGATACCTAATCTGGGAAAGATGGGGAAATACTTTATCACATCAATGCTAGTGAGAGGCAGCTGATGAAGCTTGTAAAATCTTTTTCCTGACCTGAGATATATTTTAAGATTTGTGGTAAGGAGATGAGTAAGTATCCAGAAATAGTGCGCTCTAAATGGGTGAAGAGTCCACATTTAAATATTAAAAATAAGGAGAATATAATAGAGGCTAAATTCAATTGAGAACATTCATCCAAGTGACGCAACATCTTTGATTACTCCCTCTCAGAAAATAACGCCCCAAGTAGATCACCAAATAACTCACTGAATGGCTCACTGACCAACCAGTAAGTTGGTGGCACTACTATCAGTTGAACATCTATTACAAGGATCAAATAATCCAGATCCTAAACAGAATACAACTTGAATAAGCCTTGTGACTTAAGAGGAACATAACTCAGATAAGCCTCATGACCTCCATGACGTACATGGACATTATGTGGCTCTCCATGATACTATATATTATCATATATTCATATCCAATAAAGTATCATTCTCCTCTTAATTTTCATCTTTATCTTGTTTATTATACTTCCCAGATGTATACACACAGCACAAGAGAACTTTATTATAAAAAGTTTGATGTTGGGTTTTAACCCCAATCCTATAAATAATTAACTGGTTTAATTAATCTATAGAGGCTTTAAATTACATTGTATAGATTCTACAAAGAGAAGATTAGTTGGAGGGAGACTTTAGAATAATTATAATGGCTGAAAAATCCACTATGGATGGGATTCCTTCCTTTCATCAGGTTGTGATGCAGAGCAGCTCAGATGTATGATTATGCTTAATGAAAACCTAGGATCTTTTTATCTAGTCTAATTTATAAAGGAATTAATTTCAAAGGGATTTAAAACTAGAGAACCACATGAGAACCAAATAAAGCATTTAATAAGAATTAAGGTTGATTTTAAAACAGAGAGAGGCTTCAAAAAAGTTCAACAAGTTGTGAGTATCATTCTCCTTGAAATCATAAGAGAGCTATTGCAGTGCTACATAAGCTGTAATATCTGAAAGGTTGCTACCAACTCATTTATGGAAACCCCCAACCTTTTATTTCTGAAAAATTTTGAATTCCAGTGCTAAACTTTTTTATATTAAAAAGATGTTAGTAACAATCATTTAGCTTAAACTTTATTACTGACACACATGTAATATTTCTTGAGGTAGTTCCGTTATGTTTATCTTCTAAGCTTTTTATATTAATAATAGATAGATTATTTACAAATCACATTTTAATAGCTAGTAAAATCATATGGTAATCATACAAGACCCATTTTTCAGAAATATTAATAAATGTCAAGAAAAATATGAAATAACATATTAACTCATCAAAAATTCTTCATTGTTAAACATCTCTAAAAATATACAACTTTTTAAAAATACAAGCATAAAATATATTATACTCACTTTATATAAACTATATTTTATTTATTGGTGTGGATATTGTAAATTAGCAACTTTAAGCTTATGAACCAAATTTAATTCAAGGAAATTTTATTATATAATTTACTATTTTAAATTGAGGGTCAAGTCTTGACTTAGGTGAAAGCTTGTTCTTGTTCAAACATCATGGGCTCAAAATACTTTTCTTCTGTACTAGAGTATTTGATAATACTATAAGTATTTTTTCAGTACACATGCAGTAGTTTTCAAACCTGTTGAGATAAATGTATATTAGTCAGTTTAGAACTCATATATTCAGTCACACATAAAATTTCTTCTTTCTAGATCTAAATAGAAGATAGTTCCACAGAAAATGCACGCTATTTGGCAAAAAGGATGTCTAGTAACACAACAACCTATGCAAACTGAGAAAAAAGTATGATGATTCAACAACAAATGTACCAAAAAATAGAATACATGATTTCAGTCACAGAGTGCAGCTACTATGTTTACTATATTTTTATTAATACATAGAAATCAGTCACAAAAGTAAAAAAACTCAATACAACAACAAGCCCAATAGTAACTGAAAAAGACAACAAAAATATCAAATATCTAAACTAAGAAGTGTAATGCATATATAATACTATAACCAGTCCATTCTAATTAAGTCATATAATCTAGAATACAATCAGGAAAGAAAGTGTTCTAAGTGTCTTTTTTGGTATTAGAATTAATAAAAAATCAAATTTATCAAAGAATACAAGTAACAGTGCACATTTACAACCAAAAATAATTAATATAGAAATAAAAAACCTAATTTGAAATAAACAGTAGTGACTACAAGCTTTCATGCTATTATTTATGGACAGATAAGAATTAAAAAATAAATAATATAGATAGACTGATTTTAATTTTACTTTATTTTTATACCAAAATGAATGCATCACAACAACAGAGCCAAGGAGCCAGAGGAGTACACTGCAGGCATAGACACCTTTTTGGGTCAAAAAATTGAGTTTGTGCAACACAAGTGCCAACTCAGGAAGAATATGGGAGAGGAGAGAATAAGAATGAGGTTTGTTGTATTTCTGCGTAGAGTTGGTAGTTGCTTTCACTTAACTCAAAATATGATCCTTCTATTACTAAAGATAAGGTCAAGATAAGTTCTAGCCTAATGCGTATAATAAAGTTAAAGTATGTAAATTTGATCTTTTATTTAATCAATCAAGAAGGAATTTATATAGTAACAGAAGAGATTAACAAGAGACACAGAACATCAGGATCATCTGGCTATAGCCTTGTTTCCTCTATCCTTAGCCCACTATTAAACTAACAATTAACTGATCATTAGTTAATATGAGCTCAGGAAACAACTTAGTTGATCATTTGACCTTGTTATCATCCAGAGCAAGAGTACCATTGCTCCATGATTCACCAATCTTAATGGATCAAATGCGTGAGTATAGTAGTGGCTAGTTTACAACTAATCACCTCACAACATTTCCCCCCACTAAACTAGAAGTTACTGTAGAAGTCCTTTAACTTTCTTTAGTATGATAAACCGCCCAAAAAGGAACAGGAAACCAGTTGTCTGCTATACCAATGTTCCCAAACAGAGGATCCACCAAGCTCAAAAGAGAATACCCAAAGTTCCAGTTGTAACTGCTCACAAACACTTGCCTGTTCTAGCTTTAGAAGAAACGGAATTCACCGAGATTTTAGGAGGCAAGATATATGAAGCCTTCTGTAGTACCTCCAGTACTACCTCTAACAAACCCAGTCCCTCTTCAAGTAAGTCAGGAACACAAGACTCTGGTATGTCTACGTCCAACCAACTTTCAACAATTGTCAAGAAAAGAAGTTGTAGTAACAAAAGTAAGACTGCTTCCACCACTCCAACAGATAAGATTGATGAACCTGCTCCAAACTTAGCCAATCTACTCAAAACTCTGAACGAAAACAAGGTGGAAATTACTCCCATAACAGTCCAAGAAGATAGTCAAGGCTCTTATATTGAACTAGCCACCCATCTTTATTAGGAGAAATTTCTCATCCTTCAATTCCGTGGCCCAGTGGTTATGTGGTCTACTCTTATGCTGGCCCTAGAGAATCCTTATGTAATCTCCACCAAGAGACTCAAAGCAGGGAATGATATTCATTGGCGTATACCTCAAGTGAATCTTGTAGGGTATTCCCAATTATGCCTCCAGGACTTCTCCTTTGATGGAATATACCTAACAGACAATCAGAACTCTTGTGCCCTCAAATTTCTTGAACTGGTCTTTTTGGCATGGACTGATCCTTGGTCTGCTGTTGGGCCGGTGCCATTATGACATGGGTCAGATAGCCATGAATACTGTTTGCAAATAGCAATGGGTACTGCTCTAGAGCTCCTAAGCTATAATTGAGCGGGAAGTAGACAATCCATGACTTTGGTTGGAAACTTGGTACTTAGTGGCTCCAAAGTTGTGTATCACCAAAGGCTTCACCATATGCCCAAATATATTGAATGGCTGTTGGGGGTCATGTACTCTTTAGGAGGCAAAACACCCAAGAAATATGCCCAGCAAGAAAGCCTTCTCTGGGAGTGCATCTTACTTGGAATTGCTTTTCCTCATTCAATTGGCATTAACCGTGTTAATTTCCCTCCTGTCAATGATTCCCCATTTCTTCCTTTTGCATTTTATTAGATATCTAGTGTTTGGCTAACCTACATGGCCATTGCAAAAGTCTTCATCCAGTTGCGTCTGGGGCTAGAGACAGAAGTATCTCAATAAAGAACAAATTGCTTAACCCTATTAATTCTTCTTACTATAAGTTTATCTCTTCTTGATGTGATGAGGATAACAACCCATGGACTATTTTCATTAGGTTTTTCTTTTTCTGAATTATTATTCATAAAGGGATTTATGCTTGATCACTTGGAGCCTTGTGCATGTACTGTGCATGGACTCAAGTGATCAGTTGGCCAGTTTTCAGATCCTTGAGGGTATAACTATCTACTCCCACTTTCTGGACTACCTTGACTGGACCTTGCCATAATGAGGCAAGTTTACTTTTTGCAACTGTACCCTTGGTTGCTGAAGAAGTATACCAAGCTTCCTATTTTTTATGCAGGAAGGGCAGATTGGTTTTCTAAAGCACAATCCATATCTTTCTCCTTTGTTGCTAAATTGGTGGAGTACGCCTCAGACTGTAACTTGATTAGCGTCTGTGCTAGCCTCTTCAAATAAGGATCAGGGGTAAGGAAATTGTTAGTTTTAACTAAACTGTAAAGGTGTGGTGGGAGACTTGGCTGTTGACCATAAAGAAGTTGGAAGGGACTTTTTCCTGTAGCCCTGTGGAACCCTATGTTGTACACAAAGGTAGCTGCCGGAAGATATGTATCCCATTCCATTTCATACTGGTGACTAAGCTTCCTTATGATTGTACCAAGCTTCCATTTGTCCTTTCTACATTCCATTTGTTTGGGGGTGGTATGGTGTTGAAAGAGTGCCACAGATACCCATAAGTTTTTTCAGTCTGGGTATCATGTATCCTGTGAAGTTGGTCCCATTATCTGTTAGCAATATCTGGGGGCAGCCATGTTTGTATAGTATGTTCTCTAGAATGAACTTGGCTGTTGTCAGCGCCAACTGGTTGGAAATTGCTTTTGTTTCTACCCATTTTGTAAGCTGATCTACTGCTACAATTATGAACTTTTTCTTGCTAGCAGTTAGTGGAAGGGGACCTACTACGTCTATAGCAACAGTATGAAATGCAAAACCAGGTCAAATAGGCCAGTGCTGGTAACGCGAGACCTTTGGTTGCTCTATTGTACAGTCATGACAAGTGGCCTGGGTTTCTGCTACATCCAAATGCATACCTTCCCAGTAGCAATGCTGCTGTAGGAGGTTGAGGGTTTTATGGATACCACCATGGCCCACAGTACAATGTGCTGATATTATTATGTCTGTCTATAAGGATGGGCAAATATATGGTAACCACTTCCCTTTATACAACTTAAAAAGCTGATTGTCCTTGACGCGGGTGTCCACCGCAAGAGACTTCAGAATTTTCTGAATCTTGAGCGGCTCCTCCCCCCACATAGAAGGTTTCAGCATCAGTTTGTCATAAAGTTTGTCTGCTGCTGAGGAGATCAAAGCTATGATGGGAAGATGGGAAAGACAGTCTGCATTCTGGTGCATGACTCCCGCACAATGGATCATCTTGTAATCATAGGCTTGTAGCTTAATAGCCCATTGTGCCAGTTGTCCCTCCAGATTCTTCAGAGTTTTCAACCATTTAAGCAAGGCATGATCAGTTATCACTGTGAAGTGTACTCCGTGAAGGTAAACTCTAAATTGTTGGCAGGCATAGATGACTTCCAGGCATTTTCTCTCAGTGACTGTGTAGTTCCTCTTGTGACTATTGAGTGTGCAAGAACAATAACCTACAGGATGGTCTTGAATATTGTCATCCAGCTGAGAAAGAACAGCACTAATTGCTGTCACACTGGCATCTGTGGTACAATGAAAGGGCGCTCAAAATTAGGATAGGAAAGTACTGGCTCTGTTACTAGGGTGGCCTTCAATTCCTTGAAGGCTTTCTGGCATTCTTCTGTCCATGAAAACTCAACGTCATTTTTCAACAAGTGAAATAGTGGTCCTCCTAGGCCGGCAAAGTTTGGGATAAAGCGTCTATAATAGCTGATCATTCCTAAACACACCTGGACATCTCTCTTGTTGGAAGGCGTTTGCATGTGTGTGATAGCTTCAACCTTGGCAGGAACAGGCCGCAAACCATCCTTACTGATAATATAACCAAGGAATTTCAGATGTTCCTTAAAGAAGTTACACTTCCTTGGTTTTAACTTAATGTTGGCAGCAATCAGACGCTGAAATACTGCCTCCAAGTGGTCCAAATGCTGGCCAAAGGTTTGTGAAAAGATGTTAATATTATCAAGGTAGACCAGAACACAAGTCAACTTGAGGTCTCCCATCACAGAGTCCATGGCCCTTTGGAAAGTTGCGGGAGCATTTGCAAGTCCTTGTGGCATCCTGGTAGGTTGAAAAAGGCCTTGCTCCGTAATAATGGCACACTTTTCCTGGTCTGCCTTTGGAAGGTCAATCTTCCAGTATCTGCTGACCAGATCCATTGCGCTGAAGTATTTTGCACCACCCAGCTTGTCCAATGTGTCATCAATGTGGGGCAATGGATAAGAGTCTTTTTTAGTAACAGAGTTCAATTTGCGGTAGTCCATTACTATGCGGTTAGACCCATCCTTTTTCTTTACAATTAACAATGAGGAAGACCAAGGGCTTTTTCTTGGTACCAAAAGACCAGATGCAAGTAACTTCTGTAGTTCTTTATTGACAATGGCTTGGTTGGCCAGACTGCGCCTTATTGGCCTAGAGCGTATAGGGGCAGTTCCTTGCGTATCCAAAACATGTTTAACTCTCAGAGCTTTCCCTAGGTCTTGATCATTCTCTGCAAAGACGTCCTTGTATTTCTCAAAGAGTCAAATAGCTTGGTCCTTTTGGTCTTCTGTTAGTCCATTTAAATATTTGCGTGGAATAAGCAACAGAACGCTTGGCTGGTTGCAAGGTAGTGTGAATTCACTGAACTCACCAAGTGGGGTGGCATCCATAAGCCTAGAGTTCTCTTTATAGCTTCATGTAGCCTAAAAGTTGGTGTTTCTTCACCTTCAGCAATTTATCAGAAAGGTTCCCCAGGAGTAACAGAATCTCTTCCAATGATGGCCTGACAATACCAGGTAAAATCCAAGGTTCCAGTTGCAAACCATTGTGAAGTCTAAATACTTCACCACGCATACCTTTAGGGAAACTGAGACTTAGACCTGTATTTTGAATCACTTGAGACCCAATTGGAATGGAGAATTCACTAGAGGAATATAAGGGAATCCCTTTGTACTCCTTAGTGGCCAGAGGTAGAACCTTGATTTTGCGCTGGCGCAAGGTGTACACTACTGGCATATCTCCATCAGCATATTCCATGTTAATATAATGGATTTTCTTGGTAGGGAGGTCCCTTGGTCCGTCTCCATGATAGAACACTGGTACCAAGTGACCCAAAATGCTGAAGGTGCTATCCCAATGATTGATGCATTTTCTGTAGGTTGCCATGAAGCTGGTACCAATCAAGATATCATAGCTTTTGTTGCATAACACTATTGCCGGAGCAGTTACCACCAATTTACCAAAACAAAGTGGTAAGGACAAATAGGCTCCCAAAGCCTTTGTTTTGTCAGGTCCTGCAGTACCAAATTCCTCATTATAGTCTAAATCAGGCGCAAGTTTCAGTTTTTTGACTAGCCTGGTTGACACAATGTTCCCTGGGGCTCCAGAGTCCAGAATTGCCCTTACTCAAAGTTTGTGAACCACCAGTTCAATGTAAGTGCAGTTGTGTTGTTCTCTGTAATGAGGGGAGGTAATTTTGGTAACCTTATGAACGTCAAATCCTTTAAACTGAGCAAGAAACAACTCCAGCGCAGTTGTTAGGCTGGGCTTCAGGGATTTCAAGGTATCCAAATTTGTGGAGACTTGTACTTACCTCAATAGTTGAGACAACTTTTTGATGCTGTCACTCTTATGGGTGACCTTGGTGTATGGCATGCAAAGTTGTTCAGTGTAGGGTATAGAGATGGTGTCAACGGCTTCCTTGGATGGTATACTCTCCATACAAATTTGCTTGCTTCCTTGTAACTGTGTTAACAGCCAAAACCCTATGGAGCAAGTCTTTGTTTATTTCTTCTTTATCTGGCATGTATCTTTTGTGGCAAGCTTCTTGGTCCAACAGGCTGATGTTGCAGTCAGAAGCGTCAGGATCCAGGTCAATAGGTGGAGAGGGTCAGGAACTAATAGCAGTCAGGGTTTTCTCCTCAACCTGGCTGCTTAGCACTTTTTTGACTCCTCACTGTCTTCTTCTCTGTCATGTTCTTCCTCTTTGTCATCCTGCTTGTCTTCCACGTTGTCTTCCTGGTTCAGGTGGTGCACACCAGTCTTGGGTTGCTTGCAGTCCCGGTAAAGATGTCCTAATTGCCCACACTTGTAGAAGGTGCAGCTGTTTGTTGCGTTGTTGACTGGAGGCATAGCTACTATTGTAGGTTTCCTAGTAGATTCCTTATCCCAAGTCTTGCCTTTGGAATCTGTAGAAGAGGACAAAGTGGCTTTTTTATAGTTGGTAAAGGGGACTTTGAACTGTTCCTTAAAAGATCCCAAATGACGCATGAGCTCAGGGACTGTTCTTGCACTATATATTCCAGATTTGAGAGTAATAGAAAGCTCTCTATTGGTACGTACATAGTTAAGAAGTGCTCCTTTTACATCAACAAAAGTAGTGGCTCCTATAGAGACTAGTGTCTGTGCTTCTAAGCAGAAGTGTTCTGAGAAATCTATTAGGCTTTCCCCCTTCTTTATCTTCCCTTCTGTGAACTCCATTTTGCGGCAAAATAAGGCTTCTTTGCTGCCAAACTCTGCAATAAGGGCCCTGGATATGTTCTTGTAAGTCCAGCCTTGTTCTGGAAGTCTTGGCATTATTATTTTCTGGGTCTCTGAATCCAAACAATTAAAGATGGCTGCATTCTTCATGGCTTTGTCCGCCCCATACATAGAGTTATTGTATAGCCAGAGGAACATGTGGACATTAGCTTTTTTGTCAAACTTTGGCAAGTTTGTTGGTTTGAAATTTGGGATCACAGCAGAAGTGCTAAAATTATACCTTATTCTAGGCAGGGGTAAGGTATTTTTCTGGTTTGAGGCGCAAAACTGTGCATCCAAAGCCGCATCTCTGGTGTTGTTGCTAGTCCTGGAAGTAGAGACAGCAGCGCCAGGAAGAGGTGTTTCACTGCTGTCCAGAATTGGTGCTGCTACATATACTCTCCTCATTGTACAGCCTATGTTGTCTTTGTTGCTCTCATAATATGAAAGGAGCAATGGTCTTCTGACATTGCCTGGCTGACTGTAGATAGGACACTTTGACTTCTTCCTGAGGTTTTCTGTGGACCTGTTTCCAGCACAGCTTGGCTGGAGTAAACTTGAAGTAACTGTTCAACTTGTCCTTATAGATGCAGAATGTTACTACATTGCAACTGATCTTCTCAAATCAGGTCTTTTATTGTACAATTAGCTGCATGCAGTTTGTCTTAGAGCTTCTCCATACGTGAATCTTGTTTTTCAAACATCATGTTGTTCTTTTCTTGCATAGCCCAATGGTTGTTGCTTGTTAATGCCAGGTTTTCACAATTATCTTCCGTGCAGTCATGATTGTGGTTGATCAATTTTACCAACTTGGGAAATTCCACGCTGAAATAATTACAGTCAGAGAGGGATTGCCAAAGGCCTTTGTCAATCTTGCTGACGTGTTTGGATAGCTCCACCATGTCCTGTTGGATAATGGTGGTGACTTCCTTATTGCCTTCTACCGTAACCCTGTCTTCTATCAGTCTTACAGAGCGGCTGAGTGACTCTACCTTGCTACATAGGTAGCAAAAGATGGCTTCTGCACCCTTTACATGGTGAATTACTGTGCCTAGCCAATTATTATCCAATCCTTTGTGCTCCAGCATAGTCCCAACAATTTTGGACATGTAGTTTGTCAGACGTTCCTCAAGCTGTGTTGACCAGTTTGCCATGAAGTTTTGGTGGATTGCCAAGTGATTCAATTGGTGACTGATATTGGTCATAGAGCTTGTAAGTTTGTCATACAGTCAGTAGAGGAAAGCCTGCTGATTGTTTATCAAGTTGCCCTGGTGCAAGATCAGGGATATTTGATAACCCAGGTGGGTCCAGTTGTGGCAAATGGCAGGATGTGCAAAACTATGGATATACTCTTTGGTTTTTTCAATTGTTTTCATATGTAATTGAAGCTGATTAGGGGTCATCCCTGTGAAATTGCAGAATTTCTCTTTGGCTGTAGTGCCATAGGATGGCAGTACGTCAAGCTTCTTGTGGGCTTCCCCATTCTGATATGCACCTTGTTCCATACCGCTAATAGCTTGCTCCAGCTGTTGCTGGGTAGGCTCTGCGTTTCTGTCTACCTCCAGAGGCACTGGGACATTGAGGTGTAGAGAGGACTGGTCCTCTATTAGGCGGGGATGCTGCACGTCAGCCACGAACTGATCAAAAGCCATGAATTTGTTAGGCAGACCATCCCTTGTTCTAGCAAGGCAATTGATCTCCAAGAATAACCCATCAGGGTGGTCCTGAAGGTAGCAAAGGAAAGCGTGGAGAAGGTTATCTCCATCACCTCCCTGCACAAAAGACAAGTCCCCAGCAGGGCAACAGTTATCATTGTACCAATGCATGCTATGAGTGAGCACCAATGTCATATTTCTGTGTAGAGTTGGTAGTTGCTTTCACTTAACTCAAAATATGATCCTTCTATTACTAAAGATTAGGTCAAGATAAGTTCTAGCCTAATGCGTATAATAAAGTTAAATTATGTAAATTTGATCTTTTATTTAATCAATCAATAAGGGAGTTATATAGTAACAGAATAGATTAACAAGAGACACAGAACAGCAGGATCATCTGGTTACAGCCTTGCTTCCTCTATCCTTAGCCCACTATTAAACTAATGATTGACTGATCATTAGTTAATATGAACTCAGGATACAACTTAGTTGATCATTCAACCTTATTATCATCCAGAGCAAGAGTACCATTGTTCCATGATTCACCAAGCTTAATGGATCAAATATGTGAGTATAGTGGTGGCTAGTTTACAACCAATCAGTTCACAACAAGGTTGCACTGACACAGCCAGTTCAAGGTGCACAGTGTTCAAGAGCACAGAGCATCAACCCTTAGGTCCCAAAGCTAACCCAGAAGCCCATCAAGGTTATCATTACCAAAACAGTTAGAAATAAGGAGATCAAGCTTACCTCTTTTGTATTTGACCCTATGTACCGCCAGGAGTTGGTCCTGTCAGCCATGATGGAGAAGGTTAAGCCTGTGCTTGACACCTCATATGAGTCCTACGTCAGTGACAGCAACCAAGAAGACATTGAGAGGCCAAGTGTTTCAAACTGTGGATGGGCAGCAGATTCTAAAAAAAAAGTTGCTGTGTTCTATAACAAGGTGCACATGCCTTGCGTACCTGGCCCTGAGCAGGATCCCAGTTCAACCAAATCCATCAAGGCCGCCCAGAAGTGCATTCCTACATCAAGCACATCATCTTTCTCAGGCTTATGTGGTAATCTGGGAACTACAAGACAACTGCAGCCCTTGTCAGGTTCTTAGAAAAATCTGCTCATAGGCTCAATAGTATGTATCTGAAAACGTGTACTGTTCTCCTTTTAGAGAAACCCAAGTGCAAGCCAACCCTATTGGGCAAGGAACACAAGTGGGAAATCTGTCAATGGATCCCCCAAAACTGCTATCTTGAAATAATAAATATTCAGTCAATGGTTGAGTCTGTTTTTGGCATTGAGGCCTTGGTTTCCACCTGCTATTGCGCCATTAAGAGTTTAAGAATCTCATGAAAATAACTAGGGGTTTCTCTGTACAATTGGAATAACTCTGTTAACATCAAGTACTGTCATAAATATGCCAAGATATTCATTGTGCTAAAGGAGAAAGGGGCAGTCAAGTTTCACTACATTGATGAAATGCCCTTTTCTTTGTCTATGTAACATCAATATGATTATGTGCCTAAAAGTGAAAAGGATGATGTGACCCAGTGTGCAACTTTCTGTTCTGTTGTCTATTCAATAGTAGCTCTTCACAGTCCCATTGGCATTGAATTATACCAGATAGTCAAGGGTTCCCACAATAATGGGACTTTCATAGAATTTCTTCATTTTTTTGAGAGAAAATCATATTAACCATCTTGGGGTTCACCAACATAATTGTGTTAAATAATGTTGGGCTCTGCAAGATGACTTATATTCTTGAGAAATTTCCAATGATTGAGACAGGCATGGAAATTAGCTAACATCAATTAGCCACAGTGCCTATGCACATATTGTTTGTTCCTTCCTATTCCACATTCCTTGATCTAATTAAGTGAATCTTTGGGCAGCTCAGACAATTTTCAAGTGAGGCACCCTAACTGGGCCTGGGGCTATCAGAGAATGACTTTCTCTGAAAGTTTCTTTAAACCTCTTGCCTCAGAATATCTTGATTTTGTTTCCTTTTAATTGATGAGTCAAGCTGAGACTCTTTTTGTGGATAAAACCTTATCCATTAATTTAAATCATGTAAGAACTTCTTGTTCAAAGTGCAGATACAAAGGCTCATTACATATGCAACTTAAACCATCTCACTTTCATTTATCTTCTGCCACTTCCACCAGGATTAAGGATAATACCTTGTTTGTTAAAGATGACACCAGAATAATAACTCTTTAAAAACTCAGACAGTGTACCTTCAGAATAGTAGCTCACACAGCCCATATCCATCTGTCTTCTACTGCTGTGGAGAATAATATATATGTTAAAAAATATTTCATTTTATCCCTTTAGTCCATGAAGCTTATTGATATCCTACTTTTATCCCTTAATAAAACTATCATTTCTTTCCTTGATATTATTATTTTAGTGTGATCCTTATAGGGTATAAGCGTCTTAGACCTCAACTTATAAGCCTATTTCACCATTGTTGAATCTTACTGAGGGTTTTTCTTCTAGGTTACAGCCACTACTTAACCTTGCAGTACTAGTGTTGTATTTTCCAACTACAACATTATAGCTCTTTTGAAGAGCTGTCTTTTATTTTTTGAGTCAACTCTCTTGTTCCCCAAACCAAGAATCTAACAAAGGCCTTTTTTGATTTGGTGAAAGAGGGGATCTAAGCCTTTCTAGTGTGGTATAACTGACAATTACCTGAACTTCATCTCAAACCTCTGGTTTGAAATTCATCTTTTGCAAGTATCCACTTGATCTAAAATTATCCCTCCAAACCCTCCTAAATCTTATATTTGCATATTTTTAAAGAGTATGAAAACCCTATAACTTTTCAATAAAATTAACACAAGTATTTTAACAAATATTTGATTTTGGTTATATTGAAGTTTATTTTAAATCTTGGATTTTGCCTTTGGTTTTCTGCTTCAAACCTGCCAATGTCAGGAAGGCAATACCTCTGTCTTTGAACATACAAGACCGTAAGAACCAGCCTTTACCCCTGTTACATCTTACCAGCTGAGACCTTCAAAAATTACAAGCCAATTCTGATTTGTTTATCCCTGCCTGTCTTACAATACAACCAATCAATTAATATATGTGCTCTCATGTTTTGTTGAATTTTATTTTATATTCCTATTTTCAATAGATAATATTAGGACCTAATTTTTATAATAATGGAAATTATCCATCAGATATAATAAAAATTAAAAAAATAAAGGAAAATTAATTGAGTCAAATTTTAAAATATAACTTTTATTTATTAGGTTTGACATAAAAAGCTGGGAGTATATTAGATTTTATATAGAATATATATTTTGGTATTTAATATGATAATATAAGATTTATTGAAGGTTTTATTTGGCAGAACTCTAGGACTTTTTTTGGATTGAATTGAATATTTTCATGGTTAGGGTGTATGTTAACATTCTCACTGATTAAATAACTTGTGCATCTTGAATACAGCATTATTGTGATGCAATTAGACAAGAAAATCTTTTCAGGGGGAGAAAAATCCCATAAGTGGTTACAAGAGTAACTGCATCCTGGATAATATGTTCAGTTGGGCTTTAACCAGGAGCAATCTTTTTCTGTATATATATTGTTACAATTTTTCCTGTTTAATTGTAATATCAATTGTGTTCTAAGCCTCAGCTTTCATGCTCATCAAGCTAATATGACCTAGGTGTGGCATTCCTGCTCTTGAGAGATCATCAAAGTGTGTCCTGGGTCAAAGCCAGGGACCAACTAGGTTGTGGTGGCATCTTCAGGGATACTAGTTCTATGAAAAATACAAAATCAAATTTTTTGATGATTTCAAAATGGAGAATATGGGTCAAAAAAGCTTTATGAACACAGAAGAAAGGTCCCCCTAGAAGCATTCTGTGTTATAACATATCTTAATATTGTTTATGTTCTTGCTATTTAATGCTATGCTATTATTTCCCTTAAAAACATATGAGCTACCACTGTTCTTGAGTCATTTGACCAGCTACTCTTTTAAAAAGTACTTCAAGACACTTCAAGGACATCTGTTTATTCTAAATCAACTGGATGTGCAGTCATAAACATTCATATTAAGCGCCCAACAAAGTTCTTGCTCACAACCAAAAGATTTTCAAAACTCTCCTCTAACTTTCCAGCCAGCTTCCTACTTATAGTACACTTTTATTGATGTTTCCGCCTTCAGAATAATTTTCTTAAAAAGCTTAACCTATTTCACTCACTTTATTATATAATAAATTAAGCTTATACAATTAATTTCCCAAAAAGATTTAAATATCAATCCACTATTTTTTTAATAATACTTAAAGCTTTTGGCTTCTAATCAATGATATTCATATGTGAAGATGCCATCAACCTAACTAATGATTGTAGCCCTGTTTCAATTTGGCTAAGAGCTAGTTTATTTACTATGTTGCTCAACTCACTATTATGGCTATACTTTTTACTAAAGACCAAGTCTAATACTTTCAGTAAATACCTAGTATGTGTAATAAATGTTGTATATAATAAGCAATCCTTTTTTATTATCAAGGGAAGAATTCATATAGAATAAGGGATATTGTATTTCTGTCACAATGCGCTGAGGTTCTCTAAGACTCAAGGCATTCCTTCTTTAATCTAAGCTTGTATTAATTTTGATCTTAAGATCAAGCTAATACTGATTTATTGTAAAAACTAGAGACAATTTTCCAACCTATACCTCATCCAGTGTTTGGAGTCTAGTTGTTTTATTGTCCTCAAAGTAAATGGATTAGCAATTTTTAAACAACAAGGTTGATCCACTGCAAGGGTCTGCACAAAAGACCCTGTACAATTCAGACTGACTTCCTCATAACCCAAAGCCAAATGTAGAATTCAACTTGAATTTCCAAACAAGACAAAAAGGCCCAGTGACAATCCCTACTGGGTAGATAGCCTGATTTGGCGCTTGACTCCTTACAAGGATCAAGACACTCTCTTTCCAATTCAATTGATTGATTGTAACAATCATGTTCCTCTTAAAATGATTCCCTCAAACTATATAAGTGATACATCTCAATAAAGATAACCATCTAATTTCTAAATATTTCCGCTTGTAACTTGCTAATACAGCACAGCTACAAAAAGGTGATGTCTTTAAAAGTGATGATTAATGTCATAAATTGGGAAGTTCTTAAACCTAATAGACAATAATAAGCCTAATAGCTTGTAACAAGAAATAAGGCTTATGCTTTTAAGGGACTTAAAGCACACCTTTTACCGAACTGCTAATAAGTTAAAGTTAAGTAAGTATAGTGTTAATAATTGTAAAAGTCTTTTTTTATTAAAAGTGATAAGGGAAAGTTATATAGTCCTCTCAGTGCTAATGACTAAAACTAATGTCTGATATTGATTAGCACTGTGGATCTGAAGGGGGCTTGGGGGCTGAGGCAAGGGGGTCAAGGCATTGAATATCAGGCATCTCCTCAGTTAATCCACATGTTATACTGGCTTTGCTTAGATGCATTTTCTAATACATTAGTATCAAAGAGCCCTATATTACATTCACATGTGTGATAAGATGTAATGCATAATCTTAATTATATATGCTGAGTAGTTATCCTTCTGACAGACTAATCAAATATAAGCATAGTAAATATTACAGCAATTAATTTAATAAATACTAACCCTGCTACATACCACCCCACTGAACTAGTCATTACTGGAAAAGGCAAATGTCCTTCTTTAAATGATAAAGCACCCAAAAAGGAGCCTAAAGCCAGCAGTTAGGTATATCAACGCCTCAAGCAGAGAATTAGTAGAGCCCAGAAAGGAAATTCTGCTGTCTCAGTTGACAACCCTGTGTTTGGTTCAATAATCTTTGAGCCAGAGGAGATAGTGCTTGACAAGATATTAGGTAGGGAAGTAGACACTGCTCTATGTAGTTCAACTAGTTATAGTTCCTATAAGTCTAGCACCCCTTCTGGTACTCATTAATAGTAACCCAACTATGCCTACACAAGCACAATTTTATAGCATAGCAAGGAAAAGAAGTCCTCATCACAAGAGGCAAGTTGAATTAATAACTTCCCCAAATCCACAGCCTGAGACTCTTACTCTTTTCCTTTGTGACTTAATACAATAATTGAATATAGATGATCCTAATTCTGGACCTGAAAATGTACAAGAGT
The DNA here is from genome assembly GCA_014839935.2 of Entomophthora muscae. Lineage (NCBI taxonomy): Eukaryota > Fungi > Entomophthoromycota > Entomophthoromycetes > Entomophthorales > Entomophthoraceae > Entomophthora > Entomophthora muscae. Next base: position 788,395 of record QTSX02000002.1, on the reverse strand, counting down.
ACATCTAAAGACAATACTTGGACATGATTACATCCCTATATTGGGAAAAGATCCCTTCACTTTAGTACCAGTGTCATGTGGCCATGTGGTCTACCATCATGTTTTCCTTAGAACATTCTCCCATGATTTCAAATAAAAGGCTTGAAGTTGGAAATAGTGTACATTGGCAAATCCCCCAAGTTAAGCTGGTCTGTTATTCACATTTATGTCACCACAAGTTCTTTTTTTACAGAGTAGAACAACTGGAAACCATTTAGATTGTGCTCTCAAACTCTTAGAGCTCATTCCACTGTGTGGGCTGACCCTTGCTTGGCAGTGTGTCCTTTGCCACAGTGACATGGTTCTGATGATCACAAGTATTGATTTTGAAGATCAATTAGTGCTACCTTGAATCTTCTGAGTTATAGTAGGACAGGAAGTTGCCATTCAATGATGTTGGTTGGAAACTTGGTGCTTGGTGGCTCCAAAGTTTTCTATCATCAGAGACTACAACATATTCCTGAGAGCTTGGAGTGGCTTTTGGGAATTATGTACTCTGTTGGCAGAAAAACTCCTGAAGAATTTTCTCAACACAAAAGCCTCCTATTGGAGTACATCTTGCTTAGAATTGCATTTTCCTGTTCCATTGGTGTCAATTGTGTCAATTTCATTCCTGTAGATGAATCCCCTTTCTTTCACTTTGCATTATGTTGGCTACCAAATGTGTGGCTTATCTATGCTCCAGTTGCACAATTCCTTGTCCAGTTGTTTCTGGTTTTAAAGGCCATTGCACCTTAATAAAGTACATTTACATATCATTATATATTATCTTATTTCTATAAGTTTTATCTTCTTACTTGATGCAACTAGGGTATCAACTCATGAATTTTTATTATTTTTTCTTTTCCTGAGTTACTACATGTAATAGGGTTTATTCTTGATTACCAGGAGTCTTGCACATGTATTCTACATGTAATCAGGTGATAATTGTCTAGTATCCAGGTTCTTAAGAGTTTAACTATATACTCCTACCTTCTGGATGGCTTTTACAGGACCTTGCCATGATGAAGCAATTTTTCTCTCACTATCATAACCTCTGTTGCTACAAAATAAGACCATGCTTCCTACTTTGTATTCTGGGAGGGAAGGTTGACTTTGTATGGTGCAATCTATATCCTTACCTTTAGCAGCCAATTTTTTTAAACTAAGCTTTGGATTGCAGCCTAATTAAGGTTTAGGCTATTCTGAGCAGGTATATGTATGGGAGTTGGTGCCACTTACATTTTCCAAGCTGTACAAGTTAGATGGAAGACTTGATTGGCGTCTGTAGAGTAGCTGGAAAGAGATTCTAACAGTTGCTCTATGGAAACCTATTTTATAAGCAAAGACTGCAGCTGGAAGATAGGTATTTATTCCATTTTGTGCTGGTGAATTGACTTACGCAAGATTTGGACCAGGCTTCCACTAGTATGTTCATCATACCATTGGTTTGTGGGTGTTAAGGTGTTAAAAGTGTCCATCTGATACCCATTAGTTTGTTTATCCTGGGCATCATATAGATTTTAACGTTTGTTACATTGTCTGTCAGAAGGGTTTGCAGACAACCATGCTTGTAGAGGATGTTTTCAAGTATGAACTTGGCTGTGGTCAGAGCTGACTGATTTGGGATTGCCTTTGCTTCCAGCCATTTGGTGAGTTGGTCTACTATCACAATCAAGGGCTTATTTTTACCAGTGGTGATTGGAAGAGGCCCAACTACGTCTGTAGCAACAGCGTGGAATACAAACCCAGGTTTTATCAGACAATGTTGATAGTGCAAGACTTTTGGCCGCTCTTTATTACAATCATAGCAGGCAGGCAGTGTCTCTGTTATTTCCGAGTGTATACCTTCCCAGTAGCAGTGCTGTTGCAGAAGATTCAGTGTCTTCTGAATGCCATCATGGCCTACAGTTTTGTGGGCTGATACAATTGCATATGTATGTAGTGAAGGTCTGATGTAAGGTAATCATTTATCCTTGTGAAGTTTGAACAGCTGCTTAGACTTGACCTTAGTATCCACAGAGAGGTTTTTCATAAATTTTGGATCTCCGACGGCTCCTCCCCTCACTAAGACTGGTTCAAGAGTAGCTTTTTGTTGAGTTTGTCTGTAGCTGGAGAAACCAAGGCTACTTTCAGAAGCCACAAAAGGTAATCTACATTATGGCATGCTGCGCCAGCACAATGCAAAATCTTTTAGTCAAAAGCTTGTAGCTTGATAGTCCAACACACTAAACTGCTCTTCAGGGTCCTTCAGTTTTTTGAGCCATTTGAGTGACACATGATCAGTTACCACGGTAAAATGAACATCATATAGGTAGACACTGAACTGTTGATAGATGTATATCACTGCCAGATATTCTTGTTCAGTGACTGTGTATGTCAGAAATTGCGCCATTAATGCTATTTCAATATGGCTTTTGAATAGTGATATGTGCAAAGATTTGGTTGGTTTGCTTTTGACTTTGGAAATTCCTCACCTTCTGAAAATGGGTCTGTATCAATGTCCACCCATTCCAGAATATTGTACCTGCCTTTGAATGATCCTGGTATTACCTCATCTCAACGTGACCTCCTCTGTCACTCTGTCTATCTATTGAGTGATTATTGGCTCTTGTCTACTATTTAATTAGAATTACTTCTCCTAATAAAGACAAGTTTATTCACATTTGTGCTGACTTTTGTATTATTCAAGCTTTTTCTTTCCTTTTTATCAAAATTAATTCCTCTTCTTGTATCCCAGGAAATTAAGTTATGTGCCCTTAATATTGCCCTGAAGGCTAACCCAAGGCTATCTTTGAACCACAAATCTTTTGTCATAAAGATTTCTGATGTGTCCTCCTGGATGTTGTCCCCAGGAGCCAAACACAACAGTGTAATTGCGCTCATGACAATACAGAGTCCTCAATTATTAATCAAAAGGATGTTCCTGGTCTTCATTGTCTATTTGAGAAAAAACTGCACCAATTGCAGTGAGGCTAGCATCTTTATGGACAGCAAAGATTCGGTCAAAATTGGGATAGGCTAGGACAGGCTTTATGACAAGGGTGGCCTTCAAATCATCAAAGGCTTGTTGGCAACCAGGAATCCATGGAAACTTGACCTCATTCTTCAAGAGGTGGAAAAGAGGTCTTCCCAATCCATAAAAATTAGGGATACAATATTGGTAGTATCCTATCATCCTCAAGAATACCTGGACATCTGGTTTGCTAACTGGTTGCTGCATGTGGGTAATTGTATCTAATTTTGAAGGTAAAGGCCTAAGTCCATCCTTGCTTATGATATACCCCAGTAATTCCAGATGCTCTTTAAAGAAATTGTATTTCCTAGGATTCAGCTTTATATTAGCTGCAATCAACCATTGAAAGACTGCTTCCAGGTGTTCCAGGTGTTGACCAAAGGTTCTCAAGAAGACATTAATGTCATCTAAATAGACCAGGACACAGTAAAGCTTAAGGTCATCCATCACAGAGTACATTGTACAATGAAAAGTAGCTGGTGCATTAGCCAGGCCTTTCAGTATACACATAGGCTGGAAGAGCCCTTGCTATGTTATGATTGCGCATTTTTCCTGATCAGCTTCTGGAAGGTCCATCTTCCAGTACCCGCTAATCAAGTCCATTGCACTAAAATATTGGGCACCGCCTAGCTTATCCAGTATGTTATCAATACATGGTAGGGTATATGAATTCTTTTTTTAATAGAATTTAGTTTCCAATAATTGATTACCACACAATTGGATATGTCCTTCTTCTTTACTAGCAGGAGTGGAAACAGCCAAGGGCTCTTACTAGGAATCAGAAGCCCAGCCAACAGTAGCTTCTGCAGTTCCTTGTTGATAATCACTTGGTTAGCTTGACTTCTTTGGATTGGGCAGTAGCATATGGGAGCTGTTCCTTGTGTATCTAGAACATGTTCTACTCCTAGTGCCTTCCCAAGGACATGGCCATTTTCTGCAAAGATGGCCTTACATTTCTCAAAGAGCTCCAACGCCTGTCCTTCTGTTCTTTTGTCATTCTTGTAAATATTTGAATGATATTAGCAACAGAACACTTTGCTAGTCACATTGTAGCGCAAACTCACTGAATTCTTCTAATGAAGTGATATCAGTTAAGTTTGAGTTTTCCTCTAACTTCATATAAACCAGCAGTTGATGTTTTTTAATCTTTAAGGGCTTATACAATAGATTACCCATGAGTACCAGAATTTTATCTGAAGAGGGAAAAACAATGCCAGGCAAGATCTAAGGCTCTAGACAATAAATGTTGTGTAAGCCAGCTACTTTACCTTGTAGTCTTTTTGGGAACCAGAGGCATAGACCTTTATTATAGATCACTTGCAATCTACTCAGAATTGAGAATTCACTTGACAAATACAAGGGAATACCATTATACTCTTTTTTGGACAGTGGAAAGGTCTTGATCTTGTGCTCCTGCAAGGTGTAGGCAACAGGCATGTCACCATCAGCATATTCCATGTTAATGTAGTGAACCTTCTTATTTGGTAGGTCTTTGGGTTCATCTCCATGATGAAACATGGGAACTGAATGTCCTGGGATGCTAAATGTGCTATTCTTATGATTAATGATCATTCCATAGGTGGCCATGAAGCTTTTCCCAATGATTATATCATAACTATTCTTACAAATGACTATTGTAGGGGAAGTAACTACTAGCTTACCAAACTAAAGCAGGAGGGGCAAATATTTGCCCATAGCCTTGGTTCTGTCAGGGCCAGCAGTGCCAAATTACTCATCATAGTCCATATCTGGGGCTAATTTAAGCTTCTTGACTAGTCTGGTTGAAACAATATTTCCTGGAGCTCCATATTATAGGATTTCTTGAACCTTAAGTTTGTGAACCACAAGTTTAATGTAGGTACAATTGTGCCAATCTTCATAGTTTGGGGATGCTATTTTTGTAACCTTGTGTATATCTAACCCTTTAAACTGCAAAAGAAAGGGTTCTAATGCAGAAGTAAGCTCAGTATTAAGGTTTTTAAGGGTATACAGGGTGGTTGAAACTTGTACAGAACATATAATATTTTTCAACTTCTTAACACTATTACTCTTGTGTGTTACTTCACTAGAGGGTTGTGATAATTGTTCAGTGTAAGGAATGAATGCAGTCCAAGTTGCTTCCCAAGAGGGCAAGGCTTCTGTACAAATTTCTTGTCTTCTTGTGACAGCGTTCACAGCTAGAACTCAGTGCAATAGGTCCTTGTCCACTTCCTCTTAATCAGGCAGATAGCGCTTGGTGCTGGCTTCTGGGTCCATTAGTCTGGTATCATCTTCTGGCAAGCCTTTAACAACGGGGTCAGGGGATGGGGGTGAAGATGGGTTGTTACTGTTAGAAGTCAGGTTTTCTCCTCAACCTGACTTCTTAGAATTTTTTTGCCTCATTTTCACTATCTTCTTTCTCCTCCTGGTGTTTATTGTCCTCTTTGCTTTCTTTATTTCCTACATGGTGCATGCTGGTCTTAGGTTACTTGTAATCCCCTGAAAGTTGGCCAGGTTGACTACAATTAAACCAGTTACAGATGTTGAAAGCAGCAGCAGGTGTTGTTCCAGTCAGGAATTTTTTAGGAGCATCCTTATCTTCAAACTTGGGCTTGTAGTCAGTTACCAAAGCGCGTTTTTAGTCTGGAAAGGGAACCTCAAAATGTTTCTTAAATGATCCCAAATGGCGCATGAGCTCAGGAACTGTTCTTGTGCCATAGATTCCAGATTTAAGGGCAATCAATAGTTCTCTATTGGGTCTGGCATAGTTTAAAATGGCTCCTTTCACATCTACAAAAGTTGCCTTCCCCATGGATATCAAGGTCTGTGTTTATAAGTAGAAACTCTTCAAGAAATTCATTAGGCTTTCCCCCTTCTTTATCTTCCCTTTAGTGAACTCTATTTTACAGCAAAATAGAGCTTCTTTACTACCTAATTCTGCAACCAGGGCGCAGGAGACACTTTCATGCGTCCAGCCTTGTTTAGGAAGGTGAGACATGATGATAGTCCAAGTTTTAGAATCTAAAAAGTTGAAGATGGCTGAATTCTTTATTGCATTGTCTGCTCTGTACATGGAGTTGCTATATAAACGTTAGAACATGTGTACGTTTGCCTTATTATCAAACTTTAGGAGGTTGGTTGGCTTAAAGTTCTGGATCACTGCTGAATGATTTTGGCCAAAGCTTCTACATGACAGGGGTGAATTATTGCAATTGCTCAACATGCATAATTGTGCCTCTGAAGCTGTGTCTCTAGAGTTGAGAGTAATGCGCAAAGAAAAAGCTGCAGCGTCAGGTAAAGGAGTTTTGCTGCTGTCAAGGATGGGTTCTGCTACAAACATTTTGCATGTTGTACAACGCATATTCTCTTTGTCACTCTTGTAGCTATGGAAGTATCTTACATCCTCTGATAGGGCCTGTCTAGCACTGAATAGTGCACTGGGTATCTCTTGCTGCTTTCCTGAGAGTGATGGCTTGCACTTCCTTGTGCGCAGCTACTTACTAGGATCTACTTCATTTTTTTCAAAGGAGGCAAATTTCATGTAGAGGATCCAGAAAATTCATGTTGAATTCTTCATTATCCTGGTCTGACTCTTTTACAGTTTGACAGGGAATCCTTTGTGTGAGCTTTGATGAGCTTGGATTCCAGGGAAAAATTTTGGCGCTAATTGTGTTGCCATCTGGTGATCACTTCCACACTTTTCACTTCCCATAGTCTTAGCTGCAGAACATCTCTTTAATTCCATGGTAGTCTTCTTTCAGTTAAAAGCCAAAAAATAAATCATAAAATAATTGAGGGAAAGCAACCATTGTCACAAATAAGCATATTTATTAATTATTATCATGCTTCCATAATATACCAATTGAGGTATAATTGTCTGAAAACCTCTCTGGTTCCAGAATCACACCTGGATTCCTATCATGTGTCTATTGCATAACAGCATCATTTAATCAAGACCTTTACCAAAAAATATCTTTACACTCTTAACCTATAAAAATTTACCCTGATATATTCCAGAATCACCAGATTCCTTCTGTGGAAATGTATTTTTTGTCTGCAAGCATTACATACTTCCAGCGCCAAAACCCTGTAGAATATACATATTCCTGATCCAAACTATCCCTTTTCCAACTGATAACCAGCTGATAAAACCTAAATTCCTAGACAACATTGTCTACATTTAGTTATTTTTTGTGTTGACTGTTTTTTGCATTAAAAACTCATTAAAACTCTTTGAAAAATTTACTGGGTGGCGCCTTGGCACTTTACAAATCAATTAGGTGGAGCTTCTAACCTAATAAATTTTCCAACACAGCGCTTTTAAACCACAATTTGGGGTTTACTTTTGGTTAACCTTAACCAAACTTCTTGACACAGTTAAGGCAATTAAACGATATAATTAAAACCCCATTAAGCATATTCCCCAGTATATATTAATTAATCTTTGTGGTTAATCAATTGGTTTGAGACACCTAGTCTCATAATCTGAATCATTCAGATTATTTATTTTGGACCTATGATTAAATCCTCATTAATCATATTCAAGGGTATCAATTAAATTTAATGGTTAAATAATCAGTTTGAGACACCTAGTCTCATAATATGAATTGTTTAGAGTATTCATTTTTTCCCTTAATTAGTACAGCCTAATTGATTCCTGGGTACTCCATTACTATGTTAGAAAATTTCTCCAAGGCCAATCTTATTATTTTACATTTCCCCCAATGAAAATATTCACAATTCAATCATTTTGTGAAATCACAGCTCAACGTGACTGTATTATAGTCACATTTCATTATATTGAATTTATACCTCCCTTCTTACTTCATTTATTATCAGGTTGGCAGCTAGTAGACTGTCCTCAAGATCCTCTCTTTTTTGAGTTTGGACCTTAAAACAATCTTTGTTTTTCTATTGCTAATTCTAGTATTGGTCTTCCACAGCCTTTGTATAGTGATAAATGGCTTCAGTCTAGCCATGACCCTGATAATCAGTTTGCTCTGTATCTCAATCTCATGACAGAGCAGGCTGTAATTGGTTATTGATTGACAAAGTTCCTTATCCATGTTGCCAACATGACCAGAAATTTCAGCCATGTCTCTTTAGATCATAGCTTTATCCTTATTATTGGCTTTTTGGTGGATTTTGTCTTTGATGGCCTTGACTTTGCAATAGAGAGACTCAATCTTGTTGTTCTTTGAGGAAGACTTGTCCTCAATCATTCTGACTGTGTCTCTTAGTGAATCAACTTCCCCTATAGAAATTGAAGGGTGACTTAAGCATCTTTCACATTATGAGTCACCGTATTTAGCCATCTGTTACTTAATTCTTTATGATCAAGGAATGATCCCATTATAGAGACTATGTAACTGTAGAGTTTTCTTTCAATTGGGCGGCCCAGGCAGCACTCTAGTTCTGTTGCTATACAATGCTCCCCAATTAGTGGTTCAGAAGTTTTAATGCTGTGGAGAGCTTGCCATATAGCTCTTTAAGGAAAGCATGTTGACTGTCAATCAAATTGCCTTAGTGTGATATCATAGACAACTGATACCCCAAATGAATTTGGTTGTGGCAGATTGTCAGATGCGCAAAACTATGCAGGTGTCAAGGAGCTGGATGTACAGGTATTCTGGTCACTGCCAACACACTTAACATCCAGCCATTGCTTGGTTTGATGCCAATCCAATATAACGTTCTACATACTAAGAAAGACAACAAACCAATATCATATGACTTTTCCAAGTATCCAGTGACTTGAATCCATTCTACACATGACCATCCTTATCTTTGATCCACCTTATATCCCTGCCACAGAGCAATCTATATAAGTCTAAAGTATTATTAAATAAAATATACTTCTCTTTCTTCTTAATTTCATATTTGAAACTTCCCCAAAAAATGATCCTTGTCACTGGTAGCAGCTACATTTTTTGACCACGCCCATGAAAGAAAGAATGACTGAACAGAACCTGCCCATCTTTGCCCACTTACTCAACCAGGCCACATCCCAGGATAAATGGAATATGTACTTCTGCACCCACAATATTGACAAAGATATACCTAGTGGATGCACTGTATTTGAAGGACTGGTAATGCCCAAAGAATGTGCCAAGATAATTCAATACAGTTGCTCTCTCCAACCACAAATAAACACACAACCACCTATCACAGGCAAAGTTACTAACACAAAATACATTGGTATTGACAAGTTCTTTGGTAAAAACAAGGAAAATTTCATCAACTGGATAGACTACTCAGCTGCTAAACTCTGCGCCAGCCACATCCCCAACAAAAAATGGATCCAGGAAGCCAGCAAGCGCCTATACAAGGCTGCAGCTAACTGGTTTGCCACTTAGGTTGGCTCACAAACTGACAAACAGCTTGATAACTGAGAAGAGTTCAAAGCTGATATCACCCACAACTTCTGTGTCACCAAATCCCTCCAAGACATTGCAATACAGCTCAGCAGTCTTCCTCAAAAGACCACTATCACAGCTTATTCCAATGAATTTGAGGAAATACACCACAAGATCCAAACCCTAGCACAAGCTGACAACGTGCACACTAGAGCCTCATTCATCAATAGAATGAAACCCTCAGTTGCTGCCCTCATCTTCCCAGAGGCTAACACTTCCATGCCTGAGCTCATTGCAGAAGACAAGCGTGCAGAAAAATGCACAAACATGGAATATGCTGCATGCAACAACAATGGCAACCGCTCCTCAAACAGCAATGGCAGAGACAATTCTAATGGAAAAAAGCGCCAAAACACCAACTATAGCAACAACAACTCCAATTGAAACAATGACAATTGCAGCCAGAGCGCAAACTGCTCCTGTCCCAAGAAAGAGGACACTGCCAAAGTGAACCATGCTGAAACAGTGACCTGCTATGAATCTGACCCCACATTCTCTGATCTCAAAGGTCTTGAAACAGAGGAACAGTGAAAAGAGGAGGGTGAAAAGGCTTAAGTGCCCCTATCTCTCCCCAAACCAACAATAAATTGTACCAAGGCACAAACTTTGTTACTCAAATCCCACATGTCCCACAATCCTCCATTTTTATCAACATAAAAATTAAAGATTGCTCACAACTTCTTGTCTACCCATGCAATTATAAATCTCACAAAAATAAAAAATTTATTTGACTCTGGTGCACAACACACCATGGTTAGCAAACCATTTGTAACCAATTATAAAATACCAGTTGTCAATTCCAACTTCAAATACTCCAGAATGGCAGATAAATCTAAGGTTCTACTTGAAGGCAAAACAACTCCCTTCATAATTGACCTCCAAGGCATTAAAAGTCTATCAAAGGACTTTTTATGAACAACATAAACTACATCATTGTAGCAGGCATGAATTAGCTCACCTTAGTAAACACCAGTGTATGTTGGAAAACAAATACCATGACCATCAAACACAATGGAGTCAATTTCAACATCATCAAGAGCCTAAAAATCTCATTCTGAGAGACACAGTCTTTGTCCAATTCATAAACCAGGACAACTCAGAACGTCTAACCAAAGACATGACATTCTGTATAATGAGGTACACAGAATTTAATAACATGTAAACAGTCAAAGTTCAATCCCAGAGCTTGCAGCACTCCTAAATAATACGCTCATGTATTTAAGGAAGAGCTCACAGAGCTACCCCTGAACAGGAGGTCAAACACAGCATTGACCTATGTAAGGCCATGCCCAAACCTGTACCCCTCTACAGACTCTCCCTCATGGAGACACAAACCCTCAAAATTCATATTGTGTATAACCTATCTAAAGGCTTAATTCACCTGTCTGAATCCCTGTGGGGGCAGCAGTGATTTTTGTAAAGAAAAGGGAAGGCTCACTCCATCTAGTAACAGAATACAGAGCTCTCAATGCAAGCACAGTAAAAAAAAACCCCACTCATATAGGATCTGTTTTCAAGACTGTCTGGAGCCAAAATTTTCTCCAAAATTGACCTCACCTTGGGTTATAACCAAGTTAAAGTAAAAGGAAAATACATACCAAAAACTGTGTTCTGTACGCAATTTGGATCTTTTGAATGTAGGGTAATGAACTTTGGGATGACATCTTTCTTTCACAGCTTAGCTCCACTTTTTTGAATCTAAACATTTATAAAGCAATCAAAGTGCATAAGATTTTAAGTTTACTGTAGTCTTTTATTATAGATAAGAAAGGTATGGCAACCAACAACTACAGATCCTGGGCCAAGGTGATCCAGGGCCAGAAACGCCCTGCCAAGGGCCAACTGGTGAGCCCTACAAGAACCACTAAGAAGGGACCATTTGTTCCATCAGAAGAATGGATGAAGTTTGTGTCATGAAAGCTGGTTCCAAGACATTACCAGAGCATTCCCCAAGTCCCCTGTGCCTTATGGGATCAGAGTCAACTTTGAAGGCAACCCTACTCAGTTCCAGGAGGCAGAAAAAGCAGTTGCTACAGCATACCTTAAGGCTTTGTCACTTCATCAAAGCCCAATGAAGGACTTCTTTGATCTTGGCTTCCTCTGTAAAGCGGATGATGATCAGGCAACTTAGGAAATCTTCACTCTTGAGATCATGACCCCAAGGGTAAGAAGACCCAGAAAGTCCTACCAACCACCCACACCCGGTTCAATCAAGATACCACCCTCTTTATGTCCTTTGAGGACTTGCCATTAGACATGCCCAGAGAGGAAGTTGAATCCCAGCTCAAGGAAGGGCTGGCCAAGTATGGAGAAATAGTGCAGTTTGAACTGCTCAAGAATCCTTACATGGGCCACCTGACCACATCAAAATCTATGGCCATGATCAAACCCTTTGCAAATGACAGCTTGGCATCTATTCCCTGTTGTGCAACCATTCTTAAGAAGGATGTCCCCCTTAGTAGCAAGTTCAAGGTATTCCCTGAGAAAACTCTGCCATCTGTGTGCTATGCTCAGCTCTTGGCCACAGAGAGGCTCTCTGTCCAACAACCATCAAAGGAGTCCAGGCCGCAGAACAAGACACCCCCAAGGAGCACCAGAATAGTGAGCCAACAGGTATCCAATCTAATGCTCTTATAGCCTTGTCCTGGGGCACTATGGCTGAGTATGCAGTTGTGAAACCAATTGCATCCTTCCAGAAAAAGGCTCATGAAAAGGCTCAGAATTTGTCTCAGCCTCAACCAATCAAGGAGACAGAATCTGCCCATGAAGAAGCACCTCAACCCATGCAAACGCCTGCCAAGAGACCCAGGCAGTTCACAACAATGTGGTTGCAGAACCAATGGAAACTCAAGAACTGTTGATGTAGGAATTAATGGCCAACCTGGCCCAAGTTTTATTGGATAGTCACCACAATGTGGTGGCCCAAAATAATTTGCAGCAGGCTCAAACCCAGGATACACCCAATCAGCAGAAGTCACCTTCTGCACAGGATAATGGAAGACCAAGAGGCAAGGTCCAGACCAAACTTGCTGCAGTAACTAAGCCATCCCCTTACACATTAGGGGATCCTAAACAGTCCAGGGCACCCAAAAAAGCCAAAGATGCAGCATCCAATGACAGCGGTGGATCTACCTCTGGTGGGTTCACTAATGTATAGTGGCTAATGAACCTCACCAATGGGACAAACTCTTCTGCAGGATTTTTGGCCCTAGTCCCAGGCATGAATAGGATCTTCCTGCAATCTCAAAGCAGTACCAATTGGCCCAGATGTGTTAATAACTGCTTTGAGCAAGGCCAATTTATGGCCTTGACTCTTCTAGATAATAACAGTCCATAAGAAGCTGCATCTGGGTCAATAGAGTTCACCATAGCAGCAGTCAAGCAAGGAAGTAATTTGGTAACAAAAAAGCCTGGGCCAAAGGACCACATTTTTTGGATTAACACAGCCTCAAAAATGCACCTTATTTGCTCCCATTGAAAAACACATTCCACCTTCAGACCCTTTATACATTTACCACAAAGTGCCACACAATTTAAGGAATGTCAGAAATTTTAAAATTTGGCCTAGCAGTTAACACAAAAATGTGAAAGCCACATTTTCAGCTAATTGGTACTCAAATGTGATCTACCAGTCAACGCTGAGGGCACAGCCTAGCAATTCCGCACCCTAACTCAGCCACAAACATAATAGGTCATCCTGTAACAGGCACAGACCCTTCAAAAAAAATCAAGGTGGACAGCCCAAGGGCTAATGGCCCGTATTAATTTGGATCAGTTATTAGCCCTTTGATCTACCACTCCACGACGCACCAGATCCTAGATATTACATCCCATCCTTTTGGTGTGCTAACCCTAGGCATTGGCCCTAAAACTATAGCTGCACACAGATTTAGCCACAAAAAATGTGTATAATGCTGTTTAATAAAAAAACACAGGCAGCCAGCCCAAGGGAATTTCTTCCCAGATTATTCCAGATCAGCACATTTTAATTGGACTTTCCTCCCAGTTTCAACTCACTGTTTTTATAATTAGGGCCCAAAAAGGGGCTCTAACCCAAAATCTTGGCCCTCCCAAACCACACACACACCACTGGTCACACATACAGAATGGAATCAAGCAACAAAAAAATGCAGGCCAAAGTCCAAATTTTGTCTGGCCCGGTTTTTTTCTGGGATCAATAACAATTCAATCTGGAACTGACGGCATCCACTGTCCAAAAAGACCTGAAAGTTATATTACCCCTAAAATGGGATATATAGCTCAAATCACTCTTCCCCTTCACAACCTTCCTCCCTCACCCAAGGTTTTCCCCTGACCTGCAGGTTTCCTTTCCCCCTTCTTATTTTTTATGTTTTATATGAGACCTTTGATCATTCCTTTTGGCCCTATGAGCCTGTTGTACCAGTCAGAAATGTATGGGCAACTCAAATAAACAAACTTTGGAATGACCAATGCTCCCATAATGTTTGTCACTATGATGAACCAAGCACTAAATGGCCTCTCAAATACATTGTGCTACCTTGACAATATCATCATATTTTCAAAAACCAAAGAGTAACACCTCATGCATGTCTTCAAGACACTCAATTGACTCACAAAGGACAAATTCTATGCAAAGCCTAGCAAGTGCCAATTTTATGGAAAAGGAACTCTTATTCTTGAGCCACATTGTCTCTGGTGGTAGTATCAAAGCAGATCCAGACAAAATAAAAGACATAAATAATATGCAACATCCCACCTCCGTTAAACAAGTTAGATGCTTTCTTAAAATGGTAGCTTACCTAAGGAAATACATTAAAGATTGCGGAAAGCTCACCACACCAATCAATGACCTAACCAAGGGTAATGCCAAAAATAAATTCATCTGGACACCAGAATGTGATAAGAAAAGCCAACTACTTAAAAAAGATCTGATTGAAGCATCAATCTTGCAATATCCTAATAACAAAGGGTGCTACAATCTTGAGTCAGATGCCAGTGAAACTGCCATTGGTGCAGTAAGACGTATCTGCCAACCAGGGCAGCAAGACTACCTACCAGTATGTTACAATAGTATAAAACTAACTAAAACTGAGCAGATGTATCCAATACATAATAAGGAATTGCTAGCAATATACCATTCATGCAAGAAATAGATATGTTATCTAGAAGGACATTTAAATGTCCTAGTACTAACTGACCATAAATCCTTAATCTATTTCAAAACTCAGAACGCACTTGCACAGTGACAAGACAAATAGATGTCTCTGCTGGAGCAGCTCAATTTGGACATACAATACAAAAGTGGGGAAGAGCTGGTCACAGCTGATGCTCTCTCTATTCTATGCCAGCCAAGGGAAGATCACCCTGACCAACTGGATCCATATTGGTCAAACCTATACAACACTGAGTACAAAACCAAATGAAAAGATCCCTCAACCCACCAGTTAGCTCATGACACACTAGTTAGGAATAAAAAATATTTACATGTAAAAAATGGCACTGTATACCAAATCATTAAAGACAAACATGCTCCCTACATCCCACTTGCACAAAGAGTTGACACCAACCTAAGACATTGCCGTCTACTAGGACACACAAAGGGTAACAATCTATATCTCACATTAAAAGAGATAGTATGGTGGCCCAATCTTAAAAAGACATCATTGACATCCTAAAGAAGTGCATAGTATGTGAAAAATACTCAAGCAACAAAGCATCACAACCTACAGTCAACCTAGTGCCTGACCCAGAACTTTTAAGGTTTGGGGCCTGGACTACAATAGCTTTAAAACCTATGGTAACAAGCAAAAATAGTTCATATTTAAAAAAAATGAATTCATATTTAAAAAAATAGCTAATTTGTAAAAAAATTGAAATTAACCCAAATCTATTTTAAATTGATATAAATTCATTGTGCTCTAATTTTGTTTAAAGATTAGCTATTTTTGTTTAAATCTGAGTTCATTTTGTTTAAATCTGAACTATTTTTGCTTATTGTTATAGGTTTTAAAACTACTGTAGTAGGACCCTTCCCATAAGCCAAATCAGGATAACACTCCTTAATTTTAGCCATTGACTTTACAACACGCTGGCCAATCTTCTGGGCAACCAAAGACCTCAAAGCAGAAATAATCAACTGCTTGATCAATAAGGCAATCATAGCGGACTATGAAGTCCCAGACTACATCATCACTGATGAAGCCAGGGAACTGTCAGGACACATAGTGAATGATAATCTGAAAACAAAGAACGTCAAACACTCCATAACCTTTCCCTACAGGCCACAGGCCAACGGTAGAGTTGAATGCCTAAACAGCAGCCTCATCAGAACCCTCAAGAAAATAATGGATGTCAAAGCCAAAGACACATGGCCACTATATGTGAAAAATACATTATTAGTATCATGGGTACGCATCAACCAAGGGACAGTATACTCACCGTTTGAACTAACATACAGATAAAAACCAGAGATAGCCACCTGCAATAACCTACTGTATGTGAAAATCCCCCAGGAAAACCTCCCACAGTAGAACAAGTACCAGATCTACAACACATATGCCTCAAAACCAAAATAGCAGAAACCAAAAGACTTAAAACACAAAAGGTAACCTCTGAAGAGGAACCACTTCTAATCAACTCCACCGTCTAGGTCCTAGCTGAGAACAGGAAGAAGTTGGATTCAGTACACAGAGGACCAGGAAGAGTCATCAAATACAGACCAGACAGAAATACCTATCTAGTTAAGTTCCAAGGATCCAAAGATCCTGTCATCAAGAAATACCACAGATCCTGTCTTTGCCTCATCAAAGGGGAACTCTTGACTTGGCTAGTACTCACTAGCAAACAACTCCAGGAATATCAGGCAACAGCCGTCAAGACAAAGCCCCCTCCTGATGTACCATAATAAACCCTTAAGGGGGGGGTGTTGAGGAGCTGGATGTATGGGTATTCTGGTCACTGCCAACACATTTAACATCCAGTCATTTCCTGGTTTGGTGCCAATCCAATATACTGTTCTACATACCAAGAAAGGCAAAAAATTCAATATCCATGGCTTTTCCAAGTATCCAGTGACTTGAACCCATTCCGCACATGGCCATCTTTATCTTTGATCCAACTTATATCCACACCACAGCGCAAGCTATACAAGTCTAAAGTATTATCCAATAAAATACACTTCTCTCTATTCTTAATTCCATATTTGAAGCTTCTGCAAAAGTTGCTCCTCATCATAGGTATTTTTTTGCTTGGTCCATTGGCTTCATTTGAAGGTGCAACTAGTTGGGCATTATCCCTGTAAAATTTACAGAATTTCTCCTTTGCAGGAGCGCTGTATGAAGGGAGAATTGCCATTCTCTCTTGTGTTACTTCACCTTTAGTTACTCCAATGTTTATTCTGCCAATGGCTTGATCCAGCTGTTGCCAGGTTGCTCAGAGTTACTGTGTACTTCTAGAGGGACTGGGACGTCCAAGTGATGAAAAGCTTGATTTTCTAATATATGTGGGTGCTGAATATCCTCCATAAATTTGCTGAAAGAGATAAGGTTGTCCAGAACCCCATCTTGCACGCCAGCCAATCTACTGGATTCAAGGAACAACCCTTCAGGGTGTTCTTGCAGGTGTCTTATGAAAGCTTGGAGAAGTTCTTCTCCATCATCACCCCTGGCAAAAAAGAAGTTGTCACTGGTGCAACATGCATCATTGTTTGTGTACATTTAGTGAGCACCAAATGTTGTGGTTGGAGGTATGAGGTGGTTGTTGGTTATAATCTTTCTTTCTTGTATCACAACTTGATAACCATTAAAGACTAAGTTGAATAGTTCTCCAAACTTAGTGTGTATAGTAATAATAAATGAATAATAAATCCTTTATTTAATATCAAGTATGAAAGTTATATAGGAATAGGGTAATTGATGGCCGCCACAAAATACCAGAATCCTCTATTCTATAGTTAGATCCCGCTACAACCTTAGCTCAATATTAACTTCTGATCAGATGATCATAGTTAACATTGCATAATCTTACAACTAAGTCAATTGGCTATTCTATCCTTCATCCAGAGCGCAAGTGCTGGTTGCCCTCTTGCTCACCAAGCCTAATGAATTAATGTTGATCTATAGTAAGGACTTGTTTATCCAATCACCATACAACACAGGAGTACAATCTAGCCAGAGGCTACAATTTATCCAGGTGTAACTAAGAGCTTGTTATCATCCTTTCAGGTGTCTGTATCTATTATACTGCAACAACCTTTTTTCTTGTCCTTTCAGACAGTTCTCAGTGGCTACCTTCCAATAGGTCTATTTTTGCTGGCTATGCCTATCCTGATTGGCTGTCCTTGGCATGTGTGCTGCTACTGGCCTTCACAAGGCGTACATGGCACTTCAGCTACAGCCCACTCTCTTCTTGAGCCAGTCTACTGGAAATTATTAATTGGCTGCACCTTCCTGTGCCTCTGATGGCACTAAAGCATCCTTGGTTTTGTTGGTTAATGCTTAGGTATGTTCCAAACCTTGTCTCTCTGTCCATGAAAATAGAAATGTTGGCACTCCTTTTAGTATTTAATAAGAGATCCTTTTCTGGATGACAAGCCTTCTGCTTATTAATATGTCGTGTTGAGTTGAGGATTATACACCAAGTAATAGCTGACTTGATCCAATATCAACCTGAGGATTATCTGCCATGTAATAGCAACCCAAACCAATAAGGAACCAATTATCTGACATGTAATGCCAATATGAACTCTCTATTTCCTATCCTTTCACACATCATTTGTTTGATTATGCATATACTCCTTTCAGGCTGGATGGGACTGAGTTGATACAACATCCAGTGGGAAGGAAAGAGATATATATTATTATGATCTATTGATTACAAAGTGTACAATTAATTATAGTTACTATATTGGCTAACAATTATACGCCATATAATAGCTATATTAATTATAATGAACTAAAAATTACAGGGCATATAATTACTACACCTAATAGAATGCAATCCAGTGATAATACAGCGTGCAACTGATAATATCTGTGTGCAATTATTGGCCTGATCATTTGTGGTCAATAATCCTAGTCTCACAAACAGAAAGGTTCAGAAGTCTATTCTGCTATGACAGCCAATAGTGACCCGCCTGCACTTGACGCCACCCTGCCATCCCTAGAATCCCAATTCCAGCCCGCCCAAGAACCCCAACTTAATAATGAGTCTTAGCACAGTGATATTTAGACTTGTTTTCTTTTACCTCTGTACAGATCCCACAGGCCCCAATGCCCCTGACATCACAGCATCAGAACCTGTGGCCCTTACACCTGTACCTTTCTCTCCTACTGGTGCTCTGTTTGATCCAATGCATTTCATCAAGTACTCTTTAAACCTGGCCCACTCTGAGTTTAAATTAGATAACATCCTTGTTGCCAATCCCCTGGCAAGGTCCCACAACCTAAAACTTTGGCAGAGAAGACTACTTTTAAACAGTACAGCCCCGCCTTTTTGGGGACAATTACAACTGCCTGTCCAGGTATTTGGTTCCTATGACTCCTGTCACCCCACAGCCTGAATTCCCCAAGATCTAGGAGCTGCTAATGAGACCACGTCCACCCAACTCTTTGGTATAGCTTACATTACGCTGACAGGGTTGTGAACTCCTTGGTCCCCACTAGTTTCCCCTGATCCCTGTTAGTTTGATCCCTCTCTTACATTATCAAGTTAGCACCAATATTGTGGTGGGTGCTCCCTACTGGGTCTGGCTGTTCCACCACCCACATCTGCTACTGCCCCAACTTAAACCTGGCTCCTGGACAGTGAGGAAGTCCTATACTGGTATCTGAGGAGGATAAATGGGGTATCCTGTTATGATGGAGTGTTGGAGAGGCACTGAAGCCCTAATAATAGCTGGGGAAGAAATCAGCTAGGTTGCTCTTGGAGTGTAAGAGATTATCTGCCTATATATTTTGAGTGATTTTAAAAAGGAGCCTTTCTATCAATATTCAAGATTAAGGTGCCTGAAATTGTCTAAGGGGTAGCCGTTCAGAGGAACAGCTGCAAGGATCCAAGGGATTGGAGTGATGTCCAGAGAGTGGAGTTGGGTACTCTGCAAACTGCTGAGCTAACCACTTGGGGGCAAAGGGGAGAAGATAGTGGCAGGAAGAGAGTAGAGGCTTTCCTCTAAAAGCCTTGGTGGAAGACATCTATGGTGGCTAAATATAGGGAGAAAGTCCTGGACAGAAGAAATTTGTAGTGGCTAATAAGATGCTCAGATGGTAGAAATTTCTATTGGATATAGGAAGAAAGGTGCCAGGATGGGTGAATCTTAAGAGTCTATATTTAAAAACTCCAAAGTAAGAACATTTTTAGTGGCTAGTAGAGAAGGAAGATGGAGGACATCTGTTGAGGAAAGAAGAAAGAAGGAGAAGAAGGACTAGTTAGAGGACATCTATAGTGGCTGGGGAGACAGAAGAAGGAGCAGAAGGACTAGGTAGAGGACATCTATAGTGTCTGGGGAAACAGAAGAAGGAAATATCAAAGGGAAAATGATCTTTCAAACGACAAAAGAAACATGAAATAGACGTTAAAAGAAACAATAAAATTGGAAAGAAATAATAAAATATAGAGGAAAAAGTAGAATGATATCAAAAACATAAATAATGCTTAAGAAGATAAACAAAATCAAGGTGCTTGTTTGTTTAAAAGAGGCCAGAAGAGGACAGAGAAATGGTGGGAGGAAGGCAAAACGTTTTGTTGTGCCATATAGTGGAAAGCAAAACCGGGACAATAGGTGCTTCCAGTTTTCCAAGGAGCAACACAGAACATAAAAACAACAAAGAAATGTCAATGAAAACATCAGGTAACTAATTAATTATGTTTTACATACAAAAGACAAGCAAACTTCCACAGGAAAACATGATAGGGAAACGGGGAAATCAATCAAAATGCAGCTTGGGAACGGTCAGAGTTTTACTGGGAAAAAAGGCGGCCTGTTTGAGTAAGAGGCAACACCAGGTAGCTTGGGGGTCAGTTTGGGGTAATTGGGGATCTTTACCTCTGATTGGCTACAGTTTAAGGCTTGTTTTATCAATTTTTCACTGGTAAAACATGGGGAAAAGCCTAATAAATCAAGAAGCTGGGAGGTAAAATACCTCCCTGATTGGCTGGAGTATTTAATAGAAATCAATATATTATGGATAAAGAGAAAAACAATGGCTTAATCCTGAAAGAAATAATTGGCATGAAAGGGAATCAGACTTAAAGAAGGGGTGATATATGGAGTAATATTTTGAAACAAGGATATCATCAACTTCAGGAAGCTACAGAAGAAGTCCAAAGCCAAGAGCAAGGAGCCCAAGATACAGATCAAGAAGGCCAAGAGCAAGGAGTACAAGAGCAAGGAGTTTAGGATAAGGAGTTCAAGAGCAAGGGGCCCAAGACCACAAAACCAAATACTCTGCCCCAAACAAGCTATAATACAGAAGGTTTATAAGAGGATATTCCTTCTGTGCCTAATAAACGCCACTCAACCTGTAAAATCTTCCTTGATTTCCCTTAGTTCACCATGGATAATGTTCACCACATTTATTATCCTAGCATAGGGGAGGTGAATCTGTGCAGTCATTAATTTAGGAAGTTTATTGCTAGCCAATCTTCTTAAGAGGGATGAGACCAGCTGAATGAAAGAATCAGGATGACCATCAGAGGCAAGGATCTCTGGGAAGTGAGTTTAAGAGACTGCTCCAGGAATGGTATCAGCCTGAGGAGGGAAGCACACCAGCAAAGGGGATGTTCTGTGGAGGAGATGTGAGGATGGCCATAGGGAGAGTGCTAGAAGAATTACTAGCTCTCCAGGCAAAGTACAGCATCTTGGCCAAAGGACCTATTCACTTGGGGAATGACAACCCCCTCTTCAGCTGACACCTGGCGTTGACCCAGGACATGTATGGGTGTCTGATTAGCAGGAGTCCTGCACTGAAAATATACTTATTGTAGCTTAAAGTGAACCCTACTCCATCTGCTACAATAACCTACTGTTGGTTTAAAACAAGCTTTCCAGATATCATACTGGGTCAGTGGATCCTTCCTGAATATAAATTATCCCCATTCTACCTGGTCTGATTTTTTAAATTATATGATTAACAACCTTTTCAACATATTTGGTGGGCTATTGCATCTAAAGGTATATCCTGTCCAAATATTTTCAAGACTTTTGATCACTAGAACCAACTTTTTGGTAGTTCTATCCCTGGGCCTCAACCAACCTCCCTGATTGCTTAACCGATCTGTAAGACACCTGGTCCCTGAGCCTGAAAAAAGTCACTATTGTCCTTATCCTTTCAATAGTTTGGGTTAATAAGATCTAGGGATATTTATAGTTAACTATAAAGATGCAAGGGTTGATCAGGTTCTGTTTGGAGAAGCCCTGAAACCTTACTATGTAGATCTTGAATCCAACCTGTGGAATTTAATGCTTTTGGTTGGTTTTGTTAAACCTTCACTCAAGGTGGTTGTTGGATGGTCACTATCTGGTTGATAAAAATCCAATCAAGAGGTCGTTTATTGCTGCATACATTGGTATAATGATAGGTTTAGATGCGCCGGTTTATGCTTGATCTCAGGAATAAAACGTGGAAGCTTGCAGTTGTTTCTATGGAGTGAGCTTGCAGGGATGGTGGTAGAATATAAGGAATGTTTTTAAACGGAACTGGTGTGGGTTTATTCGAAGGTACATGATCAAGTACGTTTCAAATGGGAAGTATTTGATTGGTTAAGGATTGACGAAAAGTGAGAAGAGGGTTTAGGATTTCTGGGGTTACCGGTCTCTTAAAGAGAAAAGCCGGTAGCGAATTCCAAAGGGGTTTATGGGAAAATACTGGAATCTAGTTTTAGCCTTGGGTTCTGTTTTTTAGGCTAGGTTTTAATCGGCAGAATGGATTTCGAGTTGATGGCCTGGTTTGGGTAATATGTAGAGTCAGTTTTAATCGATCGATCCAATCAAGGGAGAAATTTATTAAGGGATATGGAAACTATTTGCAAGGGGTGGTAATCCAGGGATGTTTGGATTTGAATTTCCATGGCTGGAAATAACGTTGCTTAACGGCGATTGCATCGAGTTGAGAGGTAAATGCCGCAAAAACAAGAGGGGCGGTGATGCAAGCAGGGATTGCAGAAGCCTAGATTCATGGGCCTGAAGTTTCTCGGGTGACAAATGTGAAAAGCATATGCTTAGCTGGTTAGACAGCATTGAGCCGAATCAGATCAGAAATTTTTTAAAAAGACTCATCAATAATATATTCATTTTATTATCCAAACAGTTGTGATTTGATGGATTGATTCCAGCCAAAATGCAAAAGTTAAAAGGCCGCTACTTATTTTAACGGTTAAATTACAAGGTCAAATAAAATTTTAACAAAAAATAAAAACGGCGTAATCCTTTTTAAAATGGAAAGTGTAGATGGATCATTTAATTGCAGGAAACAAATTGGACGGGTTGATTTATATTGTTGTGGGTTAAAGGAGACGCTATGTAAGTTTTAAAACCCCGATGCCAAGCTCAGGGGTGCCAATTTCAGGTTCAATGAAGAAAGTTTCACTCCCAGAAGCTGACATCACTATATATTAATAAGTTTAATAACATTACAATCTGTTTATAAAACAAAGCCCAGTTAAATCCCCGATGGATATATTGGAAACCTATTTTAAGTGAAAAATCATTCTAACGGCTAAGGAAAAGGATTGAAATAGCTAGACTGAAGAGTTGGTATAGCAGTTTGTACACATCTCTATATAAGTAGTATTTGAAACGATCCTAAATGAGCCTAGATTTCCTCCCATGAATCTATGTACATCTCATTTCAGATGTACTCTTCTCGGTAGCTTTCAGTTGTTGATTCTAGAGAATGGCATTTCCCTGGAGGAAGCGACAGCAATTTTCCAAAATTTTCCGCTCAAACTAAATCAAGCTTTAAAATCCAAATCCCACAAAGCCTGTCCCACTACAAAATAATAAGGTTGCTTGTATTCGACTTCCTAGCCATCAAAAGTGTACCATTTACACTTTAACACCCAAACTTTATTGAACAAACTTTATTGAACAAACTTTATTGAACAAACTTTATTGAACAAACTTTATTGAAGAACCATGAACATCAAGAAATCAACCAAAACCAAACTCCAATCTACAAAAATCAATCCCCTAAGAACCAGCCTTTCAAAAGGGTACTGTGATTCAGAACCTAATGGAAAGAATGGGGTTATCAAATCCTGCACCAAACTTCATACCACATCTGCAGCAACTCAGCCGAGTAAAAATAAACTATTTAATAAGATCAACCATCTAATTCAACATTTTTTATTGATTTAGATTAGCAAACCCCAAATCCCTGTACATATAATTCAACTCAAGACAAAACCTACCAAACAGATCCAGGATACATGGCTCAGAAATGCAGGACTCTGATATAAAACTCAGTTTTTTCTGAAGGTTTAACAGACCATAGCCAACCTGAAATAATCAACAGACATGAAACTGCAGTATTGCCAGATCCAAGGACCAAAGTTCCAATCATAACTGAGGTGGACATTTGAATTAGTTTAAGCCATGTGTGCCCTAAAGAGAACGCCAAGGGATCTAGAGCACACCAACACAGATCTTTTTGGGGATCACCAGCATTTTCAGAAATCACACCGTTTCAACCTAGGGCAGATAAGATTCAGATGCCTAATATTCACCAAATTAGACATACCTGACAATAAAACTACTAAAATATACATCTCTCTTATGAGTTTAGTTTGTTCAATAAAAATTATCATGGCTTCTTCTTCCATTGACCAAGCTTTAGCTGTTTCCTGGGCACAAGGAGATAATGCAGGAGTACACTGTGTCTACCAATAGCAAAGTCTCTGTTGGAGACAACTCCTAACCCGCAAGTCTCTCTCCAAGCACTACCAAGGGGTGTTCTTTCCCCTGTTATGTCTAACCTGGCCCTGTTTGTAAATCATACACAGGCTACTATCAACATAACCACACATCTGTACCGCCATCCATCAGCAGCTAATAAAGCCATGCTTTCATACAGAGGAGTAAAAAATTCAGATTTAGCCAATCAGATGACATAATTTAGCTCCCATGTAGACACACCCTCTAATGCCAACCAGCCTATAAGATGCAGAAGAAAGCTAATCACCCCTGACACTTTTCTGTGGATGGTTGAAAAGCAAGGGATGCTTACATCCCTTGGGAAAATAGCAACCACAGCAGAGTTGACAAAGCCCATTGTGGCCCCAACCCTACAAGCTCATGACAACTGTGTCCCTTCCCAAAAAGATGCCAACCAGCTCCTGCACATCAACTTGCAGTGAAAATCCCACCCTCCCAAGTTGGCTGTGATAGAGTGTGATCCCTATATATCCCGTTTCCAGGTGCACCTTCAACCAGGACTCCACAGCATATTCCCTGATACAAGAACAGTCAATCCATGGATTCATGGAGCTACAGTTGCTGCAAGAATCTTGACCAATCAAGCTCTCATTAGGCTATACTTGATGAAACCTGATCCATACAGTTACACTAGCATCAGCTTCATCAGAGGAAGAGCAACGCTAACACGCCATGAAGGCATCTTCCTCCTGTGTGCAAAGCTTCTCCCAAGTATCCAAGAGCTTGGAGAGAAGCCCATCTAATCTGATATAAACTTGTGTGGCTGGTTCTTTATAGATCTGTTTTGTTGCTGTCTGCTCCCCCTGTGAGGTGGGTGATTGATCTGCTTCTGCAAACACTGTAGATGAGCATGGGTACCAGAGTTGATCTGAGATTTGAGCTTCCCCTGTCTGTCCTTGTTCAGGGCTTACCAGATCCTATTGTCCTCTATGCAAGTGATTGTGGCAAGCTGAGAAAGGGCCTGCTCCCTCCCCCCTACAAGGCTGATTGGTATGTAAAGTCTGCCTACCTGGCAGAAGAGGAACTTGAGCAATGAAGTAGATGGCTCTTGCTGATTCTTCTCAGCCAACCATTCCTGCCTCCCCAACCCCCCCTTCAGGATGTGACCATCAACCTGCCAACCCTGACCCCAGCACACTTCTTAATCCCACCCCACTACCTATGATATGATTGCTTATGCAGGCCCAGATAATGACAATGTCTTTTCCACTCATACTTTCCCCCACTTTTCCCTTGATGAGTAGATAGATATCCCTCAACTCTGCCATCTCAATAAAGATCTACAGTTTACTTTTATAGTTTGGTAATATCTTTAACGCCATATCATTTTGCATATTAAGCAACAGTGTTCTGAATTTACTGGTCTAAAGTTTGATACACTTATATGTCTATACTGCCTTTTGAAGAAAAATGAAATGCTATTGGATGTAAATGTTGGGATGACTCTATACCACTGAGATTTAACCTCTGTTATTTACACATCAAGTGATCTATTCTGGTATGTTTTCTAATAAAGACAGCAGTAAAGCTGGTATCTCAGGTCCAGATTTTTTGATTGGGATGTCCCAGTACTTTGACGTATCAACAACTGTTACACATGCTGATGTGGGGCATGGTAAGTGTTGCATCCCATAAAAGATCTTCTGAAACATTGTCCACCTATGTCAAGGGCAATAGAACAACTTCCTGATTGCCCACTTGTTTTGTTGTGCTGGTTATCTTATGCTATCAAACTTGACTGGTTGCTCCTAAAAAGCGGTAGCTGAGTTGATAGGTAACTGCACATAGAACAATAGACTCACTTCTGTAGCTAGGGATAGATGTGTAGCTTTCACAGGCTGCTTTCCTCCATCTGACAAGGCGCGTGAAGTTGGTTGTATTTTTGCCCAGACATTTTCCTATGCCGCTTCTCCAGTGCTTCTGTATGGTGATTCCCTTTGTTGGTGCCTATTTCTCCTGGAAATATTTCCCTGCTCTCCAATTTATACCTGCCAAACCTATCAAATAAAATACTGTAAATTCAGAACCTGAACGTGGATGTGGGATTGTCAAATTCTTGGTCCAAATTTTGAATCACTTTTGCGGACAACCCAGCTGAGTGAAAGTTAAAATATTTAATAGAATCAACCATTTAATTTGACTTTTTTGATTTATTTAAATTGGCAAGTTTCAAATCCCTTGAGCAGATAGCTCAACCAACAAAAGACAAAACTCAGCAAACAAGTGCAGGATACATGAATCAGAAATGCGGGATTCCAATGTACAATTTGGGATTTCCTGTATTTTAAACAAATTATAGACATCATGTAAAACTTAATGGATCTTAATTTGCGGGACTGTCAAATCCAAGAACCAAATTTCAAATCAAACATGAGGTGAATTTGAAATAAATATAATTCATGAGCATCTCAAAAAGGATGTCAAAGGATCTAGAGTGGATTTGTGCTGATTCTTTTAGGAATAATAGGCATTCTCAAAAAGCACCCTATTCCATTTTAGGACAGCTAAAATTTAGATGCTTGATTACAGTAGATTTTAAAAATGCTAATAATAAAATAAAATTATATATTACAATCTATCTTATCATGTTGTCTTTTCCTTGATGTGTTGATAGTTCATTTGCTGTTGATAATGTGCTTGTGTTTAATTGGATAGTTTCACCTCCAGTTGCCTTGGCAATAGGAAATCAAGTCACCTCCGCAACCACAGCTGGTCTTGGGGAGGCGACTTGATTTCCTATTACCAAGGCAACTGAAGGTAAAACTATCTAATTAAACACAAGCACATTATCAATAGCAAATGAACCATCACACATCAAGGAAAAGACAAAATGATAAGATATATTGCAATATATAATTCTATTTTATTATTAGCATTTTTAAAATCTACTGTAATCAAGTATCCTTAATAGCAATACCTTAACACTTTTGTAGTAAACTGATGGTTTACCTTTCCCATCTCTCCTTCTTCCTTGAAATAAAGTTTGTTTTGCCCCTGGCTACGCTGGAGACCAAAAAACTTTTAAAAAAATTCTGCATCATCAGGAGGGTAGCTCATATATCATTATATGGCTTTGTGGTTGCTATATTAGCTATTTAGAGTGCAGAATACTGCATTGTTTCCAGTTTAGAAAAATTTACATTTCACTTAATTTAATGTCTAAACATGGTTGTTGAGATTTGATTTTTCATTTGATTTTATCCAGAGTAGAGCTTCTTGATTTGGCTTGATTTGTCCTAGTTTCTTACTGTACATTCAATTTGGATTCCAGTTCTTGCAATTATTATTTGAGTTTACTAGTGGCATTCAAAAGTGGTTTGAAATTTGGTTCTTGGATTTGACAATCCCGCAATTTCAAAAAACATGGTAAACTTAATGAAAATGGTTGATGGATATGAACACTTCAAATATGGTTTGAGTTAATTCATTTTGACCATTAGAAATGTGCAGTTTGACTTGAAATTTGCAAAGTGTCTACAAGTTCCCGCATTTTTAAAAATCCAAATAAAAACACAAATAATTAAATTTAATTAAAAAAAGGCTATCCCACAAAAGTGATTCAAAATTTGGACCAAGGATTTGACAATCCTGCATTTTTATGTTCAGGTTCTGAATCTACAGTATAGTTTAAATTCATGCTTAAAGTGATATCTTTATTTAGATTATAAATCTCAGACATGTGATTTAACTATAATTATTTGACAGCCATGAAAACCAAAAAAAAATTAAATGAAAAAGGGCTAAATTTATTTTTTGATTAGCTTAGAAGCATAGCTTTGGGGATGAAGAACTTGGAGTGCTTGTAGAAAGCTGCCACCATGTCAGATGGCATTGAGAACTGACCAACTTCTATAAGATAAAACAGATCTTCTTTATCCTAATGGAGGCCCTTTTTACTTTATTCTTAATCCATACAAACATCTCTTGATTGAGTAAGAAGTGGAGAATATGGCAGAAGGAAGAGAATTCTCATTGGGTAGTCCAAGACGCAATGGCTGGATGTGTAGATATTTTTGTTGATTGGCGAGAACTCTGACATGACTAAATCAACTTTGTGGAGCCTGAAATTACCAAGCATCACAATGTTAGTTGTGCCACAATAATTGATCTATAAATATTCCTTAGCATATTAGATAAATCAAGAAAGCTTTTGATATTATGGAAACTCTTAATCATGTGATACTGGTCTAAACCACAGGGACCTTAAAGTTTTACCATTGAATATGTTTGTGACCTGATAGTTGCATGATGTGTTACACCATCCTTTGATCTCTTCTCAACCCATTCATGACTATCTCTGAGTGAGGAGTAAAATGAAGATTCATTTAAATAGGAGAACTGGACATTTATGGTCTCTTTTAGGGAAAGATATGTTTCAGTGTAGATTTGTTTAAAAAACCTTCCTTACCCCCAACTATTGGGGGTATCTTTACTGGGGTTTGAAAATTAAGTAACTTATTCTGCATTTGAAATTAAAAGCAAATTGGGGGCAACCATGTTAAGCAAATCAATGAGTAAAAATGAATGCAAAGACTTGGTCCAAACTAGCAATCAATATTACAACAGCCAACCAGAATGTTCAGATACCAAAAAATGCAAAACCCGCTCAGATTCCAGTTTGACAACTAACTCCAGCCAATCAGAACTTGAGCCTGACAGGGGCAAGAGCAAATCTCTTCAACTAATTATAAGGCTCAAACTTGAAATTAAATTTGGAATTGGGTCATTAATATTATATCAACAAAAAAGAGCAAATAAGATATGAGAAGTAGATAAAATAAATTCAGAAATAAGTATATCCTTGTAAACAACCAATCAGAAACAACAACAAGACCAAATTTAACCCACATGCAGGCCAAACTTTAACACACAGCAAATCAAACACAGATGGAGGCCATGCAGGATGCACTATAAGAGCCAAGCTTAAGGACACCAATCATAAACTATAATTTAGCCCAAATCTAAGCCAATTATGGATAACAATTAGCTTAATGAATTAAGCACCTGAGTAATACTTCAAGCCTTGATTATAACTATTGCAGCCTACTTCAGACCTGCAAGCAATCAGTTTCTCCATTCCTCAAAACACATCATGGTGTGTTAAGTGCTGGATTCATCCCCCAATTCACAGCTTAATATATAAGCTCCTTTATTTTATGTTTGGAACTTGCTCTAACATCTTCTTTATTTTATCTCTTTATCTCTCTTTAATAAAGAATTCTATATTTTAACTGATTAGTATAATAATCTCCTGATTTAAGCCATGAGCAATCCTTCTCATTTTGTGTGGTTGACCCTTCTTCTCTTGTTTAAACTTTATTGGGTAGCTGCAGAAGAAATCCATAATCCTCCTCTCATCCTACTGATTTCATTAAAGAATCTGTGTGGTACAGATTTGGACCTTGTTTATTTCATTCCCATTATGTTGAAAAGGCTTTCATTCCCCCATTATGCACCCAGATGTCTCATGTTACCTGGTGGGATACATAGATATAAATTATGTACTCCAATAGTTCTCCCCTGTGTTAGGAAGATTAAGACTTTGGGATCAAGCCATCAATATTATTATAGTTGGGCTCCCCATTGGGGCTTTTTTGGTGAAATTTAACCTTGGGGATTCATTACACTTGTTAGGGGGGATCTTCCTAACAAGTGGATCCCTGAAAATGCACCAATCCTCTATAGTATTTTTGCTGCTACTGTTATACAGAGAAACATCCACTACTTTTCATATGAAGCCCAAATAAACCATGATTTTTTATATAAATGTTTTAGAGACATAAAGACCAATTTTGGTGGCTATCACTTTATGAGAAGAGAGAATCTTAATGGCAATATGTGGATATCCACTTTTTGATTGCATCAATTTGTACATACTGTAGAAGCTTAGGCTGCTTTGTGACCTTTGGAGATTTTTTAATTCAACTGGTGTTGCCATATTAGGTATTGACTCTGTTGGTATATTGTACTATGAAACCAAATAGGGATGCAATATCCCAAATTTATATTCATACATCTAAGAAATTGATGACAGACCCACACTCACTATCAGATAACCTATGCCTGACCTTGGTGGAAACCATGGCATCCAAGCTATCAGGGTCAACACGTGGGATGGAGACCTTTGTGTAGACCACAATATTCTTTTGTGTGCAATGGCACTTTCAATTGTGAAATATAATACTAGTATAACTGGCTCTTCAGTTATGATCAAGGGCTCATAAGAAGTATCAAATAGCCAAAGACATGAACTGGAAACTCTGGTATCCAGTGGTGAGGCTGTGTTACAACTGGGTAAACAATAGAGGTATATGTAACATCATTCTTACCAATGACCCTAGTATAACAGATTTTAGTGGCAGGCTGTGAGAGTGGTTTCTGTCTGGGATTTAGACTATTGTATTGTGCTTGTGAGATGGGAGGTTGTTGGCTTGTACTGATACCTTGAGAGTCCTGTGTATCCGCCTCAATGTGCCCATTATGTGTTCTTGGTCTGTTTTTTGACCCTTTGAGGCGCCCTCTTGGACAGACTGTCCTTCATCCTGTTGCAGTAGCTGGCTGGTTATGGGATATTATGTCTATAAAAATAAAATAAATATATATTATATTAAATATATGTTCTATTTAGGATTTTGGTTTAGTTTTGGGTTGTTTTTTACTCTTTGTTTATACTTGGATAGTATCACAGTTTTTATATTATACATTTGAAATGTATAATATTTTTCTTGGTCCTGTTTTATCAATTTCACATTTTTTATTTTTATGTATAAATATGATTATCAAAATTACTTTTCTCTTTATTTTAGCTATAGTAGAGGTTCCCCGTTTGGTTTAGTATTTCCTAATTTAACACCTGTCTATTCAATTCATATTCCAAATCCCACAATTATTGTTTGGATTTACTATTAGCATTCATTTTTTATTTGAAATTTGGTTTGTTTATTTGACAATCTCACAATTTCAAAAAATGCAATAGATTAATAAAAAGAGTGGATGGATCTGAAAACTTCATATCTGATTCCAGTTGATTCATTTAGTCCACTTGAAACATGCAGCTCAACTTGAGATTTGCAAAGTGTCTATGAGATCCCACAATTTGAATTATTCAAATAAAATACAAAAATGAATTCGATTAAAAAAGGCCAAACTGCAAATGTGATTTGAAATTTGGCCATAGGATTTGACAATCCCATATTTCCGCCATTAGGTTCTGGATTTACAATATCAAGATTTTATGTTTCCTTGATTTATGTCTGAGTGGGGTTTCTCGATTGGGTTTACATTGTTCCGTTTCATTAAAAAGGTTGTACTTCTCAGTAACTTATTTCTATTAAAAAATAAACTCACTAAGATGAATGTATATCTTAATCAATTTTATTTTCACTTATATTTAATTTGTGAACATATAAATATAATTTTTAGTTGTTCTAAAATAGAATAGGTTAAATTTTCAAGAGTGTCACTGATTCACAAACAAATCATTGTGGACCTATACTTGATCCTGTGGCAGCCTTTTTAAGAAGCCATAAAGTTAAATTTCTAATCAATTCACTTTGACTAAAATTTGGAATAAATTTTTTGGGTTTTACAATCCTGTATTTTCTTATTTTAAGCATTTCAGATTGTCTTCAGATTAATAGAATCAATGGAAACATCAGATTGTACATCGAGACACTGTATTTCTAATACATATATCCTTCGTTTGTTTGGTGAGTTTTTCTGGTACTTGTTGACTTTTGGTAATCAGTACTTAGAATTTGCAAATTTTAATCAATCGGAAAATGATAAATTTAATAACTGGTTTTACCAATTGTTTTATCATTAACTCGGGAAATGATTGTACTTAAGATTGAAAATCATGTATGTTGGATTTGAAAATTCTGCAGTTTATCAAAAAGTTTGTATTTCTATAGTATATTATTTATAAAAAAATTCCACTGCTTATAAATATGTCTTGAGTAATGTAGATCTTGTTTTGGACTCTATAATCATAACTCTCTCTCTTCTAATATAAATATAGTCAAGTCAGACGGGTAAGAAGTTATTGATATGATTATTTGAATAACTGCGACATATCCAGTAACCTTAAATAGTAAGATTGAATATTTAGTTGATTGATGAATTTAAATATCATCACCAGAGAAAGAAAACTTATGGTTGGGCTTATAATTAGAATATATATGTATGTGTTATTTATTGACTATCTCCGGTCTATTATAGGTACAGCAGCAATAAAGCCGTAGCAAATTACTAATCATATCATTATATATGATATTACATGTGGTTATATGAATGGTTTCTCTTTGATTTTTTCTTTTCATGAATTTTTTTAAACAATGCACTAGCTGAATATCATTTTAGAATATTTGTAATTTTTAATTGATCTACCAAAAGCATATAATCCAATATATCCCTTATTTTGATCTCTATAATAAGTAAGATATTAATACCATTGACAACAATCCGGGTTAAATACAAATAACTATCATTTATAACAATATATTATCAATTGAAAAAATTGTTTAAATAAATACAGTTTTAACCAAAACAAGTCATCGATATACCAAAAGTTTATTATAGATTTTAGTTAAAAGATAAACATTATAAAAACAAAATATTTTGCGCCCACCGCGGATTGAACGCGGGACCTTCAGATCTTCAGTCTGACGCTCTCCCAACTGAGCTATAGCCGCGAGGCTTAGTTTTTTTAAAAAAACACATTTTTTATTCGAAATTTACAATGACGTTAAAAGGAGCGCGGCCAAGAGATAGGGGGATGGGGAAGGGATTCAAAGGTATGGGGCTATGTGAGTGGAAGGATTATCCTTTCATATTTTTCCCTCTAGGGTTACCATAGATGTAGAATCATCATTTTGTCTGTTTGGGGGCAACTGGAATAGTGTGTTCCCATCTGAAGTTTTGGATGAATGATATCTCCATCAGGGACCAAATTTTTCTCTCATAAGATTGAGTCTACATGGACCATTGTAAGAGTTGACCTTATGTGGGGTCGTGTGGATTGTCCATAGTGCCAAGTGGCATGTCACTCTCTGAAGGGCTGAGGCTCATGTTTTAGGCCTGTCATGAAGAACAAGTAAAATTTTGGGCAGAAGAGCCAGATTAAGCCCAACATATGGGCCTCTTCTGTCCAAATCTTGTGACAAATTTACAGGAAAAATACTTGTGTTCCAAGTCTGCGTTTTCATAGGGGCACATACCACACTGTCAGATAGGGTGCTCTTGGGGAAAGTGCTTCTCACAGAAGAAGGCTTAATTGAAAACTCTTCAGGTGAGTGTTTGTTGGTATGTTGTAACAAGTGGGGTACAAACTAGGTGGCAAAACTGGGATGGGCTTAGAGCTATAGCCGCAAAGCTAAGCTGGGATTGAACCCTTGCCTCTGAGGCTAATCACCTCAGGGTGACTCTATTGAGTTAAAAAGCTATTTATTGAAAAAAGATCAACATGGCCTATTTATGTGACTAGTGGGTGCTCCCAGATGGATAGCCCCACCCCCAATTAAGCAATTCTTTGGTTTTAAAAAAGGGGCCTATTTATTTAATATTTTTTAATTATAAGTTTTTTGGGGAAGCTAACATATCTTACTGGACCTGGAAATTTCAATGCAAATTAATCATTATTTGCAGGATAACAAAATCTAAAATAAGGTATTTTAACTAAGTCATATAAATGTCAAAACAACATGATCAAACCCTAGCAAGTTCCAACCAAGCAGGTTTATGACCCTCAATTCAGCTTCCCAGTGACCCAAAGCCAAATGCAGAAGTTGACTTGAATTTCCAAACTTAGTAACATGTCCAAATGACAATCCTTAGACAATAGATAACTCAATCTAGCAATTGACTCATTACAAGTATCAAGTCACCCCCTATTAATCCAACCAAGCAATCACCATAATCATGTTCCTAGTATCCAAATTCACAATAACTATATAACAATTAATATTCCAATAAAGTACATTATATAGTCTCTAATTATTTCCCCCTTTGTAACTCTGCTAAAACAACACAGTTATAACATTGGCAGCACAGGTAGGTTCTTCATCCTAGCTTTCTCTTCAAAATTACTCCTGTTGCCTGTACTTACCACAGTCAACAAATATACAAAAGAATCATGTCTGGTCTTCTGCTAGACTAGACACCCTACATGCCAGGGACCAAAATAACAGAAGGGTATGTACTGTACCATAGCATGGTGATGCAGGTCCCTGCCTTCAATGCCCTACCAGCTCAAGGATTCTTCTAGGATCCCACTGTCACACCCTGAATCACTAACAAAAGTATCATGTCCGCTCACGTAGACCAGCAACTTTGCAGTGCTGCCTTAGAGTTGTTTGCAAGATCCAAAAATAACAATGTCACAGCATGGATCTAATCTGCCCAAAACAAGTTGGCACAAATGGAATGCCCCACATGTTTCTGGATTGCAGAGATATCCATTTGTTTGACGCATGACACAGGGACCTGGTGCAACAAGTGGCATGAGGATCATACCAAAAAGAACTGGGACACTTTCAAATGGGACTTCTTGGCAAGATTTGTAATGAAGAACACAGCCCTTATAATCATAAACCAAGTAAAGAACTTGACACAGACCAGAACAGTAAAAAAACACACCCAAGCTTACAAGGAAGTACACCTACAAGCACCTTCATATATGGCCTTTGACACTCCAGCAACCCATCTCATGTACTATGACACACTCAAGTCACATGTAATGAGACACATAAACCTGGACCAAGTGACCAACTTAAAAATTCTATATTGCAAGGAAGAGAAAGCATAACAAATGTCCAACACTCTCCATAAGGCGCAAACTGGAAAGAGAGAGTAACCCAAAGATTCTCGCCCATCTGGGCATTCCAATTGACCACCATCTGGGAACAACAACAATGCAAACCACAAACCCACAAGTTCAAATAGACATGGAAATGGAAGTAACACCCAGTCAAACTGTACCCATTTCTGTATCACTGCCATACAAGACAATCAAGTCAAGGGAAAAACCCTGGGAGAGCACTAAACAAGCCAAGCTCTCCTTGCACAACCCCCAACTTGCCTAACAATGAGTACCAACTCAAGGACATGGACCAATGCCCAATGATCCAAGTACCCTCAGCAGACCCAGTACTTTACATCATTACCAGACATCCCAATAAACTAATGTCTTATCCTTTCCTCTTTGGCAGTTACACAGGCTCAACACTCCTGGACTTGGGCGCAGACCAAACCATAGTCAACAGCAGCTTTGTGGACAAGTTCAAGCTAATCACTAATCCTTTGCGGATTAAGAACATGATTTTAGCTGATGAACATCACATCCCTGTTACACGGGAAAATGACCCTTTTACATCACACTAGAGAACCTCCACTCCACCATCAAAGAACCTGTCATTGAATTTCCTAGATCTAACGTGGTACTTGACCTGGACTGGCTAAGAAAGAACAACCCACACGTAGATTGGGTCATCCCCGTTCTAAAATCAAATGAGAAGAGGAAAACCACCAAATCTTCCTAGATACAGTACACCAACTTCTTTGGGACCACATATTTGTACAAATTACAGAGACCCAAGAAGAAAATGACAGCCTCAAGAAAATTGACTGGGACTCCTTTCAGGATGAGGTCATACACTTCAAGGACCAACAAGATACTGTTACCCCTCAGGATTGTGAGATTGTGGCCCAACACCCAGAGATTTTTAAGGAAGTCCTACCAGGACTGCCACCCAAGAAGCACATACAGCACACCATTTAACTCAAAGGTGCAGTCCCCAAGGCACAACCTATTTACTGTCTCACACCTAATGAAGACAATGTGCTTTGCACTTACCTTAAAGAGGCCCTGGAAAAGGGACTCATTTAGCCTTCAAAATATCCCTTTGGGGCTGTGGTGTTCTTTGTAGCAAAGAAGGATGGATTCATCAGACCAGTCACCAACTAATGCATGTTTAACAAAGTCACTATTAAGAATTGTTACCCTCTCCCACTCATTGATGACCTCTTTGATGCCCTAGGCAGGGCAATCATCTTTTTGAAGATTGAACTGACTTCTGGTGTAACCAAATTTGTATCAAAGAATATATCCCCAAAAATGCATAAAGACCTAAGTATGGTTCATACAAGTGTGTTGTGCTCAAATTAAGGATGACCAACAGCCCATTGGCCTTTGTACATTAATGAATGAAGTCTTTGCGCCACACATTAGCAAGCACACAATGATATACTTGGACAACATCATTGTGTACATTTGCACTGTTAAGCAACATCACAAAAACCTGAAAGAAGTATTTGCAACTCTGGCACAGCACAAGCTCCTTGATAAGCCATCTAAATGCCAATTCTATTGCAAACAACTTCCTTTTCTAGGGAACATAGTGTCCAAGGAAGGTATAAAACCAAATGCACAAAAGATTCAGGTCATCTGTAAGATGCTGCTCCCCAAATATAAAGCAGAACTCAGAACCATCTTAGGCATGATAGCCTACATGCAGCACTTCATACAAGCCTGCAGCATTCTCATGGCACCACTGTCCCCCATCACAGGTGCCAAGTCTAAATTTGTGTGGAACCCACAACAAGATCTCTGTTTCTTCTGTATAAAGAAGAAATTGGTGTCTTCCCCATCCTACAATATCCCAAGAGAGATGGAAATTATCAAATGAAAACTGACACCTCCAATGCCTCCATTGGTGATGTGCTCTGTATCAAGACAGACACTGGTAACTTTCTACTGGTGGCATACAAGTCCCACAAGTTAACTGATGGGGAATGTCAATATCCAATACATGATAAGGAGTTGTTAGCCATTGTTCACTGCCTAGTCAAGTGGCGTTGCTATTTAGAGAGACAAGAAGAGTTCAATGCACTGAAAGACCACATATCACTCATATACTTCAAGACACAGGCTAACCTGTGCAGACAGCAGGCCTGCTAGATGGTGTTCCTGGAAAGATTTAACATGAACATACAAGAAAAGCCAGGGCCAGAACTAGTCACAGCAAGTGCCCTCTTGAAACTATATGTAAGGGCTTCAAGTGGGAAGAGCAGGATAGATCCAGACTGGCCCCTCTTAGTACTTTGGACCAAGGATGAAAATTTTCCCCAGGCACTACTGATATCAACAGAGACACCATCATCAAAAATGAGCACCTATTTACAGACATCTAAAAAGTGCTTCACTGAAAGATGACTAATGAAGTGAATATCTCCTACATACCCACATATGAGAGGGTTGATACTATTCTACGTTACCACCAAGACCTAGGCCATACTAAGAGCTGGAATCTCTACAAGTTATTAAAGAACAAAGACTGGCGGCCAACCTTGTACAGGGATGTATAGGAAGTACTCAATTAATGTGAAGTGTGAAAAAGTTTTCCAAAAGCAATACACCACCAAAATATGTACTACCTATCTGTACCTAGCTACCCTTCAAGGTGTGGGCCCTAGATATTGTGAGGCCTGTGACAACTCACATGGAAGCAGTTTTTCAGGCAAGGGTTGATTTGGCTTCAAATACAGATTCAATGCTGAGAATTGATAATATGCTGTGGTTTTAAGACAGGTATAGGCTTATTAGGGAGCATTAGCTACTAAGAAAGGTAAGTTCTGCCTAGTAGGTAACAAGGGACTACTAGAGGCAAGTGATGGATCAGCCCAGCAGGGAATTTTGGCTGCTAGAAGCTGGTTAGTTGTTCTCACGCAGCAGGGAATGATGGCTACTAGGGGTGGGGAGTGGACCACCCTGGTGGGTAACACAGTGTCAGGGACCCACTTGATAGGGAACAAGTTCCCTACCTGGTGGGCCAAAGCCCCTAAGTTGAGCCCTGCAATTACTGATCCAATAGGGACTGTGATCATGGCAAGATGGCCCAAATGGCCCAAATAAGAAAATCTACCCATCATTGAGCTGAACCAATCCAATAGATAATACCCTACCAAGTATGTCAACAGGTAGAAAGATGTGTTGGGTCTAACCAGAGAGGGTTCTACTGGAGGAGGAGGAGTGGTATTGCAACCATAGTGGAACTTTCTTCTCAAGTGGCCAGAGGGATACTTGAACCACCCGTTGGCCAGAGACTCCTTCTGGTGGGCATCATTGGATGAGGAGTTATGCCAGTCAGTGGTGGGGGTAGGGTTTTCAAGACCTAATACAACTGTAAGCAGGAGGACTAGAAACCAGAACAGGAATAAGATTACTTTCATGGTTTCAAATGAGGGATCAAAAAATAAGTGTGGGCAGGAGTAAGTTAATATAAGTCTTCATTGTTGGAACAAGTAATAATAGTAAGATTTGATCACTTAAATACCTTCAAAGTTGAGTCTGGAACAAAATAAGGGGATCATTGGAAATAAGGGGATTTACCAGGAAATTTCATTAATTTCATGACTGAAATTGATACCTGTTTTAAATGTGCATCAATAAATGGCAGGATACTATATAGAATTATATAGTTGAACAAGTAAAATGTAGGAACAGCCACAAGTTGAAGTGCAGTTAAGTGGTGGATCAAGGAAATAAGAGGGCAGATCAAGTACGGCGCTTGACACTGAAGTGTTAAGAGCAGTTCCAAGAGCGTAAACCAGGATAACTGCAGCCAATCATTGTTTGAGTGGTAAGTGATGTCTCTAGGTGGATTATTAACGTTTCTGGAAGCAAAACCAAATTCAGAAATCATTGTTGAATGAATCCATTAATTATAAATAGGTAAGTTAACTCAAACCATCTTCATTAAACTAACTGTTGAATTAACCTTAGGGTTCTGGGTTTGATACTTGTCTGGGTCAACCCCAGAACTAAACTTAGTGTCCAAAAATTGATTGCTGGCTTTCTTTGTTTTGGTGTTTGTTCCAAAGGTTCCTATACAATTGATGTAGTCAGGGAAGAATTCCCTGACACACAGGCTACCAGGGAAGGGAGAAACTAAGATAGCTCTACGTGATCTTGTGCACTTACAGGAGGTCTTAAAGCTACCATTGGGGGCATGTATATGCTCAGGGGTGTTACCAGGGTGGTTAATTGGGCACTCAGCTGCAGAAATTGGTATAACCAGGTCTCTGGGAAGTAAAGTTTATTACTTTGCAACTGAAAGCTCAGATTTAATCACCTGAGGGAGTAAAGACAACTTCATAGACATGATGATTGTCTGTGGTTGAATGGCCTAAGTGGAGGACACTTGCAAGGGTCCATTCAAACACCAGTAGCCTTGTAGACTTATTGCCTGAGTCAGAGGTATTGGTAATGGGGACTGAAAATAGAATCATAGTGGTTCATGGTGCAGGATCAACAGTGAAGACTAGTAAGACGGACTATATGATCACAGTGAAGACTAGTTGAGGGACTGGGAGATCATTGTGAGGATTGGAACCAAGATGGTTCATTGTGAGGATAAGAACCTAGGTGGTTCATGGTGGGGACTGATTGCTAGACCAGAAAGTACTGCTGATGGATAAGGAAGGACTAGCTGAAGGAACAGAAGATCATGGTGCAGGACTAGCTGAGGAACTGGAAAATGGCTAAGAAGGACTAGCTGAGATGAATACAGAAGCTAGGATGCTGGTTTTGAATTCTTTAAAGAGAAAATGATAAGGAAGAAGCAGGCAAAGAATTAATTAATGCTGCTGTTGCAACATCTTTGATTAATTCCTCTTGGGGAATTAACACCCCAAGAAGATCACCAAGAAGATCACCAGATGGTTCACCAATCAGCCAGTAAACTGGTGGCACCATTATCAGTCAACCATCTATGACTGGGATCACCAAATCCAGATCCTAAATGGAACACAACTTGAATAAGTCTCATGTCCCAAGAGGAACATTACTTAGTAAGCCTCATGACCCCCATGATGTACATGGACGGTATGTGGCTTATCATGATACTATATATTAATCTATATTTATATCCAATAAAGTATCATTCTCTTCTTAAATCTTCCCCTTATCTCATTTATTATACTTCCCAGAAGTATATACACACCAGTGGTAGCACAGGTAGGTTATCCATACCTATCCAACTCAAAGGAAAAATTCCTCCTAAGAAAAAGACTCAAGCAATGGTACTCCCTAACGTCTGGAGAGACTACAAAGAAGGACAAGATGTTCCTGCAGGCCTTGTTATCTATGACAACGTCCTTGTAACTGTTGAACAATACAACACTCTCAAAGCCTGCATATTGTTACCCATAGCGCTGACCACAACAGGACTATAGCAGCCTGAGATACCCAATATTGTATTCCAGCACCTGTGTACAGCCAAAATTGGCGCCTTCACAGGACTACACCAGAAAAATGCCTCTCTTTTGATCAACAGTACCCAAAGAAAATTTGAGCAAGTGGACTACCCCTAAAGACTCTGGGTCATTTAGATTGCCCTTTGCGTCACTGGAACCACATCACATTTTGTAAGCAAGTGGCTAACCCAGCGCCCCAATCAGAAGGAAAACTGGGAGGTATTCAAAGCTGCATTCCTTGAAAAGTTCTCCATGAAGGATTCTGATGTGGTGATTATGACAGAACTCTGAACCTTCAAGATGATAGGAACAGTTGCGGAGTACATTACTGCATACAAAGACCTATGTGACCCTGCACCCAACACCATCAACTTTGATGAACCTGGGCTGTGTTTGGACTTCTACAATGGCCTCCCTGCGCACATTAGGCATCAGTTTGACATGAACTGCTGCAAGAACCTTGAAGGTGTGTTCTTGGAGAGAAAACATGCAGCTCAAAAATCTGACAACCTACATGCAACCAACAAGAGCAAGGAGAGTCTTACAGCCAAGAAGGATCCTTGGCCCAATAAGCTGAACAACCAAGCCAACAACACCCATCCTTGAACTGAGAATCACACTGCACAAGCCAACCAGGCAAGCACCAAAGATACCAATGAGGAGGGAAAAGCTCAGGGGAGTTCTTAGACAAGCCGCCCTCCCCAACCTACAAGACTCAAAAAGGGACCAAGACGTGGATTCAATCATCATGATCCAAGTACCCTCCAGCAACCCTCTACTGTTTGCTGCCCAAACTGGAAATAAACTCCACACTTATCCTTTCTGTTTTTGCAGATATCAGGGCACCACACTATTCAACACTGGAGCAGATCAATCTCTTATCAACAAGAAATTTGCTGACCTCATGAAACTACCTACCACCCAAAGCAGTATCAGGAGAGTCATCATGGCAGATAACAGAAGCACACCAGTCACTCAAGAGGCAAAACCTTTCTGTGCCTAAATTGGAGACGTGCAAGCCACGCTCAGTGGCCTAATCATACCAATCCCCAAGTATGACATTATAATTGGCCTGGACTGGATGAGAAAGACCAAAACTCACATTAACTGGGATAGTGCTACCCTCACCATTTAACAAGGAGAAGTACATCACCATGTTTACCCAACTCATCTTGATATGCTTATGAGGGACCATGTATTTGTGAAAATCATGGAAACAGAAGAGGAAACCAACCCTAGCAAAATCAATTGGAGTACCTGCACATACAAGGTCATCCACTTTAAAAATACAGAGACTAAGCATAAAAAGGACCACATCCAAGACCAGCTAGTTACTGAATTCCCTCTGTTTTCCAAGAAACATTGCCAGGATTATCCCCTGACTGCGGCATACAATACAAAATTGACCTCAAAGGGAGTGTACCTAAAGCACAACCTATATACTGCCTCACACCACAAGAAGATAACACCCTAAAGGATTACCTTGACAAAGCACTTGAGAAAGGACTCATACAACCATCAAAGTCACTTTTTGGTGCTGCTGTCTTCTTTGTGGCAAAAAAAGATGGAGGACTCTTCCTGGTCACCAACTACAGAGCGCTCAACAAGGTCAAAATTAAGAACAGGTATCCCCTGCCCCTAATTGATGACCTTTTTGATGCCCTGGGGGGGGGTCCCAAATCTTCACAAAAATTGATTTGACAGCAGGATACCACAAAATTTGTGTGAAACCTGAAGACATTCCAAAGACCACATTTCAAACTAAATTCAGATCCTTTGAATGTGTTGTCCTCAACTTTGGCATGAAAAACACTCCCAGTACCTTTGTGA
The DNA here is from genome assembly GCA_014839935.2 of Entomophthora muscae. Lineage (NCBI taxonomy): Eukaryota > Fungi > Entomophthoromycota > Entomophthoromycetes > Entomophthorales > Entomophthoraceae > Entomophthora > Entomophthora muscae. Next base: position 745,974 of record QTSX02000002.1, on the reverse strand, counting down.
CCTTCATGAACAAAGTCTTCAAGGAACACATCAGAAAATAAGCAATTATCTACCTGGACAACATCATCATCTACAGTTCCAGCCTGGAACAACACTGGGAAGACGTCCTCCTGGTCCTCTGCACCCTTAAAGAGAACCAATTGGTCTCAAAACCGTCAAAGTGTGAATTCTTCTTGGCAGAACTTCCATTCCTCGGTCACATTATCAGCAAGGACAGAATCAAACCAGACCCAGACAAGATACACGGCATAACTGAGATGCCAGCTCCAAGAAATAAGAGTGAACTCTGCACCTTCCTTGAAATTGTAGCCTACATAAGAAGGTTCATTCCTGACTGGGGTGTCCTAACAGCCCCCCTGTCTACCATCACAGGCAAAACAACCAAGTTTGTCTGAACATCGCTATGTTATCAACACTTCTTCCAACTGAAGGAACACATGGTCACCACCCCTATCCTCCAATACACAAATTGTGAGGGAATCTATGAACTAGAAACCAATTCTTCTGATTATGCCATAGGAGAAGTACTCCATATCTAAATGACAGAAAAAGACTTCCTCCCCGTGGCATATGAATCAAGGAAGTTATCTGACGGCAAACATCAATACTCCATACACAGCAAGGAGTTGGTAGCCATCATACACTGCCTTATGAAGTGGCAATGCTATCTGGAAGGGGCCCAAACGTTTAAAGTACTTATCAACCACAAGCCACTGATATTCTTCAAAACACAACAACACTTGTCAAGAAGACAAGCCAAATGGATGAATCTCATACAGAGATACCCCATGAAAATTTAATACAAGACAGGCAAGGAAATGCTTACTGCAGATGCCCTGTCAAGGCTAAACAGCAAACATGTCCTCTGAGCAATGGCAACCCCGACTGGCTCATGTTAATCATGGGGAATCTCTAGGAAGGGTTCCCACCTAGTATCCCAATGGACATCCAAGAGAAGGTCCTTAAGAACAAACACATGTTCAAAAACGTATATGGTACACTACACCAAATACTTCCAAATGGTGACACCATATCCTACGTCCCGTTAACACAAAAGATTGACACAATCTTTGGATATCACAGAGACCTGGGACACACCTGCAGCAGAAACTTGCATGGATATCTCAAGACACGCTACTGGTGGCCCAACATGCTAGATGATATAAGATAGATACTGGAGCAATGCAAAGTCTGTTAGAAGTATGCCCAAACCAAAGCACCACCCAAGTCAGTAGTACCTGTATCCATCACACAACCCTTCAAGGTATGGTTGCTGGATATTGTAGGATCAATGCCTGGCAAAAACAAGGGCAAGAAGTACATCATCACAGCTATTAGCTATGCAACCAGATGACCTGTGGTACAAGCTATCAAAGAGCAAAAAGGCAAAGATGTGAGCCAATTCATTAGAAAAGAGATCATAGCCAAATTAGGGAAACCTGACCTCCTGATCACGGATGGAGGCACCAAAATTAAAGCCGTTGACACCAATATTTACCTCGCCAAGAATGGAATAAAACACATCACAGCCAGCCCATATCACCCTCAAGAAAATGGACAAGTAGAGCAACTAAACAGCACATTGTAGAAGCCCTCAGTAAGTTATCTACTAACAATCCAAAAGCCTGGGTCAACATGCTCCCAACAGCGCTCATGGTCTGTAGAACACAAATTAACCGCAATACGCGCAAAAGCCCTTATGAGCTCATCTATGGACAAAAGCCCGCTCTTGTTAGTACATCTGCAGGACCACAATTACCTCTGTCCAAAAAGGTGCCAGACAACAGTGACCCCAATGTATTATGAGCCAGAAAAGACCAAGGGGAAATGGAACACCAAAGAGTCAAAAGGGAAGCAATCCCACTACAGCAGAAAAAATTCCAGGTTGGGGACAAAATCTGGGTTATCAACCACAACTAACACAAATTGGACCCAGGATTACGTGGACCAGGAATTGTCATGGAACTTAAGCCCAATAACACCTACCTCATCAAAAGAATTAGAGCTTGGACTGAACTGAAATGTATGTACCACAACCAACTTTGCCTGTGCAAAACAAGAGCAGACCAACAAAAACTCAGACTTCCTGTCCCCAACACCAAACTGGATCAATACCAAGCACACATCCCTGACGCTCTTAAGAAAATTCCCAAGGCTCTGCCTTCCAGCACCCCAGGGGAAGATGTTGAAACATCTTCAATTAATCCCTCTTGGGGAATTAACACATCAAGTAGATCACCAAATGACTCACCAACCAACCAGTAAATTGGTGGCACTACTATCAATTGACCATCTATTATGGGGATCATATAATCCAGATCCTAAATGAAACACAACTTGAATAAGCCTTGTGACCTAAGAGGAACATTACTTAGATAAGCCCCATGATCCCCATGACGTACATAGACGGTATGTGGCTTGTCATGATGCTTTATATTATTCTATATTCATATCCAATAAAGTTTCATTCTCTTCTTAAATCTTCCCTTTATCTTGTTTATTATACTTCCAAGAAATATATACACAACACTGCCAAAAGATATTATATAAAGATTGAATTAATTATCATATAAATAAAAAGGGAAAGAAAAAACAATTTAAAGAAATTAAACTGTAAAATATTAAGAGCTTATTGATTAGAAAGGAGACAGGAACAAGCCAGAAACAGGACAGAGAAACTGTGATAACAAGTATTGGAATTTCGCCAAAATAATTGGGATAGGCAAAAAGCAAGCAACAAGCAACAAGCAAGTTTGAAACTGGAAAATGCTGAAGAAAATGCAGGGAAACTTGGAGAAACATTGAAGAATTGAGAGTTTGAAAATCCCTTAAGTAAAACATAGGCAAAAGCGCTCAAGTTTTGCCAGAGAAATGTGACAGGAATTACAGCAAAACCGTTCAAAATGCGGAGCAGTTGTTTATCTGGAGAAAAGCAGCGCTGGGTTCAAACCATGATCAAGAGCAAGTCATTTTGGTAAATTTTTTGGCAAAACCATTGAATCCAAGTGTTTGATTGGCTGCATACCAAAACTTGTTTGATCAGTGTTTTGAGAGCTTTAACTGAAGGGTTAAAGCCTAAAAAATGAGGAAATGAAGCAGAAAACTCAGGGTTTTAATTAGCTGAAGTAAGATATAAAGTTTTCTATATTGTAGGGAAAGAAAAACTGGATATTTTAAGCTTTGTAAAACAAGAGTTCTGAGAGATAATTAGGACTGAAAAAAGGAGCTATAAAAAGGGAAGCTATCTGGAGCTTTTCAGGGACTGATACAGTGGATTACAAAGGCAACAAGGACTACACAGAGGACTTAAAGCATAAGACTAAGGTGCAAAAGCCCAAGATATAGGTGCAAGAGCCCAAGAAAAAAGCTATAGCTGAAGATAAAGAGTTGGAGCAGAGTACAGGAGCCCAAGACTCAGGAGCAGGAGTCTAAGACCAAGGAGAAGGAGACCAAGTCAAAGTACAAGTAGTTCAAATATTGTTGGAGGACTCCAAGGTACTGGAAAATCCTTATTGTTTCCTAGACCCCCAGGCAATATATCAGAAGGTTTCTAAGTGATCCTCCTTCTGATTGTGAATAAAAGCCTATTTTGACCCCTGTCCTAAGTTCAAAGTAGTACAGATAACCCCCATGAGTGAATTGCCCCACATCTTTTACCCTGGCTGAGGGGAAGAGGATACCTATTTTCAAAGTTGTAGAAGGTTTGCCACTAGTAAAACCTCTCAGGAAGAGTGGGAGGGGTTGACTAGACACCTTAAAATGACAGATATGGGACAGGAGTTAATTGAAAATGAGTTTACTAGGTTGCTGAAAGACTGGTACAGGCCTGCAGAAGGTTTAGCACCAGCTGAAGTACAAGTGCATGGTGGGGATGCCCACCTATTAATAGGAAAAGCTTGGAAGAGTTTGCATTAATGTAGGCTCAGTATAAAATTATAGCTAGCCAACACCCTCTACTAGTAAATACCAACTCCTCCAAGCCGGTCCCTGGCTATGACCCAGGACACACTTTGGGGACTGGCAACCAGGAACCCCACAGGGCCCATTCCAGGAAAGCACAATGAAAAAAGTACATTATCACTGCCATCAACTTTGCTATCTGCTGGCTAATAGCGCAGGCTGTTAAAGCACAGACTGGCAACAATTTACAGCAGTTTATAGGTAAGGAAATCATTAGTAAGGTTGGAAGCAAGAACTATTGATAGCAGATGGAGGCAAAGAGTTGACCTCTGAAAACACAAACATTTATCTTACCAAACACAGGATTAAAAACAAAGTAACAACACCATATCATCCTCAGGCCAATGACAGAGTAGAGCAGCTGAACAGAAGCCTCATACAAGCCCTTGCCAAACTCACCACAGGAGACCTTAGGAGTGGCACACACACTTGGCAACTGCACTCCTTGTGTGCTGTACTTGTGTGAACAGATCCACTGGGAAAATCCCTTTTGAGTTGGTATATGGCACACAGCCCAATATCATACAAGCAATGTCAGGACCCAAGCTGGAAATTCCAAGCAAAGTCCCCCTGCTCAGACCCCCAGGTCATAGAGGCCAATGGCAATCAAGCAGAAAGAGAAAACAAGTGTCTACAAAAGACATTTGTCCCCATCCAAAACAGACACAAGGTTGGTGACAAAGTTTGGGTTGTGAACACAGACAAGAGTAAACAGCAGCCTGAGTAAATGGGCCCCACCATTGTGTTGAAGGTAAATGATAACAACATTTACCTAGTAAAAGGACTGGACAAGTGCAAGCAGGATAAGGTTCTACACCATGACCAACTGCACCTCAGCAAGGTCCACCAGAAACAATGTGAGACTGTCCTCCTTGCAACTGAGCAACAGCTGGTGCAGTACGGCACCCAAGCTCCTGATAACCTTCCAGCAGACCTCCCACCAGAGGAGGCCAACTCTCAGCCCGGGGGTGTCAAAACAACAGGGTTGACCCCCAATAAGGTTCCAACTAAATGGGTTTGTGATCCACAATCAAACTTCCCAGTGATCTGTAGCCAAATGTGAAAGTCAACTTGAATTTCCAAATCCAACAACAAACAAATGATGATCCCTTACAGTGGATACCTTGTTTTGGCGCTTGACTCATAACTAGGATCAAGCTACCCCCTTCACCATCCTACTTTGTTATCTACACAATCATGTTCCTGTTATTCATGACTCACGTTAACTATATAAGAAATATCTAAAAATAAAGATATCTATCTAGCTTCTAATTGTTTCCCCATGTAACTCTTCTAAAACAGCAAAGTTACAACACTAGGCAATTTAATACAGCTGCATTCTCATCCCAGCTGGTATCATAATTTTAATACCACCTAAGCACATACACCCCAGGGAAAATCCAGCTGGTTTTCTCACCCCAGTTGGTCTAAGGATGCCTATACCCCTTGGTATAACCATCCCAGGGCACTACTCTATCTATTCAAATTACTAATAAGGGGCCATCTTACTAAACCCCAAGGCATAGTAAATCAACACCCAACACAAAGGCTAAGAAGATCAATAAACCAGCAAAAATTTACATTTAACAGGCAACAAATCTAAATCTATCCAATACTAACCCTTGATTAAAAAAATCTCTCAATGTGGACCATCACAATATGCCTTTCATTAAACTTAAGTTCTACTTGATGCTGTACAACAGTCAAGACCAGTTTAACTAATCAGAAGCTGTGACACTGTCCAGTTCTCAAAAGGCTCTGCAATACTGATAGTACCTAGTGAAACTCAATTGGGCTATTGATATTAGGATAGCAACTTGGGTATAATTGGTTTGAGTATTCCTGATCTAGGGGATAATGCTTCTTCAGCGGAGCTCAGTAAAGATGGGGCAGGAAGATATCCTGGCAACTATTTTTCTGCCAACTAATTTTTGGTCAAATGTGATTCAACAATATTTTTCTTTATCTATAAACTTTTTAACTTTATGATTAACCAAAAGCTTAAATATATTTTATTTACTGGTAAAGTCTATGCTTCACACCACTTTTTTTATTTTTATTTTATTTAAGAGTCTTAATTTTTAAATCTTTGCCTTTTTTAAAAGCCAATTTAATTAAATTTCACTGCTAGAGAATAAAAAAAATTATTGTAAGTTTAAAAGAATAACTTTTATCAGAAAGAATTTATTTTTTATTTTTGCAAAGTATTTTTTTTAAAAATATGAAGAGAACTGTGGCTGGATCAAATTTGACTGAAAATCAGTTGACAGAAAAATAATTGACGGAGTATCTTCCTGCCCCATAAAGGTGGATATCTCATCATAGTGGGGTATTAGAGTACTATATAAGAGACTTAATATTCCTCTTGTTAATGAGGGTTATTCAAGCCTATATTTATACTAAGCAGTTGAATTTATTAAAGGATTTAAGGACTTCATAATAGTAGTTCACCATTTAGGACCTGATTCCCCTTCTTTTTCCCAATCTGTCAGGATTGAAAATTCCCCCCCTGGAAACCTGGGCCCAAGAGTGGGATTCAAACCCTGACCCTGAATTCCTGCAGGCCTCCAGTCTTATGCACCAAGGGACCACCTGCCCGCGTTTTTCTGAGACTGAGCCTCCACAAGCTGAAGCCCCTGCTAAGTCCCAAAGTCAGAATACCAGTACAGGCTTGACCATGGTGGTGTCTGAGGAGGAGCTTCTCAAATCTCCTAATGAAGGCAGAGAAGTTCCTCTGTGAACTTCATGAACTTGAAGTCCTCTTGGATAACCAATCAAATTCAGTTGCCAAAGGAAAACACAGGCTTTAGGACCAACCCTGTGACCACAGCCCAAAATTAAGAAAATCAAGTGACAAATTTGGACATTCCAACCAATGAGAGAACACCCAGCTAAGGTGCCATTTTGCCGCTCCTGTACCCAGGCCTCCTGGCCACCCGCCCACATTTCCCCCAATATTTTGATGAAGCCCTTATGGAAAATACTAAGTTTGGAGGCAGTATGCTATATAGACCAAAGGACCCTGCGCTCCAAACTTATTGCCATTTTTGAATAAAGGTTATGTTATTTTAGCCTACACATCTACTGCCTTATTTTGTATTTGCCATCTATCAAATTAGTACAAGATCTCCTGGCCCTTATGTCCCTCTGCCTGCAGATTCCTGTCCTCCAGGTGTTCTCTTTGGCCTTGTCCACTTCACAGAATACCCTTTGAAACCTGAATATAAGGACTACACCCTGGAAAAGATACTCAAACTAGATCCTTTGGTCCACATACAATCTGCAGTTAGATACAACTGTCAAGGCCCATGGATATTCTCAACACCCAAGTTGTTTAGAGGAAAGTTCAACTATCTTACTGTTTACAAGCTCCGCATGGAACAGCCTGTGACCCCCAAGCCTATGCCCGCCTCCTTACCTGACCTATCAACTGAACACACTGGAAAGTTGTTTGGGATTATGTACATCACCCTCACAGGGGTGATTGACATTATAATCCCAGCTGCCGGCCCATGATCCTGGGTGGGGAAGTCCCTCTCCTACCTTTTTAAGTTAGCTCCTCTCTTGTGGTGGGCTTTACCTGCAAAAAACCCGGTCCAAGCTACCCCTGAAAACAACAGGCCGGCTGCCCAAGACTGGATCCCTGACATAATCAGTGTGAAGTCATCTCTTTTGGATATTTTTGTTTTTGATTCTTGTACTGTGTAGCTATGGAAACCCTAACTTTGCTACATCATCATTTATATAATTCTTAGAAGTATAATGTGTCGTAACTGCTGTTTTAGCAGAGTTACACAGGGAAAATATTTAGAAGATGGATAATAATCTTTATTATGAGATTGTGATTATATAGTTCATGTGAGTCAAGAATAACAGGAACATGATTGGTGATCACACAGCTGGATGATGAAGGGGGTGGCTTGATCCTGATAATGAGTCAAGCGCCAAAACAAGGTATCCACCATAAAGGATCATCATCTGTTCATGTTGTTGGATTTGGTAATTTGATTTGACTTCCTAGTATGGCTTCAAGTGACTGGATAATTGGATTGCAGGTCACAAACCCGCTTGGTTGGAACCTTGCTGGAGGGTTGAGCCTGCGGTTTTGACCCTCCCCCCAACTGAAGTTCAGCCTCCTCTGGGGGCAGGCTGTCAGGGAGGTTGTCAGGAGCCCAGGCGCCATTTTGAACTAGTTGCTGTTCTGTGGCAGGCAGGGAGGTTTATCGCTGTTTCTGTCTCACTTTGCAGGGTTGTAGGCAATCATGGTGTAGGGTCTTGTCTTGCTTACGTTTTCCAAGCCCTTGCATGAGGTAAGTGTTATTGTTATTTATCTTCAGAATGATTGCTGGCCCCACTTTCTTGGGTTGTAGCTTGCTCTTGTCAACATTCATGACCCAAACTTTGTCCCCAACCTCATGTCTATTGCAGATGAGGACAAAGGTTTTTTGTTGACATTCATTCTTCTTCACTGTTTGTTTGCTGTTAGCTTTTACAATGTGAGGGTCTGAGTGTGGAGGGACTTCACTTGGAATTTCCAGCTTAGGTCCTGTCAATGCTTGAATGATATTTGGCTGTGTGCCATATACCAGTTAAAACAGGCTTTTCCCGGTGGATCTGTTCACTTGGGTTTGATACACAAGTATTGCAGTTGGTAGCTGCTTATACCAGTCTTCAGGTCTCCCGGCGGTGAGTTTGGCTAAGGCTTGCACAAGGCTACTATTAAGCCGCTCTACACGTCTATTGGCCTGTGGGTGGTATGATGTTGTTACAGTGTGTTTGACCCCATTATTTGCGAGGTATACATTGGTGGTTTTGGAGGTTAATTCTTTTCCTCCATTGGTTATCAGGAGTTCTGGCTTTCTGAACTTGCTGATTATCTCCTTGCCAATAAATTTTTGTACATCATTGCCAGTGTGTGCCTTTACTGCTTGGGCTACTGATCATCTTATAGCAAATTCAATGGCAGTGATTATGTATTTCTTGTCATTGTGTTTTCCTGGCATGGGGCCAACAATGTCAAGAGCCCATACTTTGAAAGGTAGTTGTGTGCATATGGGAAGTACTGACTTTGGAGGGGTTTCACTTTTGGCAAATTTTTTGCATAACTCACATTGGTCTAGAACTTCTTGAACATTGCAATATAAGGTTGGCCACCAGGCCTTGTGCTTGAGGAACTCATATAGGTTTTGGCTCTTGGTATGTCCAAAGTCTCTGTGATAGTGTAGGATGGTGTCAACTTGCTGATGCATGGGAATGTAGGGAATGGTTGTGCCGTCAGACATTTTTCTGTGTAGGGTCCCATATACATCAGCAAATAGGTGCTCATTTTTGATGACTGTTTCCTTTGTTATGTCAGTTGTGCCAGGGCAAGGAAACCTTTGTCCTTTGTTTGTAGTACTAAGAGAGGCCAGTATGGGTCAATCCCATTCTCTCCTCTTGAAGCACAGACATACAGGCGGGACAGGGCGTCTGCCATGGCAAGCTCGGCCCCAGGTTTGTACTGGATGCGCATGTTAAATCTCTCCAATAGCTCCATCCACCAGGCTTGGCGGCGCAACAGATTTGCTTGAGTCTTAAAATAGATGAGCAACTTGTGATCAGTTAATGCTGTGAATTCTTCCTGCTGCTCTAGGTAACAGCGCCATTTGATTAGACAGTGCACAATAACCAACAGTTCTTTGTTGTGGATAGGGTATCAACACTTGCCATCTGTCAATTTTTGCAATTAATAAGCTACAGGCAGGAAGCCACTATAATTATTTTTGATTTGTAGTACTCCCCCAATGGATGCATCTGAGGCGTCAGTTTCCATTTGGTATTCCCTGTCACATTTGGGGTATTGTAGGATGGGAGCTGTTGTGAGTTTCTCCTTGAGGCGTCTAAAACAGAGGTCACATTGGGGGGTCCACACAAACTAGGACTTGGCGCCTGTTATGGCAGATAAGGGGGCAGTCAAAACGCCACAGTCAGGTATGAAGTGTTGTACATAGGCTACCATTCCCAAGAAGGTGCAGAGTTCCAACTTATCCTTGGGTGGCGGCATCTTGCAGATGGCCTGTATCTTTTGACTGTTGGGGTTGATGCCGTCCTTTGAGACTATGTGTCCCAGGAAGGGTAGTTGCTCGCCAAAGAACTGGCACTTGGAGGGCTTGGTCAACAGTTTGTGTTGTGCAAAGATAGCAAAGACTGCCTCTAGGTCTTTGTGGTGCTGTTCCACCAAGGGACTGTAGACAATGATGTTGTCTAGGTAGACTAGGGCGTGCTTGCCTATGTGGGGCACAAATACTTTGTTCATGAAGGTTACAAAGGTGGACGGGGCATTAGTCATGCCAAAGTTGAGCACCACATATTTGTAGGAGCTGTATTTAGTGCAGAAGGCTGTTTTGGGGATGTCTTCCTCCTTAATGCAAATCTGGTTGTAGCCTGCCGTCAGATCAATCTTGGAGAAGACTGTGGCTCTTCTAAGGCATCAAAGAGGTTGTCAATCAGTGGTAGTGGGTAACAATTCTTAATGGTAACTTTGTTTAGGGCTTGGTAGTCTGTGACCAGATGTAAGGTACTGTCCTTCTTAGCCACAAAGAATACAGCAGCCCCAAAGGGAGACTATGAGGAGCGGATAAGTCATTTTTCCAATGCCTCCTTGAGGTAGGTGTGTAAGGCATTGTCTTCATTTGGGGTCAGCCTGTAGATAGGGTGCACCTTGGGTACAGCCCCCTTGAGTTGGATGGAGTGCTGAATATGCTTCTCAGGGGGCAGCCTGGGCAGCGCTTCCTTGAAGATTTATGGATGGTGGGCCACAATTTTGCGGTCCTGAGGCGTGAAGGTATCCTGGTGATCTTTGAAATGTATGATCTCATACTGGAAGGAGTCCCAATCAATTGCCTTCAGGTTTTTCTTCTTGTCCTGGGTCTCTGTGATGCACACAAAGACATGGTCACGTAGAAGTTGGTCCACAGAGTCAGGGTAGATCTGGTGGTTGACACCTTCACGCTTGATGGTCATTACTGAAGTTGCCCAGTCTATGTGAGGATTGTTCTTTTGCAGCCAGTCTAGTCCCAGCATAATGTCAAACTTTGGGATGTCAATGACAAGACCTTGAATAGTGGAGTGGAGGTTCTCAAGCATGACAGAGAAGGGGGCAGTTTCCTTTGTCATGGCAATGTGGTGTTTGTCAGCCAGGACCACATTTTTAATCTGCAAAGGATTAGTGGCCAGCTTGAACTTATCCACAAAGCTACTGTTGACCAGGGTTTGGTCTGCGCCCAAATCCAGGAGTGCTGAGCCTGTGTAACTGCAAAAGCTGAAATGATAGGAAATCAATTTATTGGGATGCCTGGCAATGGTGTAAAGTACCAGGTCCTCTGAGGGCACCTGGATCATTGGGCATTGGTCCACGTCCTCAGGTTGGTACTCATCATTGAGCAAGTCAGGAGTTGCTTGGGGAGAGCTTGGCTTGCTTAGTGCTCTCCCAAGGATTTTCCCTTGTCTTGGTTATCTTGCGTGGCAGTGACACGGAAATGGGTTCGGTTTGACTGGACGTTGTTTCCATTTCCATGTCCATTTGAACCCGTGGGTTTGTGGTTGGTGTTATTCCTGTTGCCTTCAGGGGGTGGTTGAGAGGAGCGCCTTCCTGGATGGGAGTCCTTGTGTCTTTCTTGTTTCCCAGTTTGTGCCTTATGAAGTGCGTTAGAGGTTTGCTCCACTTTCTCTGCTTCACAGTACAAGCTTTGCAGGTTGGTCCCCTGGTCCAGGTTCACATGTCTCATCACATGCAACTTGAGGGCGTCATAGTACATGAGGTGTGTGGCTGGAGTGTCAAAGGCCATGTTGAACGGTGCACAAAGTTGGAGTTCCTTGTAGGCGCGGGTGAGTTCCTTCACGGTGCCTGTCTGGGTCAGGTTCTTTAATTGGCGTATTATCATGAGCACTGTGTCTTTAAGCACAAATCTTGCCAGGAAGTCTTGCTTAAAGGTATCCCAGTTCTTGTCAGTGTGCTCTTTGTGCCACTTGTCACACCAGGTGCCAGCGTCATGGGTCAGGCAAATGGAAATTTCTGCAATCCAAAACCACTGTGGGCATTCCATCTGAGCCAGCTTGCTCTGGGTGGATTGAATCCATGCAGCAGCGTTGTCGTCGTTGGCCCCAGCAAAAGGTTCCAAGGTGGTGCTTTGTAGTCTTTGAGCTATGTAGGTGGGCATGGTGTTTTTGTCAGCTGGTTGCGGCATCAAGGAGGGAGCCTGAAAAAAACCTTGTGCAGACATGGCATTGAAGGTGGGTAGTGGGATCACCGTGTTCTGGTACAGGACAAAGCCATCCGGTATGGCGGTACCAGGGGTGTGCAGAGTCCAGTCAGGCGGGAGGCCAGACATAAATCTGCCAAGGATTTATTGGCCGCGGCACGTGTGGGCAACAGGCAGAATTTTTCAAGATAAGGTAGGATGGAGAACCTACCTGTGCTACCAATGTCATAACTGTGCTGTTTTAGCAGAGTTACACAAGGAAAAATATTTAGAAGATGGATAATAATCTTTATTGTGAGGTAGTGATTATATAGTTCATGTGAATCAAGGATAACAGGAACATGATTGGTGATCACACGGCTGGATGATGAAGGGGGTGGCTTGATCCTGATAATGAGTCAAGCGCCAAAACAAGGTATCCACCATAAAGGATCATCATCTGTTCATGTTGTTGGATTTGGTAATTCGAGTTGACTTCCTAGTTTGGTTTTGAGTGACCGGATAATTGGATTGCGGGTCACAAACCTGCTTGGTTGGAACCTTGCTGGCGGGTTGAGCCTGCGGTTTTGACAAATAGAAAAGAAAAATGAAGCTTACAATATTGAGATGGTTTCATTGTAATGAAAATAGCCTTTTATACCTAAAAACTGTCATAGGTTCATCCTTGTAGATAGTGAGATATATGTGAGGGTTACTCTGGAAACCGAGCTCTAACCTACTAGCACGTTGAGCTGGGATCAGGTTTTAGGGCCAATTTTCCTGATGGCTCAGAGTTTTTTTGGGGAATCAATTTCCCAGGAGGATGTAGGCAATTATGCACAACAATTGCTTATTTTTTTATAGAAAATTTGAAAATTATTCAGAGAAAGATGCTGTTTTGATTATGGGTTTAATATTCTCCTAGCAGTTTTATATGTGCTGGGTTTGTTGGTGTTTGTTGACTTTTGATCCACTCGGCCCACTACAATTTAATATTTTCCAGGTGCTTCTAAATGGGATTATGAAAGGATAAGCCTAGTTTTTTACCGTTGAACCAAGTTTTGGGGTGAACGTTTTCCCTGGTCTGTTATGGAGCCTGGAAATTTCACCCGGATTTGATGCTTTCAACCCTGCCCAGACATTTTCATAGCTAACCATGTTGACCCGGAAATTTATTTTGTGATTTTGTGATTTTAAAGATTTTCCGTTTTACGGAGGGATTTTTCAAACCTGAGGCTTGCATGACTATGCAGCCAATCTTAACCCCGCATTTTATCTCGGAAGTTTTACGATAGCCCAGTGATATTTTGAAGTTCGAAGTGGCTTTATTTAGAAAAAACAGAAGCCGAATCATTCCTTATAAATAGTCTTTAACCAAAAGCAAGGGGGAATTGAAAAAATGCCCGAATCAATAGGGATTCGGCTTCACCCGCCAGTCTTTTGTGTACTTAATTATATTACCAATTAGCAAAATGATAGGTTTCAAGCAACAAATCCGTTTGATAAGATGCTACTTTTGGAGAAATGAGTTTAAAGTCAGTTTAAGATAATAAAATAATAAATATATTTGAAATTTGAAAATATCAGGGACTCTGTAAATAGCACATGCTCTTAAAACATCGCATGTAAGTTTCATTTTGGCTGGCGATGTGATTGCTAGCACTCATCAGAACATAGCTGCAGATTCTACATGTCTGCTGGTGGGCCTAGATCCTCACCGCTAAACAGAGTATGTTTAGTACAAACTTTGGTAACAGGCCATCCAGGAATAATCCTCAATATTGACATTAATTAATCAATATATCCCCAAAGAAAATTTAGAACCACCCCCTTGGTTTAAGAATTACAATCAATTAAAAGGAGTCCATTAGCTGGCAATTTCTGGCCTATCTTCAATTCCGCCACCCACGAAAAAAACTCCGCAAAAATTCAATACTTATCCCGCATTTTCTGTACAATCGGTTGCAACAACAATAAATTAGCATCTTAACTCTCCCGCCAACCCCTTATCCCAAAATAGAATAATCCAACCAATCACACGCTTTTATTTAACCCCCGAAACTATAAAAATATAAAAAACACATTTCTAGCCCCTGTACCAGCATTTCCTCCAAATTCCACCTAATCCTCAGAAGACCCACCTCCCCAATTTTCTCTACAGACATCCACCCCTCCACACTCAAACCTCGATGTAGCTTCAATTGTTTTCACCTTTTCGGATCTGATGGGGATGGGCATAGAGAGAGAAAAATCAAGTCCTTAAAAGGTCATTAAACCTTAATATGTATACCATGAAGCCCCACTACTGGTACTTCATACCCAATATCTCTCTGCATTAGCCCCAAAATATTTAACAACTTACTCTTTCTAGCCAGGGAAGTTATCTGATACAAAATTCAAGACATATGAACCATTGGCTACAGCCATAGCTGGGAGCATCAAGGTGGCACCCACTCTCTTAACTATTGTTGAGCTTGGGACTTCAGCTCAGATTTAATCTTGTTTAAGCATTTGGGGCCCAGTACCTATAACTGACAATAAATTATTTGCAATGCTAATAGTATCAGCACATGATTTTTTTAGGAGGAATGGTATTTAATAAATTCTACATGAGTAAGAACAAGTCATGTTGTCTTCTCCCATTGCCCTTGTTATAGGGTATTTTTGAGAAGTATTCAGCTGTTGTTATAAATAACTTCTAAGATATCCTAGCAAACTCTGACCCCCATAATCCTTCCCAGAGTATTTTTAATCTTCTTGGTATGATCACATCTGTGGTCTTTTGCTACTAATAACAGGTGTAGTTCTAGTTTGTCCAGGGTGATTGATCCTGGTACACTTCTTATTGGTTAAATGTTTAACACCCTATATCTCTTTGGAACTATGAATATTTTATTATAGATGTGATGCCTATATCAAGGTCACCTTCTATTCTCCCAAGCTAGGTGGTGCTTTACACCCCTTTTAATTGGCAAGTTGTCATATATTATGGCAGTTTAGAGTGCATCAACAATTCAATTATGCTATTCTTAGCCATTAACTTCCACTTAATTAATAGCACCAAGCTGCAGTCAAGTATCACTGGATGAACTAAATTTGTCATAAATTAACTTAAATATCAGCCCTGATTAAAACCCCCAACAACTATGATATTTCTAACCTAGCCCATGACTCTGATAATCCCATACACTTTCTCAGGTTATAAACATGGCTTTATATTAGCCTTTTATTGAAACTCTTTTAAATCCAACTTCTTGGGTAATTTTAGCAGCATTGATAGGTACTCCAGTACACTATATCAGCATTATCACTTTTATAAAATAAAAAATATCAGTACCAATCTATATATTGCTTTTTGCTTCTTTAGGTCTGGATAAATGGGCCCAGCTGGCAAATCTTAACCATAGGATCAAGTTTTGACCACACCAGAGGCTAGTCTTCAGGGATGAGTAAAGGATTTTCTTGGGGGTCCAGCTATTTCAGAACATACAATGATCCTCTCTGGGCAAGGTGCACCAAAGTACATAGAACAGCAAGAAAAGATGGCAAGTTTGAGCCTATTTATATTAGGGAATTTGTAATGAAGTTTATAATGTTTTGTGATCACACAAAACATTAGGTGGGAAGGAAGACCATTTTTACAGTATAGGTGGACATATATTTTAGGACCTATCACAGGAAAGAAATTTAGGAATAACACTTTTGAGGAAGTTTCATATCTTCAAAGGATGAAGGGGAAGGGAAAATTTGGGGCAGGAAGATATTCTGTCAATTTTTTCCGTTGACAGATTTTCCATCAAATTTGATCCAACTACTTTTTTCTTCATATGTAAAGTATTCAAATTTTCACCAATAAAAAATAAAAAGTTCAAAAAAAGAAATTTACTCTATAAAAACTATTATTTACAACTTTCAATGCTCTTATTTTATTTTATGGCAGTGTTAAAACAGCAGGATCAACCTGCCAACAAGGTTCCAACTAAGCAGGTTTGTGACCCACAATCAAACTTCACGGTGACCCATAGCCAAACAAGGAAGTCAACTCAAATTCCCAGAATTAGCAACATGAGCAAAGGATGATCCCAAATGGTGGATGACTCAATTTAGCGCTTGTCTCATTAACAGGATCAAGCCACCCCCTTCATCATCCAACCAAGTGATCAACACAATCATATTCCTCTTATAATGATTCAGTGTAACTATATAATTCCTATCTCCAAATATTTTCACCTTTTATCTCTGCTAAAAAAGCACAGTTACAACATTTATCATAAAATAAAGTAAATTCATTTTTTGTTTTATTTTAATGTTAAATATTTTACATATGGAGAAGAAAATAGTTGGATCAAATTTGACAGGAAAATCTGTTGACAAAAAAAATAGCTGGAATATCTTCCTGCCCCAAAAATTCAGGGTTGATATTTGAACCAGGCACAAGAAAAATTAAATACTATTGGTTCCTGCCCATTCCCAACATTGCCCCCTTCTAGATTAGCCTGTGGGGTGGTACTTGCGGAAAACTTAGTGTGCACTCAGGAAAACAGGCAACTACTTGAGAGGAGTTTCATGGTGTATTCTGAACCACATTGGAAAGTAATTTCTAATAGTCCAATCCATAATGTATCCAAATTATGAGCATGTCCTACCACTTTATGTTGGTAGTACAGGATGTGGTCTCCAATCTTGAACTCTGACAAGGAAGAACATCCAGCATTATCTGGAGAGAGTTCTAGCATCTTGGTCTTGTACACAGAGGTGTAGGCAGCAGCTTGGATGTTAATTATACAGTTGACCAAGTTCTTGATGTTGGTATCAGAATCCAGAGCTTCATCAGAAGAGAGTAGGGCCCCCAAAAGCAACAGAGTTGTGGCTTCACACCCATAAAACACAGCAAAGGGAGAATACCCAGTGACACAATGCTTAATGAGGCAGTAGGAAAAGAGGACAATGGGCAGGTATAGATCACAATTTGCAGCATCAGAGTAGGTTTGTTTCTACATGATTTAAACTATAGGTGAGTTAGCACGTTCCACAGCCCCATTAATGGAAGGGTTGTAGGGGCTGAGAAGGACTGGTGAGATCCCAAAGCCTCTACAACAGAAGTTACTAGCTTTCCATTGAAGTTAGATCCATTATCTGATAATAGCAGTTGAGGGCAGTCATGACAATACAATACATCCTGTAATAAAAAGGTGGCAGTAGTTTTAGCAGTGATGTCCTTGGTAGGGAAAGCTTTTACCCATTTACTGAAATGGTCAACCACAATCAGGATAAAGCAACAGCCCAAGTATGAATGGGAAAGAGGCCCTACAGCGTCAGTGCTGACTGTATGAAAGGCATGCTGAGGGGTAACTAGCTTGAACTCATGGGATGCAGCTCAAGGACACTGTAGCTGACAGTTGTGACAACTAGCAATGATATCAGGGATCAGCAGACAGAGGTTCTCCTAGTAATAGTTCTTCTGGAGCCAGTCATAGGTCTTGGAAATTCCCCCATGTCCAGTCTCTTTTTGAGCTTGGAGTACTAACAAAAGACAAAGACTGGGGCTTACATAGGGTAGGTACTTGTAACTGTACAACAGTCACTGTTGAGTATTTAGCCAAATAAAAAATCCAAAATATAAAGTTGCTCTGTTTTTGCTGTTTATTTTATGTAGATAGGTTTGGCTGGAATTCTTCAGACAAAGATTCCTGGAAACTTAGTGTCTATATTTAATAAAAGAACAGAAGGTAGTTTTGTTAGTTAGGCTGTACTAACCAACAAAACTAAGGCAAGATTGGTCAAACCAATCTTGGAGACTAGGCGTCTCAAAATCACAATTTAATTGACTGGGAAGGTTGATTAATAAATACATTGTAATATAATTAATAAGGATTTAATTATATTAGTTAATTGCCTTGACTGTATCAAGAAGTATGGTTAAGAATAACCATAGGTAAACCCCCAAATTTGGGTTTAAAAACACTGTGATAGTGTCTTGTTTGAGTGTCAAAGCATTTAACAGGTTTTTGAAACACAAGAACACCATTAAATGCAAAAATAACTAAATATAGATAATGGTGTCTATGCATTCAGGATTAATCATCTGGTTCCCAGTTGGAACACTGATAGCTGAGTTTTGGAATGGGTATATTCCACAGGGTTTTGGCGCTGGGAGCCGAGGAAGCTCCATGCTGAACTGGTGCATTGGGATGAATGGAGTCAGGTGATTTCTTCCCATTGTAGGTTGGTTCTCATAGGTTGAGAATTATTGGTGATCTTTTAGGTTAAGATCTAAGTTTGAATGACTCAAATGTCATAGACCACGTGATGAATCATAGGTTGATTCAGGAATCAGAGGGATTTTCAGCTGAATATGCCCCAAATGGTATATAAACAAAAACAGATAAATTTTAAATAAAGATATATTGTTGATTTCAACGCTTTCCCCTCAAATACTTTTTAATTATCATGTCTTCTTTACTATCATTTGAAAGAGCAAAATTTGGGGTGCTTTTTGTAGAAACCTCTACTGCTAGGAAGGAATTTTCTATCAGTTCACTTGAGGAGGCTTGGGCAAGTCTGGAGGTCTCTAAGATAGCACCTGAAGAATTTTTGGTAGAAGTGAAAGCGGCTTTTGAAGAACTATATTCCAACTATTTTGCCAAAGAGGGAACCACTGCACAAGGAAATTGAGTTTATGCATGGGATTCCTGGAACTTGCTGTTAGAGTTTGATGAAGTTTTACAACAGGTGAAGGACAGAGCCAATCATGAAGTTGAGGTATTAAGAAATAGGGAGGAAAAGAGTGTCAAAATTATGGCTTGTTGGCAAGATGACAATAAAGTGTTGTCTCACAAAATTGCCTCCCTGGAGGTAAAGCTCCTCAAAGCTTTGTCACAGGAAGGTAACAGTAATAAGAGTCAAGGGCAAGATAATGGCAAGTTTGACTGGTTGGACCTGGATCTGTCACAGTACTGGTCACAAACTTACTTAAATAGCTGATTGTTGCAGATGAGGGTGTTTTTGGATAGCTTATTCAGGGCTGGCAGGATCTTCTCAGAATTGTCCTCCCAGGATGAAGGATACCCAATCAGCTCATATAATTGATCAGCTTCTGCAGGGTGCAGAGCAAGGATAGGCACTTGTGATAACCCATCTACATTATGATACTGATTTACAGGGCAATGTAATACTGTGAAATAATAATCTTGAAGACAAAGGGCTCATCTAGCTGAAAACCCTTCAGGTTCCTTGACTTATTGTAACCACTTAAGCAAGGCATGGTCAGTAACCACAGTGAAATGAGTGTCATAAGTGTAATGTCAGAATTGTTTAACAGCATGTAGTATAGCAAGGCACTCTTTCTTGATGAGGCTATAGTTTTTCTCATGATTATTGAAGACACAAGATGTATAAGCCACATGGTGATTTACTTCTATATTGTCTAATTGGGCAAGGATGGCCCCAATAGCTAGATTGATAGCATCTGTTTAGAGGATGAAATCTCTATAATAGTTAGAATACACCAGGATAGGAGCCTTCTTGAGCTTTTGCTTAAGAGTCTCAAAGGCTTGCTGTTGACTGGCGGTTCATTAAAAGGAGATATTGTGTAGCAATTGGACTAGAGGTTCACTAGTGTCAGCAAAGTCAGGGATAAACTGCTTATAGTAGCCCATCATTCCCAAAAAAGACTTGCACCTCACAAAGGTTGGTAGGTTGAAACATTTTTTCAATGGTCTCAAATTTCTTGGGCATATGTCAGATCCCAGTCTGAGTTACTTCATGACCCAAGAATTCAAGTTGTTCCTTAAACAAAGCACATTTAGACGGCTTCAGCTTGAGGCCAGCTTCTCAAATCTTAAGAAAGGCTTCTTTCAAGTGGGCCAAATAATTAGTAAAGGTTGCGCTGAAGACAGTTATATCATCCAAGTACATCAGGACACAATAGTGCTTTAGATTACAGAGTATTGAGTCCATAGTACGTTGGAAAGTAGCAGGGGCATTAAACAGCCCTTGGGGAATGTATGTAGGGTCAAAAAGTCCCTCAGAGGTGATGAGAACAGTTTTTTGCCTGCCCTCAGGGAAGAAGTTGACTTTCCAGTAGCCAGATGCCAAATCAATAGCCAAAAAGAACTTAGAACCTCCAAGATGATGGAGGGCATCATTTATGTACGTCAAGGGGTAAGAATCTTTCTTGGTTAAAGAATTCAACTTTCAAGAATCCATCACAATGTGATGACCTCCATCCTTCTTCAAGATGAGCAAGGGAGGCCCAAGGACTCTGGAAAGGAGCAAGTAGCCCAGCTTCCAGCAACTGGTTGAGTTCCTTAGATACTTATGTGTTTTCAGGGCCCAGAATGCCCTGGAAAGTCAGCTGGGTTGCCTAGAGGTAAAAAAACCCACAGCTTGGGGACCCTCACCAAGTATCTCCCAGGGCAAGAAAACCCCTCTTCAACTAGAAAAGGGCCCGGGGCTCAAGAGGCACATAAGCCTCAAATCCTTGGCTTTGATCCTATTATTGAATTTGGGCCACTCAACTATCAAGAAATAGTACATTGGGAGCACAATTGTTTGATTGCGCAATCAGGTGCTCAATTGCTTGTGGGATCTATAAATAACTGTGGCACCTTAGCATGCTGCATTTCAAGAAAGGTTCATGTTATACCAACCAATGGGCATCCACCTCCTGGCCCAAGTACACAAATTCCAGTGAAAATTGTAAGTTCAACTGAAATTGATACCATCTCTCTGATGGCACAAAAGACCACAAAATTACCAGTAAGTATAATTAGTGAGGGGGAGAAGACCTTCTCACTGTTGACGTCTTAATAAAGCAAGTTTATGCCCAGAAATCATTATCTTATTGCAGGAATTGTCTATTTTTGCTCAAATTTAATTATTCTCTTTACATCTATTTGGGAATCCACAACACAATATAAACTTGAATATCCACATCCTCCTGGTTACACTCCTGCTACTCCATTCAACCCATCCCATGTCCTTGACTTGGAGTATTTCCACCCCCAACATCTAGATCTGCCGCCTGCTATGAAGGAGATTCATACTGCTCCTCCCCTCCCCAACGCGCCTCCTGCCCAGGACTTCAGTAAGTTGGGGTTTGTCTACATCACAGTATTGGGACTGGACAACCAAGTTGTGCCCCATACTGGGAGTTGGCGCCCCCTAGCCACTACTGTCAACTACCTGGTCTGTATTGCGCCTATTGTGTACATGGCCTTCCAGGCCTGGCCTGCCTCCCCTTTGGGAGTTCAGTCAGACTCTAGTATCAGCTGTGACATGTGTCTTCCACTTGACTACAGCAATAGGGTTTATCTTGAAAGGGAGGAGTATCACCAGTATCAATCTGTTGAATGAATCTTTTAGCTAGACCATAATCACTGCTATTATTAGCAAAAATACACACAAAATGATCCAAAAAAAGAGCACCTCTTTCTTCTGGACTGAAGACAGCTGCAGGAAGTCTTGAGCAGTAAACAGGGATAGGACATGTGGTCTATACTAAGAAAAGTTGAAGTCTTGGAAAGTGCCAAAGAGATGTAGAGAAAGAACATCAGGAGCATTCAGAATCTTGCCATGTCCAACAATCTGGCCCCTTGACACATATATGGGGAAGGCTGTTAAATTGGTTACCAACAGCTGGGCGGGATCTTTATGAGAGACATATGAAGTCCCAGGATATAAATATGGTTTGTTGCAACCCAAAAAAGGAGGGAAGTAAAGCTCTAGAAACATAAATTCAGGAAACTCATAAGATATCTGAGAGTCCAGGTTGGCCTGAGAGCCTGGGGAGATGGTTACAGTAGAAGTGGGAAGAAGTGGAATCCCTTCAGAAGCAGGGCAGGCCGTGAGAAGACACTTCATGTTGGACAAATGAGTGTACTACTTCAAGGTGAAGAAAACAGTTGGGTACTCTAAAGAACACATCTTGAGCCATTTCCCAGGGACTTTGAAAGGGTTCTCAAAGATAAGGGAGACTTAATACCCCAGAATAGAGAGGTAGCCATCTTTTAAGTTGATGTTCCCATTGTACTCCCTGAGGAATTGGTTACCAACTAGAAGATTGTAACTCTTGTTCTTGAATACCACAGCAGGCGCGGCTAAGAGTAGCTTGCCAAATCACATAGGGAGAGAAGAGTATGCCCCTATAGCACAAGTCATGGACAGCCCAGCTGTACCATAAGACTGGTGATAATTAAGGTCAGGGGCGAGTTTAAGCTTTTTGACAAGCTTTGAGGAGACAATATTAACAGGAGATCCAGTGTCCAAGACAGCCTTGATCTTCACCTTTTGAATAGATATCTCTACTCAAGTAGTGGTACACCCAAAGGATGGTAGGACAGCCAGGATATCTTGTGTTTTAGATAGTTCCTTGTCCCATTTTTTGATCACATATCTCAAACCTGGGAACTCCTTATAGAGAGTCTGGAGAGGGAGAGATCCTGAAATTTTTTAAAGATAGTTTCAGCTACTTCAGCTGCTTTTTTTTTGACAGCTCTATCAACACAGACAACCTTTTAGCCTATGTGAGGTATGGGAAAGAGACAACCTCCTTGGCCACAGTAAGAGGCTTGTTAGTGGTTATAGTCATCTCAGAGCATAGTTTGTAAGGGACAGTAATAGTTTTGGAAACTGCTAGAACTGAATATCCTTAGGCATTGAAATCTTCAGTATAAAAATCATCCATGTTTGAATTATAAGAGATATCATGAAATAATAGCAGAATTGAAGGAGCTTCAGAATAGGCGTGCTCAGTGTCTGGTATGATTGGGGGAAACAGAAGAGACTGGGAAAAACCTTCAACTGAGAGCGTCTCTGCCTCTAGGTTGACCGTTCTTTTCCTTTCTGGTCCTTATGATCAGCACCTTCAACTTGTGGATTGGTACAGACACAGGAGTGGTGGCCTATAAGTCCACAGTTATTACGCCCTTGGCGTCTAGGAGGATTCTGGGAGCTCATGGTGAGGATGAAAGGGTTATGGGAAGAAGAACCAGAGTTGGAGGTTGCTTGATTCTCTTTCACTGCAGCTCCAGAGTGAGTAAGGTGCATTTCCTTTAAAAATGTATTTATGCTTTTAATAGAAAAGAGTATGGCCTTGTGAGCTTTGAAGTGGAGGCACAGGAGTTGATTAACTTTAAGGGCTTGAGGTCAAGCCCTATAGGCTTCATGCTCTGTTAGCTGTATGATAGTTATCAATTGATGTCCTTCCATATATAAACTATCAGCAAACTCAGCCAAGGTCTCCTTTGGGTTTGAAGGCAATGTGCATAAAAGCACCCTTATTCACTTCTAAACTAAGGTCGCCACCAAAATCATCAATTAGAAGCTGTTTCATCTCCTCCCAAGTGTCAGTGGAAGGCAGTTCAGGTACCACAACTTTCTGACAGGTTGGGTGCAAACAGGTTAGAATTTCCTCCTTATTAACCTCATCAGAAGCTCTTTGAATAGTTGTGATGAGAAGCAACTTTTGGGGAATCTTCAAATATAGATTTAGAGAAGAAAGAAGTAAGTTTTATTAGATAATACTTTTGACTTATATAGCTTGCGCTGTGGCAGGGACTTAAGTCAGATTAATGATAGGGGAGGTCATGTTTGAGTTAGATTTGGATTACTGGATATCTGGACAAGTCATGTGATATTGGTTTATTGCCATTTCCAGAATGCTAGACTGAATATTGGATTGGCACCAAACCAGGAAATGACTGGATGTTATGTGTGTTGACAACAGCCAGAATACCAGTACATCCAGCTCCTCAAAACACCCCTCTCTCAAGGGGTTACTCTGGTACATCAGGAGAGGGCTTTGTCTTGATAGCTGCCGCCTGATGTTCCTGGAATTTTCTGCTAGTGAGTAATAGCCAAGTTGAGTGTTTCTCTTTGCTGTGGCAAAGGAAGGATCTGTGATAATTTTTCATGATGGGGTCTTTGACACCTTCAAACTTAACCAGGTAGGTGTTTATGTCTGGTCTGTATTTGATGACTCTTCCTGGTCCTCTGTGTACTGAATCCAACTTCTTCCTGTTCTCAGCTAGGACCTAGACGGGGGAGTTGATTAGAAGTGTTTCCTTTTCAGAGGTTACCTTTTGTGTTTTGAGCCTTTTGGTTTCTGCTATTTTAGCTTTGAGGCGTATGTGTTGTAGCGCTGGGGCCTGTTCCACTATGGGGGTTTTCCCAGGGGAGTTTTAACATATGGTTGGTTATTGCAGGTGGCTATCTTTGGCTTGTATTTATATGTTAATTCAAATGATAAGTAGTCTTTCCCTTGGTTAGTGCAAATCCAAGATACTAATAATGCATGTTTCACACATAGTAGCCATGTGTCTCTGGATTTACCATCCATTATTATCTCTAGGGTTCTGATGAGGCTGCTGTTTAGGTGTTCAACTCTGTTATTGACTTGTGGCCTGTAAGGCAAGGTTGTGGAGTGTTTAATGTTCTTTGTTTTCAGATTATCATTCACTACATGTCCTGACAGTTCCCTGGCTCTATCAGTGATGATGTAGTCCAGGGTCTCATAGACCACTATGATTGCCTTATTAATAAAGTAGTTGATTGTTTCTGCTTTGTGGTCTTTGGTTGCCCAGCAGATTGGTCTGTGTGTTGTAAACTCAATGGATAAAATTAAGAAGTGTTGTCCTGATTTGGCTTATGGGAAAGGTCCTACTAAAGTAGTTTTAAAACCTATGGCAACAAGCAAAAATAGTTCAGATTCAAACAAAATGAGCTCAGATTTAAACAAAAATAGCTAATCTTTAAAAAAAATTAGAACTCAATGAATTTATAATAATTTACAATAAATTTAGGTTAATTTCAATTTTTTTTTACAAGTTAGCTATTTTTGTTTAAATCTGAGTTCATTTTGTTTAAATATGAACTATTTTTGCTTGTTACCACAGGTTTTAAAACTACTGTACATCCAGGCCCCAAACCTTAAATAGTTCTGGGTCAGGCACTAGGTTGACTGTAGGTTGTGGTACTTTGGTGCTTGAGTATTTTTCACATACTATGCACTTCTTTAGGATGTCAATGATGTCTTGTTTTAGATTAGGCTAACATACTATTTCCTTTAGCATAAGTTATAGGAAATTGACTTTTGTGCATCCCAATAGAAATTGGTGCCTGAGGATGGTATCAACCCTTTGTGAAAGGGGAATGTAGGGTATGTGTTTGTCCTTGATGATACAGTATACTGTACCATTGGAAATATGGAAGCTCTTCTCATTTCTTACTAGTGTGTCATGAGTTAACTGGTGGGTTGAGGGATCTTTTCATTTGATTTTGTACTCAGTGTTGTATAGGTTTGGCCAATATGAATCCAGTTGGTCAGGTTGATCTTCCCTTGGCTGGCATAGCCTAGAGAGAGCATCAGCTGTGACCAGCTCTGCCACACTTTTGTATTGATGTCCAGGTTAAACTTCTTAAGCAAGGACATCCATTTGGCTTGTTGGCGTGCAAGTGCATTCTGAGTTTTAAAGTAGATTAAGGATTTATGGTCAGTTAGTACTAAGATGTTTAAGTGTCCTTCTAGATAAAATCTCCATTTCTTGAATATGTGGTATATTGCTAGAAATTCTTTATTGTGTATAGGGTATCTCTGCTCAGGGTTAGTTTTCTACTTTCATAACATACTGGCAGGAAGTCTTGCTGCCTTGCTGGCAGATGCGTAGCACTGCGTCAATGGCTGTGTTGCTGGCATCTGACTCAAGCCCCTAGCACCTGTTGTTATTTGGGTATTGCAAGATTGGCACTTCACTCAAAGCTTGCTTTAGTAGCTGGAAATTCTTGTCACATTTTGGTGTCCAGATGAATTTCTTTTTTGGCATTACCCTTGGTTAGGTTATTGATTGTTGTGGTTAGTTTTCTGCAGTCTTTGATGTATTTCCTTAGATAAGCTACCATTTTAAGAAAGCATCTAACTTGTTTAACGGAGGTGGGGCATTGAATGTTGTTTATGGCTTTCATTTTATTTGGATCTGCTTTGATTTCACCATCAGAGACAATGTGGCCCAAGAAAAAGAGTTCTTTTTCCATAAATTGACACTTGCTAGGCTTTGCGTAGATTTTGTGCTTTGCAAGTCAATCAAGTGTCTTGCGGACATGCGTGAGGTGCACCTCTTTGGTTTTTGAGAATATGATGATATTGTTGAGGTAGAATAATGTATTTGAAAGACTGTTCAGTGTTTGGTTCATCATAGTGACAAACTTTGTGGGAGTGTTAATTATCCCAAAGTTCATTTATTCAAGTTGCCCAGACATTTCTGACTGGTACAACAGTCCATAGGGCCAAAAGAAATGATCAAAAGTCTTCTATACAATATAAAAAAGAAGAAGTGGGCAAGGAACCTGCAGAGCAGGGGGAA
Organism: Entomophthora muscae; assembly: GCA_014839935.2. Classification (NCBI taxonomy): domain Eukaryota; kingdom Fungi; phylum Entomophthoromycota; class Entomophthoromycetes; order Entomophthorales; family Entomophthoraceae; genus Entomophthora; species Entomophthora muscae. The sequence continues at coordinate 719,435 of QTSX02000002.1, read as the reverse complement.
AACTTTGGGTGAGGGAGGAAGGTTGTGAAGGGGAAGAGTGCTTTGAGCTATACATCCCATGCAGGGGGTAATATAACTTTCCAGATTTTTTTTGGATAGTGTATACCATCAGTTCCAGACTGAATTGTTATTGATCCCAGAAAATCCGGGCAGACAAAATTTGGGCCTTTGGCCTGCGTTTTTTTGTTGCTCAATTTCATTCTATATGTGTGGCCAGTGGTGTGTGTGTGGTTTTGGAGAGCCAAGATTTTGGGTTTGAGCCCCTTTTTTGGGCCCTAATGATAAAAACAGTGAGTTGAAACTGGGAGGAAAGTCCAATTGAAATGTGCTGATCTGGAATAATCTGGGAAGAAATTCCCTTGGGCTGGCTGCCTGTGTTTTTTATTAAACAGCATTATACACATTTTGTGTGGCTAAATCTGTGTGCAGCTATAGTTTTAGGGCCAATGACTAGGGTTAGCACCCTGAAAGGATAGGATGTAATATCTAGAGTCTGGTGCGTTGTGGAGTGGTAGATCAAAGGGCTAATAACTGATCCAAATTAATCTGGGGCATTAGCCTTTAGGATGTCTGCCCAGATTTTTTTGTTGGAGGGTCTGTACCTGTTACGGGATGGCCTATTATGTTTGTGGCTGAGTTAGGGTGCGGAATTTCTAGGCTGTGCCCTCAGTGTTGACTGGTAGATCACATGTGAGTACCTATTAGCTGAGAATGTGGCTTTCAAATTTTTGTGTTAACCACTGGGCCACATTTTAAAATTGCGGACCCGCCTTGGATTGTGTGGCGCTTTATGGTAAATGTATAAAGGGTCTGAAGGTGGAATGTGTTGTTCAATGGGAGCAAATAAGGTGCATTATTGCGGGTTGCGTTTATCCAAAAATGTGGTCCTTTGGGCTGGGGTTTTTTGTTACCAAATTACTTCTTTGCTTGACTGCTGCTATGGTGAACTCTATTAATCCAGATGCAGCTTCTTATGGTCCATTATTATCTGGGAGAGTCAAGGCCATAAATTGGCCTTGCTCAAAGCAGTTATTAGCACTTCTGGGCCAATTGCTACTGCTTTGAGGTTGCAGGAAAATCCTATTCATGCCTGGGACCAGGGCAGGAAATCATGCGGAAAAGTTTGTCCCATTGGTGGGGTCCATTAGCCACTATACATTAGTGACCCCACCAGAGGTAGGACCACTGCCGTCATTGTCTGCTGAATCTTTGGCTTTCTTGGGTGCCCTGGACTGTTTAGGATCCCCTAATGTGTAAGGGGATGGCTTAGTTACTGCAGCAAGTTTGGTCTGGACCTTGCCTCTTGGTCTTCCATTATCCTGTGTGGAAGGTGCCTGCTCCTGATTGGGTGTATCCTGGCTTTGAATCTGCTGCAAATTCTTTTGTGCCACCGCATTGTGGTGACTATCCAATAAAACTTGGGCCGGGTTAGCCATTAATTCCTGCACCACCAGTTCTGGAATTTCCATTGTTTAATCAACCATATTGTCATGAACTGCCTGGGTTGCTTGTGCAGGTGTTTGCATGGTTTGAGGCGCTTCTTCTTGAGCAGATTATGTTTCCTAGATTGATTGAGGCTGAGACTATTTCTGAGCCTTTTCATGAGCCTTTTTCTGGCAGGATGTGATTGGGTTCACAACTGTATACTCAGCCATAGTGCCCCAGGCCAAGGCTACAATAGCATTATATTGGGTGCCTGTTGGCTCACTGTTCTGGTGCTCCTTGGGGGTGTCTTGTTCTGCGTCCTGGACTCCTTCAATGGTTGTAGGACAGAGAGCCTCTCTGTGGCCAAGAGCTGAGCATAGCGCACAGATGGACGGAGTTTGCTCAGGGAATGCCTTGAACTTGCTACTAAGGGTGCCATACTTATTGAGAATGGTTTCACAACGGGGAATGGATGCCAAGCTGTCATTTGCAAAGGGTTTAATCATGGCCATGGATTTTGATATGGTCAGCTGGCCCATGTAAGAATTTTTGAGCAGTTCAAACTGCACTTTTTCTCCATACTTGTCCAGCCCTTCCTTGAGCTGGGAGTTGACCTCCTCTCTGGACATGTCTAATGGCAAGTCCTCAAAGGACATAAAGAGGGTGGTATCTTGATTGAACCAGGTGCAGGTGGTTGATAGGAATTTCTAGATCTTCTTACCATAGGGGTCAGTGATCTCAAGAGTGAAAATTTCTTGAGCTACCTGATCAGCATTCTCTTTACAGAGGAAGCCAAGATCAAAGAAGTCCTTCATTGGGCTTTGGTGAAGTAACACAGCCTTGGGATATGCTGTGGCAACTGCTTTTGCTGCCTCCTGGAACTGAGTAGGGTTGCCTTCAAAGTTGACTCTGATCCCATGAGGCACAAGGGACTTGGGGAGGGCTCTGGTAATGTCTTGGAACCAGCGTTTAGAGGTCACAAACTTCATCCATCCTTCTGATGGAACAAATAGTCCCTTCTTGGTGGTTCTTATAGGGCTCACCAGTTGGCCCTTGACAGGGCGTTTCTGGCCCTGGACCACCTTGTCCCAGGATCTGGAGTTGTTGGTTGCCATACCTTTCTTACCAATAATAAAAGCTTATAGTAAACTTAGAATCTTATGCGCTTTGATTGCTTTATTAATGCTTAGATTCCAAAAAGTGGAGCTAAGCTGTGAAAGAAAGGATCATCCAAAAGTTCATTAATCTACACTTAAAAGATCCAAACTGTGTATGGAACATAATTTTTGGTATGTTCTTTCCTTTTACTTCTACTTGGTTGTAGCCTGAGGTGAGGTCAATTTTGGAGAAAAATTTAGCACCAGAGAGTCTTGCAAACAGATCCTCTATAAGTGGAAGGGGATATTTATTCTTCACTGTGCTTGTATTGAGAGCTCTGTAGTATGTTACTAGAAAGATTGAGACTTCCTTTTTTTACAAAGAACACTGCTGCCCCACAGGGATTCTGATGGTCAAATGAAACCTTTGGCTAGGTTTTCTTCAATACAGCTTTTTAGGGTTTGTGTCTCTATGGGGGAGAGTTTGTAGAGGAGTGAAGGTTTGGGAATGGCCTTGTATAGATCAATGCAATGTTTAACCTCCCGTTTGGGGGTAGGTCTGTGTTGTGTTCTGAGGCGCGGCACATACACACAACGGGGAATCCTAAGCTTATGATTGGATTTGTACTAAGTCTTGGTTAGATGACAGGGAAGGCTATGTAATTACCTTGTGGCCCTGGAAGAATAATCTCTACTAGTTGTGGCTAGAGAGAGGCGTGGAAGTACTGGTTGACACAAAGACAAAAATTTAAATAGAACTTAATTTTTATTGGTGAATATGAAAAGGAATATATACTGTGTAGATTTACCACAAAACAGTACATGGACAGTAGGATCACTCACCACAAGCATGAGTGGGGCAAGTGAGATGCGCAGAGTCAAGAAACCAAACAATTGTATTTCCTGATTCAGTCATCAACTCATTTTGAGAGGCAAAAGCAAAAGCAAGAGATTCATCTTTGAAATGGCCCACCAAAGGCAAAATTGACACATGGTGAATAGCAGTATTTACAGCAGTCTGTTAGCTCTTCCTTAAATACATGAGCGTATTTATTTAGGAGTGCTGCAAGCTCTGGAGACTGTATTTTGGCTGTTTACATGTTATTAAATTATGTGTACCTTGTTATATGAAGTGTACTGTCTTTGGTTAGACGTTCTAAGTTGTCCTGATTTATGACTTGGACAAGGACTGTGTCTCTCAGAATGAGGTTGTTAGTTTCTTTAAGGATGTTAAAATTGACTCCAATGCGTTTTTTCAGGGCCCAAGGGCTTCTGACTCTGAACCATTAAATTGAAGATTGGATGTATTTGATTTATTTATTTCAAGGACCAAAAATGACCACAAATAAAAGGGAGGGGAATCAAGCTCTTTTGATACAATTTGATCTGATTCTTCCAGATCATTCTCAGAGGTTCTTGGGTCTTCATCTGGGGGCTCATTATGTGAGTCTGAGACATCATCTGATTGTATGGTATCATATTCCTTTGAGAATCCTCAAACTTCATGCTTTGCCTTTGTTTACTGCCCAAAAATAGCTTAAACCAAAGCTCCTGTTTTGTAGCTTCAATTTGAGCGTAATAATGTCTAAATACAATTGGTATCAGCTGAGATACACTAGCATTTGTCTGTGCAGCTTTGATTGTTGTCTCCATAGGCCTAATACCTAATTAAATTTCCTTTTTGGGACGTATCAATGAATTCTCCCAGGCTGAATATTCAACTCTGATTAACTTCTGAACTTGTTCACCTAGGGAGGCCATCAGGGTGTCGTTTTGATAGCAAGAGTCTGCTCTATCAGCCCAGGCTGCTAAAACGCAACTTTTGAAAATAACAATGTCTTGACAGTTCATGACACATTTGATGGTCATGGTCTTTGTTTTCCAACATACACTGGGATTCACTCAGGTGAACCAGTCTATGCCTGGTACAATTTCATAGTTTATATTGTTCATAAAAAGTCCTTTAACAGACGTTTGTATGCCTTGAAGGTCAATTCTGAAGGGAGTTGTTTTGCCTTCAAGTAGAACTTTTGATTTGTCTACCATTCTGGAATATTTGAAGTTGGATTTGACAACTGGTATTTTATGCTTGGTTACAAATGATTTTCTTACCATGGTGTGTTGTGCATCAGAGTTAAATAAAATTTCTGTGTATGTGATTTGTAAGTGCATGAGTAGAAAAGAAGTTGTGAGCAATCTTTAATTTTTATGTTCATAAAGATAGAAGATTGCGGGACACATGGAATGTGCACAGCAAAGTTTGTGCCTTGGTACAATTTCTTGTTGGTTTGGGGGGGGGGACAGGGGCACTTAAGCTTTTTCCCCCTCTTCTTTTCCCTGTTCCTCTGTTTTGAGACATTTGAGGTCAGAGAATGTGGGGTCCTATTCATAGCGGATTGCTGTTTCAGCATTGTTTACTTTGGCTTTATCTTCCTTCTTGGGAAGGGAGCAATTTTCTCTCTGGCTGCAATTGCCATTGTTTTTATTGGAGTTGCTGTTGTTATGGTTGGTGTTTTGGCTTTTGTTGCCAATGGATTTATCTCTTCCATTTTTGCTGAAGGGGCGGTTGCTGTTGCATGCAGCATATTCCATATTTGTGTGTTTTCTGCGCGCTTGGCTTCTGCAATGAGCGCAGACATGGAGATGTTGTCCTCTGGATAGATGAGGGCAGAAAATGAAGGTTTCATTCTGTTGATGAATGAAGCTCTTGTGTGCACTCTGTCAGCTTGTGCTAAGTTTTAGATTTTTCTTCATATATCTTCAAATTAATTGGCATAAGCTGTGATAGTGGTCTTCTGAGAAAGATTGCTGAGCTGTATTGCAATGTATTGGAGGGATTCAGTGACGCAGAAGTTGTGGGTGATGTCAGCTTTGAACTCTTCTGAGTTTTCAAGCTGGTCATCAGTTTGTGAGCCAACCCAAGTGGCAAACTAGTTAGCTGCGGCCTTGTACAGGCGCTTGCTGGCTTCCTAGACCCATTTTTTGTGGGGGATGCAGCTGGTGTGGAGTTTAGAAACTGAGTGGTCTAGTCAGTTGATGATGTTTTCCTTGTTTTTACCAAAGAAATTGTTGATACCAATGTACTTGGTGTTGGTAACTTTGCCTGTGATACACGGTTGTGTGTTTATTTGTGGTTGGAGAGAGTGACTGTATTTAATTATCTTGGTGCATGCTTTGGGCATGACCAGTCCTTTGAATACAGTGCATTCACTAGGTATGTCTTTGTTGATGTTGTGGGCACAGAAGTACATTTTCCAGGTATCCTGAGATGTAGCCTGGTTTAGTATGTGAGCAAAAGTGAGTGGGTTCTATTCAGTCATTTTTTTCTTTCATGGGTGTGGTTGAAAAACTGTAGCTGCTACCAGTGATGAGGAGCAACTTTTGGGGAAGCTTCAAATATGGATTTAGGGAAAGAAAGAAGTAAGTTTTATTGGATAATACTTTAGACTTATATAGCTTGCACTGTGGCAGGGACTTAAGTCAGATCAAAGATACGGGAGGTCATGTGTGAGTTGGATTTGGATTGCTGGATATCTGAACAAGTCATGTGATATTGGTTTGTTGCCATTTCCAGAATGCTAGACTGAATATTGGATTGGAACCAAACCAGGAAATGACTGGATGTTATGTGTGTTGACAACAGCCAGAATACCAGTACATCCAGCTCCTTGACAGCTGTTTTGTAGATAGTCAAGAAGCCTGCAATGGTGATATTTTAAGATCAAAGGTTTGTTTGAAAGTAGGTTTGAAGTAATTCCCAGGTGTGGGGCCACCATTGTTACTATTTAGCACATTGGTACATGGTAAGTATTTGGCTTCAGACTCAGAGGGGGCTGTTGTGCCCACAGCTGGCAGACAATCTCCTCAAGATTAGTCAATGCATCAGTGGTGTGGGGACTCATGTTGTTAGCTTGATCAACATGTTTCTTGGGAATGTCCAGTTGACAACCATGTGTGGTCACCACAGTAGAAAGTTAAGCCAAACAAGAGGTTAAAGAAAGTCCCAAGAAAGACAAGGGGAGAACATATCATTTACATAGTCAATTAGCTCACTCATCTCTTAGACATCCTTGTCTATGCTGAGGTGGTCTTTATTTAGGTGGTCAACTTTGTTAGATAGGGCAATCAATTACCTATCACATTGAATTTGAGGGTTCCCAGGAAATTCAGGGCAGAATCCATTGTCATCAGCAAGCCCAACAGAACTAGTGGCCTCAGTCACATTAGTACAAAGAACAGTAACTTCTTGATGAAGGGCAACAATCTGTGAAGTCAAGGCAGCCACTTGTGGGTCTGTCTGAGGAGGTTCTTCAGGATGTCTTTGGCTGCAAGTAGACACATGTAGTTTTCTGATGGCATCCCATAACTTTTGATCTCTATCTACCATATGGCCAGACAGAGAAGGAGAAACATCCATTTTAGATGCATATAACTTTTTTACTTGGGGTTGAAGCTTTGAAACGGAAGCAGCTTTGGTAGCCCTCTCTTGAGCAACTTTCTCTTGTAGTTCACAGGGACCTTGAGTAGCGTGTGCTGCAACCTGCTGTAATTGGTCAAAGGAGTAGATGCTAACTCATTAAGTTGTTCCACAAGTTGTTTAAAGTCAGAGAGGTAAGCATTCAGGGTGGAGTCTACTTGAGTTTGCCAGGGTTGTTGTAACAGGTGAAATTCATTCAGACACTCTCTGATGTATTCAGGGATGAATGAGCATATCTAATCTATAGAGGTAACCTGACAAGACTGAGAAGCAATGTAATAATGTTGGTTATCAGATACCAAAGAGAACAGAGAGTGAATACATTGTTGGTAAGCAGAAAACTGGTTCCAATGACTAGTTACAGTGGCTTGAAGAGACAAGATTTCTTGGACTGAAGCCCCAACACCATTTGATGGTGGGCTAAGGTGGGCTGTAAAAAGGACAAGAGCAGATGTTCAGTGGAGCCAGCTGCTGAGAGGAGATGTTGCAGGAATTGTGGAGCAACAATTAACTCATAATGTTCTTCTTGATTAAAATGTAGTTGAAGGCAGGGGATGGCTCCCTCACGGGCTATCCCAAGAGCTACTGCTATGAGTTATTCCAAGTTGGGGGTGCCCATAGAGTAAGCTAACAGGCGGGGTCCATTTCTTAAGTTCAAGACAGTGGAAAAAATAGGTAAGTCTGAGATGTCCTCTTCAATAAGAGGACCAGTAATTTCAGGCAAATACTGTAAAGTTACACCTCCCCTTTAGGCCTCCACTTCAATCCCTGCCAAATGCTTGGGAATTTCTACCAAATTATGTTTAAATATTTATCCAAAAGGTTACTGAAAAATCCCAAGAAAAGCCATCAGTTTAATACTTTGTAAATATTCTGAAGATACCTCCACCTAAACCACCCAAGAGACACCTCTGGTTTAATATAATATGCAAGAGCAGCCAAGAGCAGTGATAATTGCATCCAAAGCATATTCCTGATTTTAGTTGCTTCAGTTTTCCTTTTGACTATGTCCATTCAAAATTTGCCAAGATCTTCCTGCCTCAAGAGATGCATCCATATTCAAACATATCATTGGTCAATAAGTTTGTGATATTCAATATACCACTCTAATCCTATCCCATTCCTTAAATGAATGAAAGAGTTGTAAAAGACCTTGCTTCATCATTCTCTATGCTAATAAAGCTGGAAATTTGTTAGTCTAATTTGGCCATTTGGTTTTTTCTGTTGCTTTTGGTGTTCAGTTGATTCTTTCCCCCCCTTTGGCCTCCCAGGAATCGTTGGTGATAACCTTTTTTTTGTTGCTGAAACTGTAATTTTATTGTGGTTGAGAGCTTGGTTTTATTTTCTCTTAACCTGCTCCCCAATTCTCATAGGCAAAGATGGCTCTTGTAGCAGAGTAGGGGACAGGGCTGAGAACGTAGTGGTAAAGAGAATAACTGAGGGGCTTGTAGCCCCTGTAGTGAGCACCATTTTTGTTGTGTTCTGAGGTGCAGTACAGACACACAATGGGAAATTATAACCTTAGGATTGGATTTATACTAAGTCTTAGTTAGTTGAAGGGAAGTTGAAGTAGTTACCTTGTGGCCCTGAATAATAATTCTCTACTAGTTGTAGCTATAGAGAGGCACCAAATTACTTGAAAACACAAAGACAGAAATGTGAATAGAACTTAATTTTTCTGTAGATAAATAATTGGAATATATATTGTTTGGTGTTACCACAAAACAATACATGGGCAAGAAGGATCACTTGCCACAAGCATGAGTGGGGCAAGTGAGTTGCACAGACCAAAGAAGATGAACAGATGAATTTCCATCTTTGAAAATAGACCCATTTCAAGGAGCAAATGTTGCAACTGAACCAATGAAGATTCAGTACTTGGAATTGGGGAAGACAACAGTCCAATAGAAAAGACAGAATAATAGAATAAGGTATTGTTTATTATAGAATATTGTGATTAATATACTATATGGGGAAAGCCACAAGGCCACAAGGGGGTGACATAGTGGGAAGTTCCATGTAAGGTTTGAAGCCAAGGAATAACTTGTGCGGGGATCAGCAAGTCAAATTGGTAGTGCTCCTAATTAAGATGAAGTACCTGCCATTTGATATTGCCATCAGATTGGTCCATGTTGCTAGATACGTCAAGGGGCGACTCATTGAGCACCCCCTGTGTATTGTAAGATACATTAGCAGGCAAGTCTGGAAACTTGGTTGCAACACCCCCCTTGCCCCCTGCTTGTTGTCAGACACCAAGATCAGAGTCTGCGGAAGGTCTGGGAAGGTCCGCACAAACAGCTTTTGTGTGGGGATGGTGCGGCAGGGGCGCAAGCAATCATGGTGAAGCTTCTTGGTGTTTCCTTGGGAATCTTCAAGTTGATAAATGTGATTATCATAGACTGCAGCTATCTTGAAGGGCCCTAGGTGGTTGGGATCCAACTTGGCATAATTGGGATTGAGGGTGTAGACAGGGTCACCTACGGCGAATCTAGCTTTGAGGTGCTTTGTCCCTCCTGCAATCCGCTTGTGTTTGATTTCCCAGGCTTTGGAATGCCATTGGTCTAGGGATGGAGTTGTTACTAGGGGAGGCTTGTCAGGAACCTTGGACTGTAGCTTTCCCTGTTTAACCCCTGTCAGACTGTCAGGTGTCCCGAAGGCCAGGGTACTAGGGCTGAACCCTGTGCCACTGTTGATTCTTGCTTGCAGGATAAGTAGAGCGGTGGGCAGGTGTTCAGTCCATGCGGTGTTAGGGTGCTCTTGTGAGAGCTTGGCAATCAATTGAACCAGTGAGCCATTTAACTGTTCCACACGTACATTGTCTTGAGGATGGTAGGGGGTCATAACTATATGTTGGAGCATGTTCTTGGCACAGTATGCCTTCATGACATGCCCAAAACGTTTGGGGCCGCCATCTGTGATGAGATGTTTGGGTTGCCCAAAGCGGGCCACAAATCCCTTGCCAATAAAGCAGGTGATGGTGGTGTGGTTGGTTGTTGCCCAGGCCACTGGCCAGCAAGTGAAGTAGTCAATGGCAGTGATAATGTACTTCTTTCCAAGTCTGTCTTTGGGGAGTGGCCCCAAAATGTTGAGGGCCCACTGCTTGAAGGGTTCCATGGCCTTGATGGGCAGGACAGGCTTGGGGGGTGCAGGTTTGGATGTGTTCTTTTTGCACAACACACATGTTTCAAGGAGTTCCAAGATGTCTTGACGCATGCGCGGCCACCAAACCTTCTGTTTCATGATCTCAAAGAGGTTACACCCTCTGATGTGACCCAGGGTTTGGTGGTAGTGCAATATTGTGTCCCCTCATTGCATGGTGGGGATGTAAGGCATCTTCTCACCTGTCTCTGCCCTGCGTCAGATGTTACCAGTATTGGTGGTGAAGTGACTTTTGTTGTCCTTAAATTGGAAGTGGGGACCAAGTTAAGGCCCCCGTAGCGAGTTGTCTCAGGGCGGAGGTAGAGCATGGGCCAATCTGGATCCAAGCCATCATCCCCGGTGATGGATGCTACGTAGAGGCGTGAGAGGGCGTCAGCTGTGACAAGTTCCTTCCCAGGCTTGTACTCAATGCGTAACTGATAGGGGGATAGACACTCAACCCATCCTGATTGGCAGCGTGTCAAGTGGGACTATGTGTTGAAGTACTGAAGCAACTTGTGGTCTGTCAGAACACAGGGTGGGAAGGTAGCTCCTTCCAGGTAACAGCACCACTTCTCAACGCAGTGTACAATGGCTGTCAATTCTTTATCATGGATGGGGTAGTGTTGTTCCAAGTCAGTAAGTTTCCTGGACTCATATGCCACGGGGAGGAAGATGCCATTGTCAGTTTCTACCCTTAGCACGCCCCCTATGGCCCTGTCAGAGGCATCAGTCTTGAGTTAATACTGTTGGTTTTGATTGGGGAAATGCAGTACTGGTGCTGTTGTGAGCCTTTGCTTCAACAACTCAAAGGCTCAATCTCTGACAGGGGTCCAATGGAAGCACTGTTTGGTATTGGAGAGCTCAGTGAGAGGTGCAATTAGTTCCCCGCAATTGGGAATGAACTTGCGTACGTAGGCAACCATGCCTAGGAATGTCCACACCTGGCCCACATAAATGGGGGGGCGGCATGCTGGTGATTACCTTGATTTTGGCAGGTTTGGGCTTTATCTCTTGGGCAGAGATGGTGTGCCCAAGGAATAACAGCTCCAACTTGAGAAACTCACATTTGGAGGGTTTAGCTTTTAGCTGGTTTTTCTGAAGGGTGTTGAGGACAGCACAGAGATGTTGGAGGTGTGTGGTTTGATCTTGACTGAAGACAATAAGGTTGTCAAGGTACACAACCACACATTTTACAATCAATTCCCCAAATGCTTTGTTCATCAACATGGCAAAGGTGGAGGGAGCGTTGGTCATTCCAAAGTTCATGACACAACACTCAAACAACCCGTAGCGCGTGTGGAAGGCAGTTTTTGCCTCATCCCCTGGTGCAATGCAGACCTGGTTGTACCTTGCAGTGAAAATCTTGCTAAAGATCTTTGCACCTGCAAGTGTATCAAACAGGTCGTCAATCAGTGGCAGGGGGTACTTGTTCTTAACTGTCACCTCATTTAGGGCGCGGTAGTCTGTGACCAGGCAATGTGACCCATCCTTCTTAGCTACAAAGAAGACAGCTGCCCTGTATGAAGAGAGCAAGGGGCAAATGAAGCCCTTATTGAGCGTGTCCACAAGGTGCTGGCGGAGAGTTTCATCTTCCTTTGGTGTAAGACAGTATAATGGTTGTGCTTTAGGTAATGACCCTTGAAGTTGTACAGCGTGCTGGATCTCTTGGGGAGGAGGTAGTTGTTCAAGTGTCTCACTGAATAAGTCCTTGTACTCCTTGAGGAGTGCAGCAAGCACTGGTGGTGGTGAGGAAGTCAAGGAAGGGACTGCAGATGGTTCAGTGCAGATAACTTCAACTGAGTATTGGTTAAAGTCTAGTTCCCCCTTGAAATTGTGCAGGCCTGTCTCTGTTATCCTAACAAACACAGTATTGTGGAGTAACTTGATCATTTCCACAGGGTAGATCTGGAACCCCACCCCATTTCTATTGAGGCTGATGACCGAGGTATCCCAGTCAATGTAGGGACAGTTGTGCCAAAGCCAGTTGAGGCCAGCAATTACGTCGTGACTGAGCCCTGCCATGATTGGCCCAGAGAGCTTAACCTGGACGTTCCCCATTCTCCTAGAGAAGGGTACCATCTTGTGGATGATGGCAACTCTGCAGGAGTCAGCTACTTGTACTTCTTTGAGCCTGCTGGGCACTCGGTCTAATTACTGAGAGTCAGCAAACACCTGGTCCACCATAGTGTGGTTGGCCCCAGTATCTACAGTAATTTGTGGGTGTTCCCACAGAAACCGAAGGGATAGGACAAGTGTGTTACTTTATTTGAGAAGTGGCTTGCTTGCAATATGGGGTTGTCACTGTGGACTTGAAAGACGTCCAGGGTTTTGACTTCATGAATGTTGTAGTTGCAGGGATTTTTTGCAAGCAGGGACTGAGAGAATGGGTCAGGTGGGGTTGCAAGGCCTCTTGCTGCTACAACCCCCAGGCTTTTCCCTGATACTCAATCTGCGCTAGCTGAAGCTCCCCCTTGTGGGGGTATTTAGTCCCATTATCCTGCTGACAGGGCTGGCAGCGGCCTACTTGATTGTGGCCATTGCCAGGTGAAGTACGTGGTTGGGATGGAGCATCACTGGTATGGAAAAAGCCCATTGAGGCCTGGTTGTTAGCCTCCACAATGGCCTTATAGCAGTTGTCAATGGAGGTGCAGCAACCTACAGGGACCCACTTACAGATATGGGGTTTTAACCCATTGATGATGAGAGTGAGTAGCATTGTATTTCTGTCAGTCACGGCTTCAGGGGCGGCAGCAAGAGCTTGTTGCCAGGCGGCAAGGTACTCAGGAACAGAACCAGTTTGTTTGATTGCTATAAGAGGAGTTCCCACAACAATGGGGGAGAAGGTTTTGCTGTAGCGGGACTTGGCAGCATCTTGGAATGCCGCCCAGGTAACATCAAGTTCCTGGCTGGCCCAGTTGGTGAACCACACAGCGGTGGGCCCTGTGAGGCAACCAGATGCAGTGGCGACCCACATGGGCTCAGGGACCTGACAGATGCGGAGGCGAATTTCAGTAGATTGGAGCCAACTGACAATGTTGGCCCCTTTGACACCACCAGCAAAGGATTCTAGCTGAAGGTTGAGCATGCGCTGGGACAGGTCTGACTGGGGCAGGGTGGCGCTGGCGTCACGCTTCCTGAGGTAGAGCCAATTATACACACTGGTGAGAACTAGCTGGTCTTGATAGATGATGTACCTGTTGGGGATGTCCCCCTTGGGGATTGGCAGGAAGGTCTCTTGTTGGGGAGTAGCCATCCAGCCTGTACTCTGTCCTTTCTTGGGGGGAATTTTGTTTTTGGTAGGTTGTAAACCTACAGCTGCTACCACTGTTGCAACTGAACCAATGAGGATTCAGTACTTGGAATTGGGGAAGACAACATTCCAATAGAAAGGACAGAATAATAAGAATAAGGTATCATTTATTGTAGAATATTGTGATTAATATACTATATGGGGAAAGCCACAAGGCCACAAGGGGGTGACATAGTGGGAAGTTCCATGTAAGGTTTGAAGCCAAGGAATAACTTGTGCGGGGATCTGCAAGTCAAATTGGTAGTGCTCCTAATTAAGATGAAGTACCTGCCATTTGATATTGCCATCAGATTAATTCATGTCGTTAGATACGTCAAGGGGCAACTCATTGAGCGCCCCTGTGTATTGTAAGATACATTAGCAGGTAAGTCAGGAAACTTGGTTGCAACACAAAGGCAAAGGCAAAAGCAAGGGTTTTATTCTCAAATTAACCCAACAAAGGCAAAATCAAAAGAGTGTGCATATCATCATTCACAACAACAAGTACCACTTTAAACCTGGGGAAGTCAATGACTGTTATTGGATGGTGGAGTGAAACTTTTCAGGGTAATGGTAAAGGGGAAGTCTCATGGTTAACAGTAATGTGCTGTTCATCAGCTAAAACCACATTCTTAATATGCAAAGAATTATTAGCTAGCTTGAAATTGAAAACAAAGTTGCTGTTGATCAGGGTACAATCTGTGCCTGGCTCCAGGTGGGCTAAGATAGTGTAACTTCAAAAAAAGAAAGGATATTGCATCAATTTATTTGGGTGTTGGGCACCATGTAGAGTACAGGGTCTCTTGATGGTACCTGGATCATTGTGCATTAGCTGACATTCTCAGGTTGATACTCTTTTTTGGGCAAGACTGATGAGGGTTAGGGAGAGCTTTAATTTGCTTATTGCACTTTCCGGTCCTTTCCCTCATACTTCTCACTCTGTGTGATGGTGACTCTGAAGTGTGTAAATTTGGAATATTCATTGTTCCTATTACTATGAGTGTTGGGTGCCTGAGGTTTATAGTTGTTGTTATATAGGGGACAGCTGGAACAAAAGGGGATTGAGATCCTTGGGTCCTTCTCTTTTTCCAGCCTGTGCTTTTTGAAGTGCATTGGAAGTCTGCTCCGTCTTTTATGCTTCACAGTACAGGTTTTGAAGGTTAGTCACTTTTTCCAGGTGAATGTGTCTCATATCTTGGGGCTTGGGTGCATTGTAGTACATGAAGTGTGTGGCAGGATTGTCAAAGACCATCTTGGAGGGAGCGTGCAAGCGCAATTCTTTGTAGGCTCTTGTCAACTATTTCACTATATCAGTTTGTGTCAGATCCTTAACTTGGCAAATGATCATGAGCGCTGTGTCCTTCATTACAAACATGGTAAAGAATTCCCTTTTGAAGGTCTCCTAATCCTTTTCACTATGGTCTTTGTGCCACTTGTTGCACCAGTTGCCTGCATCATGAGTCAGTCGAATGGATATTTATGAAGCCCAAAAGCAGCTGGGCACTCTGTCTGATTTAACTTTTTCTGTGTCAAATGGATTCAGGATGTGTCATTGGTGTCAGCAAGGGGCTTCAAGGCAGCGCTGGAAAGGCGCTGTGCTACATGTGTGGGCATGATGCTTTTGTAAGTAGCCTAATGCACTGAAGAGGGTACATTAAAGAACTCATGTGTGAGCAGAGCATCAAAGGCAGCCACAGAGATGACCATTCTTGGTAAAGGAAATTCTCTTTAGGTATTTGGTTCCTTGAGTATAAGGCGCCCAGTCTAGTGGGAGCCCTAACATGATCCTTTTATATATTTATTGACTGAAGTGGGTATGGGCAACTAGGGGAATTTTGAAGATGTGATGTTGAATGGAAATACTAACTGTGCTACCAATATTATAAATATGCTGTATTTGCAGAGCTACAAGTAAAAAACTATTCTAATATGGGGGATTATATAATTTAGGTGAATCCTTTAAGAGAAACAAGATACCTGCTGATCAATTATATTGGATGTTTAGGGGGTGGATTGATCCTGATTGTGATTTAGGCTCTAAATCAAATTTTCTCTGGATTTGGGGTATTGATATTTTGTGTTCCCTTGTTTTGTAAATAAAGTCAACTTCTGCTTTTGGCTGTGTGTACCATGATAGGCAAGTTAAGTAACAAAGGGTCTTTTGTGAGAAGCCTTGCTGGGGAATCAATCCAACAGTTTTGACATATACATAACTTAAAACAACTTTTAAAGATCCAGGTTTACTTAAAACTCAAATATTTGATCCTATGGTGGCATCTGGGTTAAATCTTAGAGCCACTCTGCTTGTTGATATTTTCATCTCTTAGGGGATTGATTTCATGATTGAGAGCAATTGAAGATGTTGCAACAGAAGCATATAGTTTTGAGCGCTGGTATATGTGTATATCTATATATGATGGACACTATATATATTATGTATTGGAAACTAATTGTGAATAATTCCAATTTCAATTTTTTATCCTAAAGAGGAGAGTAAATTGGAATGCTTTTCAAGAAACTTGAGTATGATCTGTATTTAAATTTGTTTTAATTCTGTAGCTATAAGGAATAAAGTTTCAGGCACATCTAGCTTTAATTGGTGATTGAACTAAAATAAGCATGCTCAAGTTAACTAGTGAAATCCTTTCCCAACTGAGCTGGTTTGATCAGACAAAGGCTTTGGTTTGATTTGGACCATTTGACATCAAGATTGCCCTGGGATGTGGTAAAAGGGTAGGGACAGGAAGGAAACAGCAATTATGTGATCACAGAGTCATAAAACCGTTTTTATGTTTTGGATTAGGTCAAAAAACAATCCATGTGGGTTTGTGCTGTAACTTTTAGAGTAGGTCACAATTTGTGCCTCACTTCATTGTGTAGATCACAAAATGTAAAAGGAAGGCAGTTTTCACATATGAAATAGAAGATGTCATTTTGTGCAAGACACATGATGTAAAATTAAAACAGTTTTTAAAGACAAGATATATAATATCATTTTGTTCAAGGCACAGGATGTTAAATTAGAACATGTTCAGTTGTCAGATTTTTATTTTTTAACTAAAAATTAGTTACAAGCTTTATCTGTCATTATCTCACAATGATAGTTTTTATTGTACCATAGTTTGCTTTAGGTAACTATAGGAAAATTCTAATTAAAAAACTGATAAATATCTATTTCAAATAAAAGGATTAATTTGCATACTTATGATTGGACACAATATAAAACCACATGAGATTGTGCTTGGTTGCATCAAAATTCATGTAGATTGTGCTGTGATTTTAGGAGCAGGGCACAAAATGTGGCAGTTGCAATTACGGCTGCGGCAGATACAAAACAATGGCTACTTTATAAAAAAGGAGCCATTTGTCTCAGATCTGAAAACAATTCTGGAAAATTGTCATAGCTACAATTTTTCCAGAATTGTTTTTGTACAGATCCATAGACAGTCTTTTTTGGATTTTTTATAACAAAAATTATATTTTTTCCTTTAAAATTTAAAAATATAAATTAGAATTTGACTTTTTAAATTTTAAATCAAAAGTTTATTAAAAAATATAAAGAGAGTGGCTTGTCCAGAAAATAGGAAGCCATCTCTGACCATTTTTTAATTTTTAATTCTGGAATCCCCTAGGTAAGGGGAATCTGAAAGCATGACGACTTGGATGTGTCAATTATGGTAAATGCTGTAATCAGCATGTTTTTAATCCGGTGCAGCCCTAGTTGCAATTGTGACCTGCTCCCTTAAAGCACAAAACAAATCTGCATGAATTGTGATGTGACATGAAGGTCACAAAATAATTTGTGCCCAACTGTCAAAGCCACAAAACTAATTGTGACAGATAAAGCTTGGTCACAACACAGATTGTGACAGTTTTGATACCTGTCCCTACTCTATAAAAGGGGTTCTCTGCTCTAAATGCTAACATATACCCCAAGCGCGATATTACAATATTTCTAAGGAAGTAAAATATGGAATAAGCCGAGCTTAAACTATTAAATATTTGATATAAACTTGTTTATTAGATTAATTGTTCTTCTTGTAGGTATGGATGGAGGGATTGGCGTATAGGCGGGAAATAAAAGACCAAGTGAGGAATACGGAAAACCAGAGAGATAGCGTGATAAGAAGCAGGGCTGCAGCATATACATCAATCAGTTTGGCTTAGAGGTAAGAATCTTCACGATCTACTAAGGTGAGATGCTTCAGTTCGCATGGGATCTCCCCATACTTTAGAGGATAGAGTGGGCGGCATGCTTTGGCAGTGTAGGCATATTCTTTAATGGCATCAGCACCGATCTCCTTGCGTCTGCTTCCGAAATGTGCCAACGTCTGCATGCGCTTGACGTTGATGGCGATACTCCCGGTATCATCATCCAGCGTTGTCTGTACGTCGGTGGCTAGAGATGATGGCGTGACAGTGGCTCGGTTGACATAACTTCCAATGCCAGCGTCTTCAAGCTTCTTTGCATTACGAGGCTGGTCGCCCATGAGTGGCATGCACAGGATGGGAGTACCTGACATGATTGCTTCAAAAGAGCTTTCCAGACCACCATGAGAAATGAACAGGCGAGTGTTTTCATGTTCAAGGATGGCCGCCTGCGGGGCCCACGAGAGAAGACGCACATGGTGATGTTGATTTGAAAAGAGTTTTTCTCGTTGGATTCCAGTTCCGTTGACTTCATAAGTTCTTGGAAATTCACAAGGACGGGTTTTTCCAAGGCGCCATATGACACCATCAATCGTACCTTCTGATATAGCGTTAAGAGAACCAAGGATGAGATTATTCAATTCATGTCCATTGAGTACAGCATTGGAGCCAAATGCAATGTACATCGTCTTGGGGTGATTGGCAAGAAACATCTTCAAATCTGACGTTAGAGGAGAGTGGGAGTCAGCTTTGATGGGTCCAACCATCTTGATATGCGGGGGAACAGCCACAGCTGCCTCCAACCCTAGAAAAGTATTTGCTAATCCAAGAGAGGTGCTGTAGTCGCCAAACGGAGTTGAGGCAGGAGGGACGCCATATTTAGCACGTACTTTGTTCATTGCTTTAGTCACAGGATAGTATTGAATGTGTTGCTTCAGTGGTTCAACCACCTTTTCCTGAAAGCGTTCAAAGAAGCTCAATCCATTAGTGGTGATACTCCCATAGTCCATGTTGCTGGTCAATGAAGATGCTTCTGTGATGCCAAAGATATCAGTCGTCTGGAAGCCAGTGATCAGGGGGATGCCTTTCATTTGGGCCAAGTCACGACAAGCCGAAGAGAAAAAGTCACATACAATCACATCAGGCCTTTCTTTGTCCACTACCTCGCTGAGTCTAAGATATGTGACGTCATAGATGGCAGGGCTCATTTCTTTAAATAGTTTGGGAAGGTCTTGGGAAGGGTCTGCTGCCTTGCGTATGATTGGCCGCTTTTTTTTTGAATCACCTTTTTTTACACCATCCAATTTGCCCAGGGAAGCAAACAAGAACTTAGTCCTTGTTATACTTTTCATCGGCGTCAAACGCGGCATAGATAACCTTGTGGTTTCTATCGCGCAGAACCGTCCCCATTTCAAACAGCGGTTTGATGTGAGAACTGGTCCCCATCCCCATGTGCAGCATCACCTTTAGCGGCTGCAGGGACGCCTGGACAGAAACAATACCGATAGCGACAAATAACAAGCAACCCATTGCAGCCAGGCGAATCTTTACGCTTCACTTCACATTTATTCTTACATTTCGACAGCTTACAGCGTACTTGAATCAATGTACTCCGCTGTCAGACCTTCCAAGAGAATAGCCTTCAAAAGCAACCCTCTGACTTTCCATACATCCAATATAAACAAACACTCTTAATCCAGAGGGGTGATAGATGATAACATATCAAATATAAATATCTAATCTAAAAATCTGGGAGCTACCATGTCTGAGACTAATCCGCCTTGCCGATATCGACCCACTTTCTGGTTTCCAATAAGTTGAGTGGATCCAACGCTGTTTCAACATGAGCCTTATGTGCGGATTTGCCATTATCGGGGCTATGGTTGGAAGGGCCACAAGTTTCTAAATCGGAATATCCATCCCAACGAGATTTTATTTGAACGTGACGTCCCACCCCAATTAGGCCACAATAGTTTTTACCCCATCATCTTTAAGCGTTAAAATAAATGTCACATTTTGCCTGGTACAATAAAACGATAGAGCCCCAGTGTAGTGGCGATTTACAAATATTGGATATCCAGCTTATAGGAGATCAGGTAAGCCAGGCGGAACCCAAGACAACAACAGCTCAAGCAGCTACAAGACAAAGGATTGTTATATTATCATGTACAGTTTAAAGCTCACTGATAAGGGTGATCGTTTATCAGCTATTGGAGCCGATAACGATATTGTCACAACAGCAGAGTTAGATTAGCTCAGAAATCTGGGTTGGCTTTGAGATCTGACTTGAAATGAATCAAGAGATAACCATTGGACATGTTTAGACGTCTCAGAAAAAGGAAGCTGCTCCACCTCACCAGTTTAATGAGGTTGCAATGCCGAATTACAGATATATGATAATTGATAATAATTTAGAAGTAATCAAGCTTTATTGCAGTTAATTGGGGTTTATATAGTGGTTTCAGAAATGCATTCAATATTTGATATTTGATGACACATCAAATTTGTCATCACAAGGTCATAAATGTTCCGACTCATTTAATCAGCCTATAACAAGGCTAGAAGTTAGCCCTTCAGAAACGTTTGGATTGTCTATAATAGAAAGCTAACAATCCAGTAAATTCTTATCGCTCAAAAAATAAATAAATCTGGATACTCAACTTTTATTCACTATTGTCTGGCAGTTGAAACTCAAAGATTTTAGGAGATTAAATAAAGAATCAAATCAAAAGTTTAAATCGAAATAAAAATCTCCTATGGGTAAAAAGGAGAGCTCAATTGTTAGCTGAAAGGATGTTTGGATTGGTTGATTTTTAGCAACCCAGTGCCAAGTATATGCTTTAGAAGTGTATGAAGCAATTGAATTGTTCCTGAAGGCCTAGTTTTCCGCCTTGTTATAAGTTGATTAAATGATTCAGATCATTCACAGTAGTTTTCACAGCTATGGTGCTAAGCAATAATTGATAGGATTAAAAAGTTGAGCCCAGATTCAAACCAAATATAAGTATAAGTGTAAAACATGCACTCTACCAACAGGGATTTGGGGTATTGATGGGCAAAATGACACAGCCAAGCAGCAAACAACTCAGACTACAAGCAAAAATAATTGAGATGTAGTACAAAATACAAGGAATTACAAAAAATAGACCCAGTTGTCCTTCAGTGTGCATATAGATCATTATTTTAGGGATTGTATAATTTTCTAATACACATGCTGCCCAAGTTGCAGCATAACCCAGCTTGATTTTGAAAAAATCAAATTACAAATGTTTATATTTAAAACAGTAATAACTCAACAAATATTTATTAATTTTTCACACTGTAAGCTATCAAAATGAAGCTAAAAATCTTATCTTTCTATTGGTATTAAAATATTAATATGTATACTATATTAAATATCAAATTGAGAGCAATTTAAAAGAGCATATGTCAGGTTTTATTATATTATTTTGATAATGAAATAAAATAGATTGCTTTAGGCTAAAAAAATAAAAAAATATTAATCAATATATACTTTTTATTTGATTAAATTAAAGATAAGATTAAGAAATTTATTTTGCATTTTATTTTATTCAAAAACTCAATTCTTTAGGATTTTACAGTAGTTTGAAGTTAGAATGTTTTTATCACTGTTTAGATTAATTTTAAGGTTCAAGTGAGCTTTGAACCTCAAATTAAGCTTTATTTAAATGGAATTATTTAATATTTTATCATTTTAAAAACATGCAGAAGAGTTACAGTTAGGTGAATACATCATTTTAATTGATTCACATTGATTACAAAGAGGATATGATGTGATAATGATGCTTAGCTGCTTCACATGAATCACTTGTGCATGAAAACTGGGTATTTAATTAATTCTACAATCATAAATTAAAGTTCAAACTATAGTAAAAGCTATCACACCATTTCTTTCAGAATGATGCCATTTAGCTTGGTCTATAAGAACTAAAGTACCACAAAGCTTCTAATCCAAAAGACCCCATTCAAAGGCCACACTCTGATCAGAGCTACTCCATCATTAAGGCACATTTAAGAGATCTGACCTAATTAAAGATTCAAAATACTACCATGTCTTCAGTTAAATTTACTTCTGCTATGCTACCCTTTTTTCTTTGGGAGCTTCAACAAAAAAGAAAGAATTACAATGCTAAAGAAAGCTTTCCTATTTGTTTCTGGGGGCAATCTTAATTCTTTCATCAATCACTTCCTCACTCAAAATGGGTTTGGAAAAAAAGAGTTATTTTCTGCTATTCAAAATTAGAAGTTAAATGTAATAATATTTAACTTAAAGGATCTCCTTAAATCTTCCCCCCAAAAGCATCTCCCAGCCTTGCAATCTCTAGTTACTTCTAACTACTCTCTAAAAGAGCTCAATTATATAGGCTTTAATTTGACTAAAAGTAATTTTGAATAATCAAGAAAAATAAATAAAATAAAAATGCAGCCCTAAATAAAAATCAAAAAATAATAACTATTCACTAAAAAGACAATTAAAAAATAATAAGATAATTACTAGAAAAATTCTTTTGAAACAAGTCAGTTTACAAAAAAAGTGCCCAAAAACTTTTATAAAGATATTGAAAAAGAAATGGATGATTACTTAACTGAAATTAAATACTCTCTACTAAAAACCAAAAAGAAATATATGAAAATATGATAATAAAAAATGAAATTTCAGTTTCAATTTCTACTTACTATAAATTAATCCCTAAAAATATAATAAAAAGTAAAAAGTAAACTGACATGTGTAATTTAAAAATGCCTTTAAAAAGAAAAGAAGAATGTGAAAGCAAAAATTTACCACTTCCAGAATCTATAAATGATGACTTAAAATCTATTAATCATCATAAAGACTTTTATCTTTAACAGAATAGGGAATATAAAAAGGATATTAATGAATTAGATGATGAGTCTTGTGTTGTAGTTTTAAATTATAAAGAAAACTTAAAGGTTGGAAGTGGCTCAATCAAGACAAATAATTGTTTTTGTTCAAAAAAACTATCTTATTATTAGGGTTTGCATTAGTTTTTAAGTAAAACAATAAAATTAAATATGAATATCATGATTTTTATGTCTCAAATATTATTACATGATTCTTTAATTTTAGGTGAGTGTTTTATAAAACTTCTTAAACTAGATAGATTTAAAAAATAAATAATATAAAAGTATGGACTTTGTCAAGATTTTTGGATCTTGAGGAAGAAGAGAGGTTGTTTTTATTAGGTGAGTTAATCATGTTTGGATTGGGATATCTGTATGAGGACAGATGTGCTTCCTATTGGTGTGCTGGTGTGGCAGCGGGCTGTGTTCTGTTGCTTTCTGATCCAACTGATGGGGAAGTCCTGTGGTCCTTTAGAGACGTGACACCGTCTATGGTGGTTTGGCAGGGATTCACAAGTATCAATAAGTTGCTCTTACTGTACTTTGACACCACTACTATTTGGATTAGTAGTGATGTTGAAGGGTATTAATTTTCTGCCTTCCAAGTGATCTTGGAAGGCCCTTTTATAGTTAACAGCTAGCAGCCAAACTGGCGTCTAGCTGCGTACAACTCTTACTAGCTAGCCTATCATCCCCAAGCTACTAGTTTCACCCCCTAGAGTTGGATCCCAAACCTGAATAAGGTTTTGAGATGAGGTAATATTCTAGGCTGCTGATTTCTCCTCTTCAGCCTAGATATACCTTGACTTATTTATGGCAAACTAAGTTGACATCTATTCCACCAACCTTGCCTTGCGCTCGGTATAATGTGCAAAATTTGCACAGGCGGTCCTCTGTCTCACTTCTCAGTGAAACAGGATGTTGCAATTCCCCATTCTATTCTTTGAGTCAGGTTTGCATCTAAATTTGGAATTTGGAATGTCTAGCGTCTAATTATAGAAGCTTCTGGATTGCCCCGTGATCTGAGACCCAGAATTTCTCAGGTGTCTTCTGACTTGGAAACTATATCAATCTTGTTATAGTTTCTCCGGATTCCAGAATAGCTGTTTCACTTTGGCTGTGTCCCGTCCAGTATCAACCCACAGCTTCAGTGATAGGGATATGGATCAGTCAACCCTAATAGATCAGGATTTCCTGACAGACTTATTTTTGAAATCATTTCAGATCATATGAATTTTTATATTACTTATTTAAATAGGCACCTAAATATATTAAGAGTTCTATAAAATATAATTGTTTTGTTGAATGTCATGAAAAAAGCATTGTTGATGGTTGCTTTGGTGTAATATCAAAAATATTAAAGGAAAAAGAAAATGAGCTTTACATTAACAACTTTAATGATCTTAAAAATATTTTTGAGCAAGAAGAAAAAGAAAAGAATTATAAAATTCAGCTTTAACTAGTTCAATTGTTCCTAAAAAAGCATTTTTTAGATTTATGAAAGAAAATTTAGACCTATAAAAAGAGAGCTTGAAGTTAAAAATCTGCGCATTAATCTTTCATATTTGATGTAAGATGGGAAGTTATGTACTTCACCTTTAACATTTGAAAGCTTCTCAGAATATTCTGAGATAAATTATCATTTGGAATCATGTAATGATACCAGAGAAACAAAAATATCAAAAGATGCTAGTGGTGTATTGAGGCAAGTTCATGAAACAGGGCAGCTTACAAGAGGGTGTATTTCAAAAGAGTTATCATTTTTTCAAAAACAATAACTTCTTTTCTGAAACAAACTAAGAATATTTATGATGAGCCAAAGATAGGATAATAGCATTTATAGCTTTGGGGCTTCTATTACTCTCCCATGCAACTCATCATAAATGTTGAGTATATACTTCTGGGAAGTATAATAAACGAGATAAGGGGAAAATTTAAGAAGAGAATGATACTTTATTGGATATGAATATAGAATAATATATAGTATCATAACAAGCCACATACCATCCAAGTATATCATGGGGGTTATGGGGCTTATCTGAGTAATGTTCCTCTTAGGTCATGTGGCTTATTAAAGTTGTGTTCCATTTAGGATCTGGATTAGGTGATCTCTGTAATAGATGGTTGACTGATAATGGTGCCACCAGTTTACTGGCTGGTTGGTGAACCATTCAGTGAGCCATTTGGTGATCTACTCAGGGTGTTAATTCCCTAAGAGGGAGTAATAAAAGATGTTGCAACATAAATATTTTTGGCTTGTAGTTTGTAGTAGCACTTAAGATAATTTTCTGTAATACTATAAGTTGCAATTTTCAGTTCTAAAATTGATATATTATTTTTTTTAAAAATTCATCTAAGCACAATATAAATGAAATATTTAGGATTGATTGTATTTTAAGCTTTCTGAATAATTTGAATATGAATAATGTGATTAGATTATCAAATAATCAATCTGGTGCTTAGGCATAACAAGAAAATTAATGACCCATTTGCATAATGGCTTCCACTTTACTTCTTTGGGATTTACACTGTTCTGCCAATGAACTGTGTCAAATTAAAAAACCTCAAACCTATCCAATGTCTTTCAATTAGGTGTCTTAAACAGTTTTCCCACTGTCTTCACAGTCCCTCAACCTCTATTAGGAAGCCAAAAGTTTACTGGCAAGGCGTTTGTTGCAGATTTAGTGCAATTTGATGTAGTAATATACTGATTATTATCTATCCTTATTCTCTCAAAGCTTTACTTAGAGTATTTAAAGTAGTATCCAATGCCAAATTATAGAGATAAAATATAATAACAAATCTTTTGTTTATTTTTAAATAAATTAGCATTATATAAGGAGCATTTAGTGGGGCAGCCAATTAGTTGTAAGGGCTTCTGCTTATGAAAGTGTTGAGGGTCTGGATGTACAAGCATTATGGCTACTGCCAACCTACTTATCATCCAGCCATTGCCTGATTTGATGCCCTTTCAATATACCGTTTGACATACCAAGAATGGTAACCAAGCAATATCACATGACTGTCCAAGTATCCAGTGGCTTGAAACCATTCTACATATGACCATCCTTATCTTTGATCCACCTTATATCCCTGCTACAGAGCAATCTATATAAGTCTAAAGTATTATTCAATAAAATATACTTCTCTTTCTTCTTAATTCCATATTTGAAACTTCTCCAAAAAATGATCCTCATCACTGGTGGCAGCTACATTTTTTTGACCACACCCATGAAAGAATGACTGAACAGAACCTGCCCATCTTTGCCCACTTACTCAACCAGGCCACATCCCAGGATAAATGGAATATGTACTTCTGCACCCACAATATTGACAAAGATATACCTAGTGGATGCACCGTATTTGAAGGACTGGTTATGCCCAAAGCATGTGCCAAGATAATTCAATACAGTTGCTCTCTCCAACCACAAACAAACACACAACCACCTATCACAGGCAAAGTTACCAACACCAAATACATTGGTATTAACAAGTTCTTTGATAAAAACAAATAAAACATCATCAACTGGCTAGACCACTCAGCCGCTAAACTCCGTGCCAGCCGCTTCCCCTATGAAAAATGGGTCCAGGAAGCCAGAAAGCGCCTGTACAAGGCCAAAGCTAACTGGATTGCCACCTGAGTTGGCTCACAAACTGATGACCAGCTTGGCAATTGGAAAGAATTCAAAGCAGATATCACTCACAATTTACGTGTCACTGAATCCCTCCAAGACATTGCAATACAGCTCAGTGATCTTCCTCAGAAGAACACTATTGCAGCTTATGCCAATATATTCAAGGAAATACATCGCAAAATACAAAACCCAGCACAAGCTGATTACGTTTATACCAGAGCCTCATTCATCAACGGAATGAAACCCTCTGTTTCTACCCTCATCTGCCAAGAGGCTAATACCTCCATGCTCGCACTCATTGCAGAAGCCAAACATGCAGAAAAACGCGCAAACATAGAATATGCTACACACAACAGCCATTGCCCCACAAACAGCAATGACAGAGAAAACGCCAATGACAACAAATACCAGAATACCAACCATAACAACGGCAACTCCAATCACAACAATGGCAATCACAGCCAAAGCACAAACTGCTCCCATCCCAAGAAAGAGAACACCACCAAAGTTAACAATGCTGAAATAGCAACCTGCTATGAATCTGACCCCACATTCTCTGACCTCAAAGGTCTCAAAACAGAGGAACAGGAAAAAGAGGAGGGGGAACAGGCTTAAGTGCCCTTGTCTCCCCCCAACTTGACAAGAAACTGTACCAAGGCATAAACTTTGCTGATCGCATCCCACGTGTCCTGTAATCCTCCATTTTTATGAACTTAAAAATTAAAGATTGCTCACAACTTCTTGTCTATCCATGCACTTACAAATCACATACACATAAAATTTTATTTGACTCTGGTGCACAACACACTATGGTTAGCAAACCATTTTTAACCAAGTACAAAATCCAGTTGTCAAATCCAACTTAAAATACGCCAGAATGGCAAACAAATCAAAGGTTCTACTCAAAGGCAAAACAACTCCCTTCAGAATTGACCTCCAAGGCATACAAACGTTCCTCAAAGGACTTGTCATGAACAACATAAACTACTACATTGTAGCAGGCATGGACTGATTCACCCAAGTGAACCCCAGCGTATGTTTGAAAATAAAAACCATGACCATCAAACACAATGGAGTCAACTTTAACATCCTCAAAGAACCCAATGACCTCATCCTAAGAGACACAGTATTTGTCCAGGTCATAAACCAAGATGACTCAGAACATCTAACCAAAGATAGTACCCTCCACATAATGAGGTACACTGAATTCAATAACATGCAAACAACCAAGATCCAATGCCCAGAACTTGCGGCACTCCTAAAGGAATACACTCACATATTCAAGGAGGAACTCACAGAGTTACCCCCCAAACGGGAGGTAAAACATGGCATTGACTTATGCAAGACCATGTCTAAACCTGCACCCCTCTACAGAATCTCCCCCATGGAGACACAAACCCTCAAAACACACATTGGGGACAACCTAGCTAAAGGCTTCATCCACCCATCTGAATCCCCATGGGGGGCAGCAGTGTTTTTGTAAAGAAAAAGGAAGGCACTCTGCGTCTAGTAACTGACTACAGAGCACTAAATGCAAGCACAGTAAAGAATAATACCCTCTTTCACTTATAGAGGATCTGTTTGTAAGACTCTCAGGAGCCAAATTTTTCTCTAAAATTGACCTCACCTCAGGTTGCAACCAAGTTGAAGTAAAGGAAAAGGACATACCAAAAACTGTGCTCTGTACGCAAATTGGATCCTTTGAATGTAGAGTGATGAACTTTGGGATGACCAATGCTCCCGCAACATTTGTCACCATGATAAACCAAGCATTGAATGGTCTCTAAAATACACTATGCTACCTTGACAATATTATCATATTCTCAAAAACAAAAGAGGAACACCTCACACATGTCTGTGAGATACTCAATCAACTTGTAAAGCACAAACTTTATGCAAAACCAAGTAAGTGCCAGTTATGGAAAAGGAACTCTTGTTCTTGGTCCACATTGTCTCTGATAGTGGCATCAAAGCAGATCCAGAAAAAATAAAGGCCATAAATAACATGCAACGCCCCACCTCTGTTAAACAAGTTAGATGCTTTCTTGGTATGGTAGCTTACCTAAAGAAATACATCAAAGACTGCAGAAAACTAACCACACCAATCAATGACTTAACCAAGGGTAATGCCAAAAAGAAATTCATCTGGACTCAAGATTTACAAGAATTTCCAACTATTAAAACAGAATTGATTGAATCACCAATCTTGCAGTACCCTAATAACAATGGATGCTACGAGCTCAAGTCAGATGCCAGTGACACTGCCATTGGTGCAGTCCTGCGCATCTGCCAGCCAGGGCAGCAAGACTTCCTGCCAGTATGTTACAAAAGCAGAAAACTAACTAATACTGAGCAGAGATATCCAATACACAACAAGAAATTGCTAGCAATATATCACACATGCAAGAAATGAAGATGTTACTTAGAAGGAAGTTAAACGTCCAAGTACTAACTGACCATAAATCCTTAATATATTTCAAAACTCAGAACACACTTGCGCAGCAACAAGCCAAATGGATGTCCTTGCTGGAACAGCTTAATTTGGACATCCAATACAAAAAGGGGGCAGAGTTGGTCACAGCTGATGCTCTCTCTAGACTATGTCAGCCTAGAGAGGACCATCCTAACCACCTGGACCTTGACTGGCCAAACCTATACAAAACTGAGTATAAAACCAAAGGGGGAAACCCCTCAACACATCAACTGACCAACAATACATTAGTAAGAAACAAAAAGTACTTCCATCTATTGCATGGCACAGTATACCAAATTATTAATAAAAACACGTTCTGTACATCCCACTTGCACAAAGAGTTGACACCATACTAAGACATCACCGCCTACTAGGACATACAAAGGCTAACAACCTATACCTCATATTAAAAGAGATAGTATGGTGGCCCAAAATCAAACAGGATATAGTTGATGTTCTGAAAAAGTGCACAGTGTGCAAGAAATACACCATTACAAAGGCTCCTCAGCCAACGGTTAACCCGGTACCAGACCCTGAATCATTCAAGGTTTGGAGACTGGGTGTAGTGGGCCCCTTCCCAGAAACAAAAACAAACCAACATTTCTTAATTGTAGCTATCAACTTCACCACATGCTGGCCCATCTGCTGGACAACAAAGGACCATAAAGCAGAAACCATCAACTGTTTCATTAATAAAGCAATCATAGCTGACTACAGAACTCCAGACTACATCATAACTGATGGAGCAACTGAGTTATCAGGTCACATAGTAAACAACAACTTAAAGTCCAAAAACATTAAACACTCCACAACCTCTCTGTACAGGCCACAGGCCAACAGCAGAATGGAACACCTCAATGGCAGCCTTATCAGGACACTAGAGAAAATAATGAATGGCAAAGCCAAAGACACATGATCACTATACGTGAAACATACATTACTAGTATCCTGAGTCTGCACTAATCAAGGAACAGGCTATTTACCGTTTGAGCTAACCTATGGGTACAAACCAGAAATAATCACCTGCAACAAACAGCCATACATAAAGATCCCCCCGGGGAAACCCCCCACAGTAGAAAAAGCACCAAATCTATAACACATATGCCTCAAAGCTAAAATAGCAGAAATAAAGAGGCTCAAGACACAAAAGGTAACCTCCACAGAGGAACCACTTCCCATTGACTCCCCTGTCTGGATTTTAGCTAGCAACAGAAAGAAACTAGACTCAGTACACCAGGGACCAGGAAGAGTCATCAAATACAGACCAGAACACAACACCTACCTAGTAAAATTCCAAGGTGCCAAAAACCCAATTATCAAGAAATACCACAGAACCCATCTCCGCCTCAGTAAAGGAGAGCACTTGACCAGACTAGTTCCAACTAGTAAACAGCTCCAGGAGCATCAGGCAGCAGCTGTGAAAACAAAGCCCCCTCCTGATGCACCAGAGTAACCCCTTAAGGGAGGGGTGTGTCAAGGGTCTGGATATACAAGCATTCTGTCTACCACCAACCTACTTATCATCCAGCCATTGCCCAATTTGGTGCCCTTCCAATATACCGTTTGACATACCAAGAATGGTAACCAAGCAATATCACATGACTTTCCAAGTATCCAGTGGCTTAAACCCATCTAACACATGACCAACCCCTAGGTTTGATCCAACTAAATCCCTGCCACAGTCAAGTCTATATAAGTCTAAAGTATTATCCAATAAAAAATAATTCACTTCTTTCTTAACTCCATATTTGAAGCTTCCCCAAAAGGCGCTCCTTATCAAAATTCTGGACAATTAAGCAAGGGGATTCTTGGTGTGTTTAGTGCCACTAAAAAGGCAAGTAAATAATCTAAATCTTGTGGCTACCTCAATTTGGAATGTGGTTTGTAAAACCTACTGTCAAATAGGAAATTGTGAACTAAATGCTGTAAAACCCTCAATATTGGTATGACACGCCATTTCAAAAATGGCATCTCAAAAAACGCCATCTTGAAATACGCCATCTCAAATTTCTGCTATCTCAATTTACTAGTAAAACCGCCATTTTGATTTACGGCATTTTGACTAACAAAAAATGGTTTTAAAATTTTAGATTTTTTGAACTCCAAAAATTACCCAAAAAATTCCCAAAAATAAAAATCCAAAAAAACATTTCTAGGCTTAAAAAAACCTCAGAATTCCAAATCTACAATAAAAAATGGGTCAATTAGTAGCAACATAGTTGAGGAAAGCCCAAAAGTTAAAATGATCCCAAAAACAACTATTTTAATATATTTTAACTACAAACTATACTTTAAAATAAGCATACAATTGTACCAAATACTAAAAAAGTCAAAAAATAATAAAATTAAAGAAAATAAGAGAGAAGATAAAGAAGACTTTATTAGGAAAGGGCTCAAATATTAGTAGAAAGAGCAACTGAGATAGCTTGGAGATGCTCAAGCTTGCTATCCTTGGGATAGTAGGCAAGGACCACCTTGCTAATCTCCGTATACTTTTTCACTGCTTTGGTCTGCTTGGGGGAATCACTCTTGGTCTTCATGCCTGTTTTAAAGAGGCAGGTGGAGATAGCCTGCTGGGGTTTGAGATGCACCATGATTTTATTGAACTTGGGCTTCTGAACCTGGACCCTTGTGGCAAATTGACTATGCCACCCTTCAAGAGAAGAGGTGGTCTTGATTAGACCATCCTTTACCTACTTAAAGCAGTTCCATGTGATTGAGTCACTGCCTTTTCTAATGTGGCGTGCTCCCTAAAAAATACCAACCCATTGAGTTTAAAAATACTCAATAAAGGGCACAAAGGCTTCCTGGTTGGCAATAATATAAGGATGGCGGAGGAGGGCGTTGTAGAAGGCATTTGTCTCCTCCTTTTGCACAAGGGCAAGGGCAGCCAAGCAGTTGAACACGTCCTTTGCTTTTTTTGTACTTTCAGTGTAGACCAGCTCATGAAATGCAGAGCACTTTTGGAGGTGGCAGCAGAGTGCCTGCTGGAAGTGAAAGTAGTATCCTTGAGGGGAGCTCTTGAAGACTCTAATGAAAGCATTGGCCTAAGCCTGCTCAAAATCTACTACCAGATATTCATAGTAGGGAAGGCTTTTGGGCTTTTTCTTGATTGGGGTGGCTTCCTCTGACTGGGCCTTTTTCTTTCGCCCTCTAGTCTCCTTTGGCTCCTTTTCAATAGTTGGGAGGATCTCATCCAACTTGGCCTTTAATATTGTTAGAGCCTGGACATAAGTTTCCTGCTTCTTATTTGGGAGGAAAAAGAAGACCAGGGGAAGAACTAGATTGCCAACCTGGCCATGGATATTCCAAAGCTGGCTGAAGAAATTTGGGCAGGTGGAGAATGTTTCATATGCAAGCAAGGTCTTTCATTTAAAAAGGTTGCAAAGATCCTGGCTTGTTGCAAAGCAGATGATCTGCTCTGGGGCATGTTGCCCATCATTGTGAAGGAGGAATCTCTCTTTATGCTGTGAAAGCTTTTACTCCTAAGTTAGAATAAACTGGTCAATTGATGGAGCACTGATGCCTTCAGTGCTCAGAGCATATATCTGGTCAGTAAGATATCTCTGTAGTTTTGAGGCGCCATCAACAGTTGCCAGTTGGGTATCATTTAGATTAATGAGCGCATTGTTTACAACCTCAGTTGCAGTTTGGTCTTTTGTGGTTGGAATCACCTGGCAAAGAAACCAGCAGATCAGTTGATATAGAGGATTGAAAGGCTTGGCACAGTCATGTCCAATAGTCAGGGTTTTAAAGCGAGTGAACCCATAGGTGGTAAGTCTAGCTGGACAGCCAACATTATCACATTTGAAGTGATGTTGACGGATGGGCTTCTTCTTGTTGTTGCAGCTGAAGCTGTAGCCCTTGTGGACAAAGCCAGCACCCCCTTTCTTTGTCATAATTGGATAGCTGACAGGTATGTTGTTGGCACAGCAAAGGTGCCATTTTGGTTGCATACATTGTGGATTGAGTTAAGATCCCAGAGCTCAATTGGCTCATCTGCAGGAGCACCAGGCTCGGGCTCCTGCTTATCTTCATCCTCAGGCTCTGAAGTGGGGTCAGAATGGTGATTGAAGTTAACAACTTCTCTTGAGGGTCTGACAGGGAGTAAACAAAAGGAGAATGGGGAGGGGTTGGGCTTGTTTCCTTGGGCTCTGGTGAGGGCATAGGTGTCTTGGGAGGAGTGGTCTTGCCTTTGGATGCCTTGGAGGCCTTGGGCGCAGCTTTGGTAATTGACTTGGGAGGCATCTAAAAGTGAATTAGTATCAAAATATGAGCAATTTGGGGGTTGTTTTTAAAGGTAAAAATGAGAATGTTTTTACTATTAAAGTAGTAATTATTTTAGATAGAATTGTAGAAGAGATCTAAAAATATATGCTATCAAAATTTCAATGTTTTTTATTTTGTAAAAATATTTTT
Organism: Entomophthora muscae; assembly: GCA_014839935.2. Classification (NCBI taxonomy): domain Eukaryota; kingdom Fungi; phylum Entomophthoromycota; class Entomophthoromycetes; order Entomophthorales; family Entomophthoraceae; genus Entomophthora; species Entomophthora muscae. Next base: position 686,446 of record QTSX02000002.1, on the reverse strand, counting down.
TATTAGTAACACAATTATGCCAAACTTTGAGTTTTGACTGAAAACTTGCAGTCAAAATGGCGTTTTTGAAGTGACAAAATCGAGGTGCTGTAGCTCAAAAACATAGTGTTTTTGACCATTTTTATATTAAATTAAGAAATTTACGGTGGAGCTACCTCAACCAGGCCAAAGAGTAAAGCTTGAATTTCTCAAAAACTTGCTTATACAACTGGGGTTGAAAAGTACCCAGTTGTTTAGAGGAGGCCAAAAAATATACCTTTGCAAAGTTTCATATGTTTTCTTACATTTTTTACTAATATGGTTTTTGACGTGAATAGTACCTTTAAAAAGTGAAAAGCATGAATTGCGGTGGGGGGGGTTGATATAGCGTAGCCTGGCATCATATGTAATTTCCTCTTATTTTCTCCTATCCATTGTGCATCTTAAATCAATTGGGTGATATGAAACTCAGTGGAATCTGAAGTGACATAAATCAAAATGGCGTAATCACCCCCTTCCATATTAAAATCACTATTAAAATATTTTATTAAGAAAACCCTTATCAATTTATCCATGTATAATAAAGTTATAAATTACATATAACAAAACTGGTTTTTTTACCCAGCAATGACAATCACTAGAAGGACTATCATAGTGGTGTCTATTTAGGTTGTTCTTATTATAAGTGTCTTAGATTAATACTATAGGAACATCTTCTGCCACTATACCACAGGCTTTACTTTAGTTTGGGTATAAGCTTATTTTAGTTTAAGATAAAAGGCGTAATTTGAAATGGCGTAAAGTTGAGATGGCGTAAACACGCCCCACACTAAGTGATTTCATATATAAATAAAGTTAGAAAAATAAGATTTAATTAATCTGACTTGAAGTGACGGAATTGAGATGGCGTAAATTTGAGATGATGCATTATAAAGGTATACATAAATTTTAACTATTTTATTGTTTATTTTATTTTTTTGTGATTCAAAATCACTAACGCAAAAAATGCCATCTCAAATTAAATTTGAGATGGCGTATTTTGAGATGCCGTTTTTGAGATGGTGTGTCCTACCGCAATATTAATAGATGCATTGATTTATGGATTTAGGGCCCTGTTATTGACCCAAGAAGCCTTTGAAATTAAATTCAATGAAGAGATTTCTCAATTGATATGTCTGTATGTTGATTAATTGTTACTAGCCTCTGATAGACATTCAAATCTGTCTGATATATACTAGGAGCTGCAGAAATGCAACATTGTTAATGCTTTTTTTAAAGAGTTATCATTTCCTAGCCCATCAGGGGTTTCCTGTTATTTATCATTTTTCTGCTATTGTAGCACAGCTTCTTAGGACACATTTCTCTGAGCTCAGTTCAACAAGCTACTGCTAGAACCCTATGTAATGTATTTCAACAAAATTAACTTTGAAGTTGATTGGGTTATCACCTTCTTGTTCACAGCTGTACTTTGGATTGTTGGCCTGTGGGTGATGTAAAGGATTGATACTGTATCTTGTAAAAGGACGTTTTGACAAGGTGTGGATGATTGAGCAATTATTATATTTATTATGTGATTTCTCTGGCCCAGATGGCTTGAAAAAATCTAATAAATGATTTAATGAAGTTTCTTGTGAAGCCCTCAAGTGGTACTATAAATATCACCCTAGGTGTGTGAAAGTAGCACTCTGTCTAACCATGGGCCTCTAATCCTTGATGTGATCCTAATTAGCTGACCTGTGAGAACCCAATTGGCACTGAACAAGTTTTAATATTTAGAAAGAGGCAGGATTATGCCTCTTTCTGCACAGCTTATATCCTGGTATAGGATGGTTAGCTGTGTCATAGAGTTTTGTAATTTGCAACTGGGCATTACACTGTCTTTAGATGACATCTTAACTTTAATAGCTAAGACCCTTCCACAAGGGAAGGGTATGCCTGCTTTGTCAGCAGTAGTTGATTCCTGGTCTAATAGTTAATTACAAACCAGTATTTATCAAGAGACTTTGATAGGGATTTACTACAGATAATTTTTGGTTTAATTGTAAATAATTTCAGATTGGGTTTTTAAGAGAAATTTACTTGCAGTAAATAACTCATTAACATTATCAAAGTGATGAGGAATAATTGTTGTATCCACTAAGGGTAAGATTATACAGTATCCATGTCTTGGGGGAACATCTAGGATTTTCCAGCAGAGATAAGCTGATAACAGATTTACTGGCAGTAAATGGTGATCACAGGTATTTAATGACAGTAAATTGTTAGAATAATCTTATCAAATCAATTATCTTGCTCTAATGATTTGCACCCATCCCATTTTAAGATGCTATCAATTACATATCAATATGGCTGACCCTCAATGTTATTCAGCCATCTGTAGTTCACATTGACCCAAAAAGTTGACACCTGAACCTTGTGTATTTCTTCAAACTTGACTCAACAATTTGCTTTCAGAACCTCATGTACTTTATCTCCTTAAACTATATTAACCTGCTGCTGCTAAACAGAACCAAACCAGATAAATGTGTTGTAATGCCTCTCTAAATTTCCTTACTTGGTCTGATGCTTATTAGAAACATTTCCCTGGGATTTCTTCAACATTTCTTTGAAATTTCCTTTAAAATTTTCCTTTGTAGCAAATGTGTTTCTCTAACATTCCTGTACCTTTTTGCCCTTTTATAAATTTTTTTTAAATTTTTGCTTGAGGTGGGTCACACTTTTGCTCTTTTAGAAAACTATATCAGGGAAATGTTTTAAGATCCTTTCTATTTTTACCTGAGATACTGTTGAATATAAAGTAATATACTAGCATATTAATATCCATTCAAAGTATCTGGGTCATAGCAGTGTTCTCTCAACTATTCCTTACAGATGCTAATATCATATGTTGTTATGTCCCTATTATTACCCCAAGTGATTAGCCTATATTTTAGCACAAAGTAACCAGCCTTAATTCTTAGACATCCCAAATCATTAAGTTCAGAAGCTGATTCTCTAAACAGCTACCATTGTGGTGGTTTCAAGCACATCATGCTTAAACATTAGCAATTAGTGTACCTCTTAAAGCTATCCATAAGACATGGGCAGAGAAACTCCAACCATTGTGGTTCTGTACCTAACTGTAATTTTAACTCAGTTGCCTCAGGATTTCAATATCTCAGGGCACATATTACCCCTTGCCCATTGAAAATAGATATCTCTCTATCAGCACTCAAAAGGCATAAAGAGCAAACATCAACCCTTGTGGTTAGGAAAAAACCAGCCATTCTATCTGGGCTAATATATAACAACACTAATTCTTGTGATTTAGAAACTTAACTTTCAGGGAGCCAGGATTGTTGAGGGACACTAGCAGATGCAGGAAGCAGAGCTGTCAGGTCATTAGGGAGTGATCACCATAATATAGGCGCTAACTTGAGTACATAAGAGAAGGATTAACCTGCAGGGACTAAGGACTGCTAGATGGACCATAGAATCCACCAACCCAGTCAATGTGATATACATCACATCAAATAGTTGAGTAGATGTGGTCTCATTTGCAATCCCAGATTCTTGCAGGTGGTCAGGCTGTGGGGTGATAAGCGGGGTCATTGGAACCAGATACACAGACAGGCAACTGTACTTATCTCTGAAGAGCTGGAGCTGGACGGTGTACCAGTAATATTCTCAACCAAAGGTTTCTGGATTATGTGATCCGTCCAGGGGTTAACCAAGAGGATATTCTCTATAATAAACTCTGAGAATACTGGGGTTAAAAGATATTCATTAAAGTCTATGGGGCCAGAGGGGAAACCAGGAGGATAGAATAATGCAGGTGTGGGGCCCACAGAATCTACGGGTGAGGTGGCAGGCTGGACAGAGCCAGGGTTCAATCCTTGCTCTGGGGTTCACTTTAAGATTAATAGCAAAATGACATTTGTTATATTAAACTTTATTCTGACATCATCATCTCACACCTGAAAAACAGTCTGCATTTTGTTCATCACAGGGCTTAAAGGTCAAAAATGAATTTTGATGTATGTCCAGCCTCAGAAATATATATGAGGTTTGGTTAAAGGTATTTGATCACTCTAGAAATAACCAAGACCATCCCAGTGCAGGTGTGGCACCTAATGCCCTCTAGAAATGAGGAGGGAACCTATCCTCTTCAACCAAAGCCCCTTGCCAGAGATGTTTCTCCCTAACAACCCCTTTTTGGAAGCTTTTGGCTTGCCCAGAAAAAGAACTACACCAATTTCATACCCAAATCAAGTAGAATCTGACAAGCTTTCCCCAAATAAGCTTAAAGAAGCTGTAATCCCAGTTGCTGATTATAGAACCTCATCCCTCCTGGTTGATGGGAACCTACATTTTATAATAAATATCACAATGAACCTTTGGTTCAGTCAATTTACTCCCTATTTTTTAGTTGTGATATTTTAGCTCAATTCTCACCTTAAACTACCATTCTTAGAGAGAACCCTACCTTGCCCAAATCATGTTAATAATCCCATAATAAGCGGTAAAAGCTACTCCCTATATACTGAACCAACACTCTCTGCTATCCCCTTAAATAGATAAGAAAGTCCCTACTACTGGGCTCTTTATAAAAGACAATGCTTTATTACATGACCAGCCTTTATAGACAGCAAGCTGAACTGTCACAAGTGACAAATTCTTATCAACTATGCTTATTGAAAGGCCTCAACTATGGGATTCAAACCCTGGCTCCCCGCGGGCCGCCAGCCCGCAGGGCCAGCCGCCCACAGTTTTTTGGGCTCAAACCAGAGCAGGTTTTTCTTTGTAAAATCCTTTGAAGCTCAATAAATCTAATTCACCTACATCAATACTCCCCACGCCAAAGGTTCCTGTTAACTCGACCAATCAGCAGGCAGGCCCAGCCACAGATCCTGGAATAACTTGGGCCCACACAGAAGGGGAAACAGAGAACCTTCCCATAGAACACAGGCCACCCAGAGACAACCAATCCCACAACCTGACTAGGAAATTTGAGTATTCTAAATTCAAGCCAGCCAATGGAATAACCCCCACAATTGATGCCACCAAAGACTGGGAAGACCTGGTGAACAGGAAAACCGGGCCACAGAATTTTGTGAAAGTTTTACCATGACATATGGGCATACTTATACCCTGGACTGCCAGGAAGATGCCCATTGCCATTCTTGCAATAAAGTGACATGAACCTTTGATTCAACCAGATCATACCATACTTTTTATTAGTTCTATTTCATTCACAGCCTACGTCTTGCGGTTCCGCACCCCACACTCACCTACCCCAAGAAGCCGCGGACCAGCCGTCCAACCTTTACTGTCCACCAGGAGCTCCCTTTGGCCCAGTACATTTCACCAAGTACCCACCCAACCTGACGTATTCTGAGTTTACTCTAGAGGAAATCCTGATCCACAACCCCAAAGCTAGAACTAGAGAGACGGAAGTCCTTTACAGAGAAGGCGCCAAAATCATCTGGTCCCCTCTGCTATTCCAAGACTAGTATAATTTCTGGCCCGCATATTTGGTTCCAATGACATCACCCCTCACCCTGCAGCCCAACCGCCCACAAGAATCCGTTGCCAATAATGAATCCACCTCCACCCAGATATTTGGGGTGATGTATATCACCCTCACAGGGTTGATTGATTCTATGGTGCACTTAAGTGGACCTTGGGCAGTCCTTGGAAAATTGTTATCTTATATTGTAAAGTTAGCCCCAATCTTGTGGTGGGCTCTCCCTACTGGGCCTGCGGGCTGTCTGCCCACAAGTTCTTAGGAATTCCCCACTGGTTGGATCCCTGACACGAACCCTTATTGGTTTATAACTACTTCTTCACCTACATCATCACCCAGCCCTCAAGTGGGAAGCCCTATTGCTTCTGGCGGGTCGGCCCCTGTTGCCATCTGGATATTTGAGCTTATTTTACTTGACCTTGACTGGCCTTATTGATTACTGTACCCCACACCTGGGCAAATGTACTCCCCTTGGTCATAAAATCCCCTACATTATGAAGTTGGCACCAGTCCTCTACCTGACCTTGCCAACCAATTAATCACAAGTTGGCCCACCAAATGGCTAAGCACAAGATTGGTGAGCAGTTCCTGACACATATCTTTTTTTTGTATTTTATGATGGTTCTTATTTTTAAGATATTTATAGTGTGTTAAAAAATGATTTTTGTTCTTTAGAGAGCTATTGTTTTAGTTTAAAAAATACTGTTGAGTTGCTCTTTATTAATTGATATAATAAAGAACGCAGGCAAAAGTCTTAAATACAGAAGACTTGTGGTTCTGGCTTTAAGCCTTGTTTGATCTGAGTATGATTTAATAGATATATTCCTAGCAAATGAAAGATGAGCGCCAAAGATTCAGTGTCAAAATTAATGAGTAAAAATGAGACTTATTTTATTGGAAGAAAGTACATTTGAATTTATACTCAAAGGTTTGATCACAATAGCCTAAGTGGAGGTACCCCAAGTAGTAAGAGGCAGGTAGGGATCCGTAAGGCTCAGTTATTGATGTCAAACTATATTTGGGTAAAGAGAACTCAGCAATTCAAAAGCAAAAGCCAAGGATTTTTCATGAGTCATTCTGTGAGCCACTATTCACTAGGCCAATTTTAAACCCTAGTGAATTCAAATTCACGTAAGATTTTGCCTCAAGATTGTACTCAGGAGGATGATAGTTGCGGTGGAACTTGGTGTGGACCCAATAAAAAGGACAGCCAGAGGAATTCATTTTTACAGTATACTTGGGACCCCTCTTGAAGATTACAGTCAGAGGGTCAACCCAAATGGAGTCAAGGTTTTTTGACTCAACCACCTGTTCTATGCTGATAGTATAGAACCTGATCTCATATATTGAATTCAGGGATAGGGGATCAAGATGTGTTGGAAAGTGATAACTCCAAGGTCTTAGTCTTATAAGTGGAGGTGTAGGCAGTTACCTGGATGTCTATGACCTTATTGACTAGCTCTTTGACTTGATGTTCAGAATCAAGTGCATTGTCTAGCTCAACCAATGTGTGTCCCAGAGTTGAGGGGGGTGATGGCCTCTTGCCTATATAACATTGAAAAGGGATAGAACCCAGTTGTGTGATGCTTACTCAATATGTAGGCAAAGCAGACAGCAGGCAGGTATAAGTCTCAGGTGGAAGTATCCAAATGGGTTAACTTGCAAATGATAGAGACCACAGTGGAATTTTCATTCTCTACAGTATTGTTTGTAGAGGGGTTATAAGGAGCTGCAAAGGACTGGTGGGTACCCATGGCCTCCACTAGTGAATTAATCAGGCAAGCATTGAAATTAGTGCCATTGTCAGAAAGGAGAACTTGAGGACAGCCATGGAAATAAAACATGTCTTGAAGGAGAAAAGAAACAGTTGTCTTAATAGTAATAAATTTGGCTGCCCTGGTCTCCACCCATTTACTGAAATGATCCACTGCAATAAGGATGAACCAACATCCAGAGCAGGAGCAAGGAAGGGGAACTACTGTGTTCACAATTACAGTGTCAAAAGCGTGCTTAGGTAGTACCAACTTGAACTTGTGTTGGGAGGGATAAGAACGTTGCAGCTGACAGTCATGAAAGGAAGCCAAAACATCAGGGATAAATGTTCTCGTGTTTTCCTAATAGTAAGGCTTTGTCAACCAGTTGTGAGATGTAGATATCCCTCCATGGCTAGTATCTAGATGAGCTTGAAGTACCACTGATACTTGCAAGCTAGGGCAAACATACAGCAAGTACAAGGACTCAACATTTTTTAATAGTTGGGTGTCTCTGATCATTGTTTCTGTTGATATCTTATTTAAAGCTAGTCACGTTTCTTCAGGCTCTGACTCCCAAGCCATGGGGTAACCAATGAGCTCATAAAATTGATCTGCTTCAGCAGGGTGTAAAGCTAGGATGAGTGTTGGGAATTTTGATCACACAATGATGCCAATTATGACAGAGCTCAAAGATTAGGATTTCAGCAACTTAATCCATAAATTAGCAGTATAAAAAGCAATGATACCAATTATGACAGAGCTTGCAGATATGGATTACAGCTACCAAATAACATAAATTGGTAGTAAAAACACGTGTATGAGATCAGCAGTAGTCTGCTGACCTGAACCATAAATCAGCCAATGATAAGTGCTGCCACATCACTTTGGAAAGTTACAGGCTCCATCTAGCAATTGAATTAGGCTCCAAAGCGCCAAACTACTATTACATCAAGTGTTGCTGCACCAACCAAAAATTATTGTAGGCACCACCTGGCAATTATTGTAGGCGCCAAGGCGCTGCCTTACTTTTACATCAAGCACTGAGGTGCTAGGTTTGATTCCCCATAATCTCAAATTCCCATATTGATTATATTATTAAGCATTGGGCTTAAAATATGTTTAGGACAGTAGGAAGTGATCCTGAAGTGAATAAACTATTCCATGCCAGCAAGGGCCACTTGTGATGGGTGAAGATAAAATATTTTATTGGTTGACGTGCAATAAGAGCCAAACCTAGATTAATAATTACTGTGACAGATCCAGGTTCAACCAGTCCAACTTACCATTATCCTGACCTTGACTCTTATTGCCATTACCTTCCTGTGACAAAGCTTTGAGGAGCTTTGCCTCCAGGGAGGTAATTTTATGGGACAACACTTTGTTGTCATCCCACCAACAAACCATGATCTCAACACTCTTTTCTTCACTTACTCTTAAAGCCTCAACTTCAAAATTTGCCCTGGCTTTCACTTGTTGTAAATTTTTTAAATCCCACTAACAGATTCCACAAAACCCATGTGTAGATTTGATTCCCTGAGCAGGAGTCCCTTCTTTTGCAAAGCAATTGTAGTAAAACTCTTTGAACACAGCTTTTACTTCCACTAAAGACTCCTGAGGAACATTCTTTGTCACCTCCAGAATTGCCCAAGCTTCCTCCAGAAAACTTGTAGGAACTTCTTTCCTAGCTGCAGCGGTTTCCATGCAAATTACTCCAATTTTTGCTATTTCAAACAATAACAAAGAAGACATAATAATTGAAAAAGTGATTAAGGGGAAAGTGTCAAAATTGACAATATATCTTTATTAAAATTTAGCTGTTTTTGCTTATATATTATTCAGAGCATATTTGGCTGAAAACCTCTCTGGTTCCTGAACCAACCTATAATTCATCACGTGGTCTATGACATTTGAGTCATCCAAACCTAGATATTTAACTAAAAGATCCCCTGTATTTCTCAGCCTATGAGAATTAACCTACAATGAGAAAGAGTCAACTGACACCATTCATCTCAATGGATCAATTTTGCATGGAGTTTCCTCAGCTCCTGGTTCCAAAACCCTGTGAAATATACACATTCCAAAACTCAGCTATCAATGTTCCAACTGGGAACCAGCTGATCAAACCTGAGTCCCTAGACATCATTGTCTTTATTTAGTTATCTTTGAATTTAATATTTTTTGCATTAAAAACCTGTTAAAACGCTATGAAAAGCAAACCAGGTGCCACCGCGGCGCCCAGGGACTTCCCAGGTGGTGCCTGAAACATTCACCGAGCGGCGCTTTACAAATCAATTAGGCGGCGCGGTGGCGCTTCTAACCTAATTAATTCACCAAAACAGCAATTTTAACCCAAAATTTGGGGGTTTACTTATGGTTCACCTTAACCAAACTTCTTGATACACTCAAGGCAATTAAACATAATTAAATCCTCATTAATTATATTCCCATGTATTTATTAATTAACTTTCCTGGTTAATTAAATTGTTTTTGAGACGCCTAGTCCCCAAGATTGCTTTGGCCAATCCTTCCTCAATTTTACTAGTTAGTCTGGCCTAAAAACCACCCATGACTATTCTTTTATTAAAAATAGATATCAAGTTTCTAGGAATCTTTATCTGAAGAATTCCATTCAAACCTATCTACATGAAAAGAACAACAAAAACAGAAAAACTTTATATTTTGGAGTATTTATTTGGCTAAATACTCAACAGTGACTGTTGTACAGTCACAATTACCCAAATTAGGAGTGTGTTAGAATGTCCTAGAAGACATTTTTAGCATTCCATGGATTAACCTTTGATAAGTTATAAAAGGAGTTAATCAATTACAATAAAATAATCTTTAATCTGGTTGATCTTTATCTTAATCTTTAAGTACTTCTGTGTGATCAGAAGCCATTCCTTAAAAATAATCATGTTTTCATTTGACCCTGGCTCTTCTGATACAATACTGCTCATATCCTCCCATATGTCTGTATTCAAGCAAATGCCCTGTGCCCTATATTCTCAAATAATTATGGCGCTGCAATGCAAAAAGAGCAACAATGGGCATTCAAGATAGGCCATCTGTGTTCTGATTATTGTAACTGTGCTGTTTTAGAAGAGTTACAAGGGGAAAAATATTTGGAAACTAGATAATATTCTTTATTGAGAGATAAGTATTATATACTCATTATAAATCTTGGATAACATGAAAAGGATTGTGTTGATCACACAGTGGGATGGTGAAGGGGGTGACCTGATCCTGGTAATGAGTCAAGCGTCAAATTGAGGTATCCAACGTAATGAATCATCATCTATTCATGTTGTTGGTAGCCCGGGCGCTGTATTGAACTAAATGTTGCTCAGTAGTGGGTAGGAAAGTCTCCTCCTGTTTTTGTTTTGCCTTAAAGTGTCTCAGGAGGTTGTGATGGAGGATCTTGTCTTGTTTGCATTTACTAAGTCCTTGCATGAGGTAATTGTTGTTTTTGTTTCCCATAAGAATGATGGCAGGACCCACTTTTTCTGGCTGTAGCTTACTCTAGTCAGTATTTATTACCCAGACCTTGTCACCAACCTCATGTCTATCTTGAATGGGGACAAAGATATTCTGTAGACATTTTTCTTCTTTTTTTAATTGGCTTCTATTGTCCTGTATGACTTGAGGATCCAAGCAGGGTAGAACTTTGATGGGTATTTCCAGCTTGGGTCCTGATAGCGCTTGGATAATATTGGGTTGTATGCCATAAACTAATTCAAAGGGGCTTTTCCCATTGGATCTATTCATGCAGGTCCAGCATACAAGTAGTGCAACCAGTAGCTGCTTGTACCAGTTCTCAGGTCTCCCAGCAGTGAGCTTGGCCAGTGTGACAGAAATCACGGGATAATATGAAGCTGTTTCTAAGTGATGGGGAATTACCACCCAAATCCACATAGAATTGATGATTAACCACCAACACGGCTTCAGACATTTTTTTGTGAAATTTACAATTGTAACTCCAGGATTAAGTAGAAAAATTAGTCCTAACCAAAGTAGTCCAAGATAAATGACCTGGGAAAGCATCAATGCATCTTTGGCATAAAATTCAGGGCATTGAGAATTGACACAATTTTCATTTTCAAGAATGGGGGGAGGAGCTGCAAAATTGGCTGACATGAAATTAACATTGGGAGGCACCAATAACAAAGTTCCAATTACAGGGTCCCATCTTCCAGAAATGATTTGGTTCAGAGTCAGATTGTACAGGATATACCGCAACAACCCAATCACAGGATGCATTTTTTAAAAATCAAAAATTAGAAATTGGGATAAATGATTTTTATTGAGTAAATTTAGGAGGACTCAACTCTTAGAGTTGAAACAGGGAAAACTATTCAATATATATCAGAAAAATTGACTAAGCAATACCACCTGAGTCTTGACCTCCTATTCCTTCCACATTGTCAAGTATCTGGTCCAGGTTGCAAAGAACCCTTGCATGACTAGTTTCTGACAACCATACTGATTAACAAGCTTGTATCAGGTGACCCTCATATTACGTCAATTTATCAACGTTGGTTTGAAAGCGGGAGCTGGTTTCAGCTGGCAGACTGGAGCAGCTGTGACCCATTTTTGATCAACTGTTTGGTTTAAATCCGTTAACTTGGTCAATTTTGATACAGGCTTTCCGGCCTTCCAAGCCTTCTTACTTGGACAGACAATATCCAGCATTATGGAATCTACCATGACAGCCAGGACCTGCACTAAGCTACCATTCAGCTGCTCCATATATCCATTGGCCTGGGATGGTAAGGTGTTGTCACTGTGTGATGGACCCTATTTTTGATGAGGCATACATTGGTATTTTCAGAGGTCAGTTACTTGCCTCTTTCTGTTATCAGGAGATCAGGCTTTCCAAACCTGCTGATGATTTCCTTGCCTATAAATTGTCAAACATCATTGCCTGTGTGAGTTTTCACTGCTTGCACCACTGGCCAGCAAGTGGCAAATTTGATAGCAGTGATGATGTACTTCTTGTTGTTTTGTTTTCCTGACATGGGTCCCACAATGTCAAGGGCCCATACCTTGAAGGTTAGTTTTGAACAAATAGGCAATAAAGACTTAGGCAGGGTGTTGCTTTTTGCAAACTTTTCACACACTTCACATTGGTTGAGAACTTCTTGGACGTCCCAATATAGAGTTGGCCACCAGTCTTTATGTTTGAGGAATTTGTAAAGGCTGCAACTCTTGGCATTTCCTAGATCTCTATGGTAGCGTAGAATGGTGTCAACTTGTTGGTGTGTAGGGGTGTAAGGGACGGTGGTTCTATAAGTTATTTTTCAGTGTAATGTCCTGTATATGTCTGCAAAGAGGTGTTCATTTTTGATAACTGTTTTTTTTGTGATGTAAGTAGTGCCAGGGGGTAGGCTTTGTCTTTAGTTTGGAGTACCAGGAGGGGCCAGTCTGGATTGAGCCTGCTCTTGCCCCTTGTGGCTCTAACATATAAGAGCAAGAGTGCATCTGCCTTGGTAAGTTCAGGTCCTGGTTTGTACTGGATGATCATATTGAATCTTTATAAAAGTTCCATCCAATGTGCTTGTTGTTAGGAAAGGTTTGCCTGTGTTTTAAAGTATATAAGAGATTTATGGTTAGTTAATGCGGTGAATTCTTCCTGTCATTCCAGGTAGCAGTGCCACTTGATAAAGCAGTGTACAATTACCAATAGCTCTTTGTCATGTATGGGGTAGCAATACTTGCCGTTTGTCAGTTTGCGCAACTTGTAAGCTACAGGTAGGAAGTCACCATCATTGTTCTTGATTTATAGTACTCTCCCAATGGATGCGTCAGAGGTGTCTGTTTCCATTTGATATTCCCCATCACAATTGGGGTATTGTAGCATGGGAGCAGTTTTGAGCTTCTCCTTAAGACGCCTGAAGCAAAGGTCACATTGGGGGCCCATACAAACTTAGATTTGGCACCAGTTATGGCAGACAGAGGTTCAGTCAAAACACCACAGTTGGGGATGAATTTTCACATGTAGGCAATCATCCCCAGGAATTTTTGAAGTTCAGACTTGTCTTTTAGAGGTGGCATTTTTCAAATGGCCTGAATTTTATGGCTGTCAGGATTTATGCCATCCTTTGAAACTATGTGTCCCTGTAAAGACAACTGTTTGCAGAAGAATCAGTATTTGGAGGGCTTGGCCAGCAGTTTGTGTTGTGCCAGGGTAGCAAAGACTTCCTCTGAGTTCTTATAGTGTTGTTCTACCAACAGGCTGTAGACAATAATGTTATTCAGGTATACCAAGGCTGCTTGCCAATGTGGGGGGCAAACACTTAGTTCATAAAAGTCATAAAGGTTGATGGTGTGTTTTTCATCCCAAAATTGAGCACCACACACTTGTATGACCCATACTTAGTGTGGAAGGCTATTTTGGGTATATCTTCCTCCTTGATACAGATTTGGTTGCAGCCTGCGGTTAGCTCAATCTTAGAGAAGACTGTGGCACTGCCTAAGACATTAAAGAGGTTGTTAATGAGTGGGAGTGGGTAACAATTCTTGATGATAACCTCCTTTAGGGCTTGGTAATCTGTGGCTAGTTGAAGGTTACCATCTTTCTTTTCCACAAAGAATACAGTAGCGCTAAAAGAAGACTGTGAGGGGCAGATAAGACCTTTTTCCAACACCTCTTTGAGATAAGCAAGTAGCATGTTATCTTTGTTTGGGGTGAGTTAGTAGATGGGTTGCGCCTTAGGTACAGCTCCCTTAAGCTGGATGGAGTGCTTTATGTGTTTCTCTGGTGGCAAACCTGGCAGAGCCTCTTTGAAGATTTCTGGATGGCAGGCTACAATTTTGCAATTCTGAGGAGTAGTAGTATCCTGGTGGTCCTTGAAGTTTATGATCTCATATTGGCAGGAGTCCCAGTAAATTTCCTTGAGGTTCTCCTTTTCATCCAAGGTCTCTGTAATGCGCACAAAGACGTGGTTGCGCAGGAGCTGGTCCATTGAGTGAGGGTAGATCTGGTGGTTGACACCTTTTTCTTGATGGTCAATACCAAGGTCACACAGTCTACATGAGTTATTTTCCTTTGCTACCAGTCCATCCCAAGCACAATGAAATTTGGGAAATAAATGATGGGACTCTGGATGGTGGAATGCAGGTTCTCTAGCATGATGGAGAAGGAGACAGTTTCCCATGTCACTGTAATGTGATGTTCATCAGCTAAAACTATGTTCTTAATCCGCAAAGGATTAGTGGCTAGCTTGAACTTGTCCACAAAGCTGCTGTTGACGAGGGTTTGGTCTGTGCCCAAGTCCAGGAGTGTTGAGCCTGTGAAACTGCCAAAGAGGAAAGGATAAGACATCAGTTTATTGGGATGTCTGGTAATGGTGTAAAGTACTGGGTCTTCCTAGGGCACTTGGATCATTGGACATTGATCCACATTCTTGGGTCAGTACTCATTGTTGATCAAGTCAGGAGTTGTGCAGGGAGAGCTTTCTTGCTTAGTGCTCTTCTCAGTCCTTTCACTTGCCATGATTGTCTTGGGTGGCAGTGACGCAGAAATGGGTACAGTTTGACTGACAGTTGTTCCTGTTTCTGTGTCCACTGATGCCTGTGGGTTTATGGTTTGTGTTGCTGCTGTTGTTCCCAGGGGGTGGTCAACTCAAATTCCCAGCTGAGTGAGAGTCTTTGGGTCTCTCTCTTTTTCCAGTTTGTGCCTTATGGAGAGCATTGGACGTTTGTTCCACTTTCTCTGCCTCACAATAAAGGCTCTGCAATTTGGTCACCTGTTCCAGATTGATGTGTCTCATCACATCTGGCTTAAGTGCTTTGTAGTACATGAGATGGGTAGCTGGGGTATCAAAGACCATATCTGATAGGGTACATAGTTGAAGTTCCTTGTATGCCCAGGTGAGCTCCTTCACTGTGCCTGTTTGGGTGAGATTCTTCACTTGGCGTATGATAATGAGTGTGGTGTCCTTCAGCACAAAGCTTGCCAGTAATTACTGCTTGAAGGTGTCCCAATCCTTCTTGGTATTATCCTTTTGATACTTGCTTCACCAGTTATCAGCATCATGTGTCAATCAAATGGAGATCTCTGAAATCCAGAATTGCTGTGGGCATTCCATTTGGGCCAGTTTGCTTTGGGCAGATTGGATCCATGCAGCAGTGTTGTTGTTGTTAGCCCCGGCAAAGGATTCCAGGGCAGTGCTTCAAATTTTTTGGGCTACGTAGGCTGGCATGGTATTTTCATCAGTTGGTTGCGGGATGGTGGCAGCCGTCTGGAAGAACCCTTGTGCAGACATGGCGTTGAAGGCAGGTAGTGGGATCACCATGTTCTGGTACAGAACAAAACCATCAGGTATCCTGGTACCAGGGGTGTATGGTGCCCAGTACAGTGGAAGGGCAGACATGATTCTATTGAGGATTTGTTGACTGCAGCAATTACAGACAACAGACGGAATTATAAAGGTAAAGTAGGATGGAAAACCTATCTGTGCTACCAATATTGTAACTGTGCTGTTTTAGCAGAGTTACAAGGGGAAAAATATTTAGAAGCTAAATAATATTCTTTATTGTGAGATAGTGATTATATAGTTCATGTGAATCAAGGATAACAGGAACATGATTGATGATCACACAGCTGGATGATGAAGGGGGTAGCTTGATCCTGGTAACAAGTCAAGCGCAAAATTGAGGTATCCACCACAATGGATCATCATCTGTTCATGTTGTTGGATTTGGAAATTCAAGTCAATTTCCTAGTTTGGCTTTGAGTGACTGGATAGTTGGATTGCGGGCCACAAACCTGCTTACTTGGAACCTTGCTGACAGGTTGAGCTTGCTGTTTTGACATGGTGTTGAACTGCAGGGCAGTAGATTACGGTAAAGTCATAGCCTTGCAGCCGCAGGGCCCAGTGTGCAAGTTGCTTTTCTGGCTCTTTCAGCTGTTGCAGCCAGAAAAGAGAGGAGTGGTCCGTGACTATGGTGAATTGAGTGCCATATATGTAATGACAGAACTGCTTGACTGCATGTAACATAGCTAAGCACTTCTTTTCTGTCACATTATAGTTCTTCTCATGCTTATTGAGAAATAAGAGGAATAGGCAACAGCATGATCCACACCTTTATTGTCCAGTTGTGCCAGGATAGCTCCCACTGTAACACTACTATCATTGATATACAGAGTAAACTCCTTGTTCTAGTTGGGGTATATCAGTATGAGAGCTTCCTTTAACTTCTGCTTCAGTGCATTGAAGGATTGCTGCTGACTATCTGTCCACTCAAATGGCATACCTTTCAGTAACTGTACTAAAGGTTCACTGAGTTTGGCAAAGTTGTGGACAAACTGTTTATAGTACCTCATCATCCCCAAGAAGACATGAAATTCCCAGATATTAGTGGTGGCAGCATGTTGTTGATGTGTCTACCTTACTCATCATTGGGCAGATCCCTGTCCACATAACTTTATGACCCAGAAACTCCAAGAAATCCTTGAAAAAGGAGCCTTTGGACGGCTTAAGTTTGAGACCAGCTTCTTGGATCTTGAGGAATACGGCTTTCAGGTGATCCAAATGTTCAGTGAAGATAGTACTAAAGACCAGTATATCATCTAAATACACCAATACACATGACAGCTTTAAGTTATAGAGGATCGATTCCATGGCTTGCTGAAAAGTATTATGGGCATTAAATAACCCCTGAGGCATGTGGGTGGGATCAAAAAGCCCCTCAGAGGTGACAAGAGCACCTTCTCTCTATCTGCAGGGGATAAATTCACTTGCCAATATACTTAAGCAAGATCCATAACTGAAAAAAAACTTAAAGCCTCCTAGTTGTTGTAGAGCATCATCAATACAAGGAAAAGGGTAAGAATCCTTCTTGGTCAGGGAATTGAGGCATCATTAATCCATTGCAATATGATATCTCCCAACCTTTTTCTTCAGGATCTGTAGTGGAGAAGCCCAGGGGCTCTGGGAGGGAGCTAGCAACCTGGAGTTCAAAAGTTGTTTCAACTACTTAGATACCTGGGTGTCTTCAACTCTGCTGCAACAATAGGGCTTTGCTATGAAAGGTAGAGCGTCTAATGTATCAATCTGATGTATGGCCCCTTTAGACAATCCATAATTGTTAGGGCCTTGAGCAAAGATGTCTGCAAAGTGATCTAGCAGCTTTAGCACCTCAGATTGCTGGACCAATGTCAACTGTGTAAAATTTTGGTCTGAAAAGAGAGACAAGACCTGAGTTTCAGCTTCTGACAGCACAAGGTCACTTAATTTCCCAAAAATTGAGAGGGAATGGACAACTGATGCACTCAAAAGTTGTCCATGTCCAATTATTTGTTACTTAGTAACTTGCATTAGAGTTGCAGTCAATTTATCTAAAAACAGTTGGACAGGTTCTTTGTGAGTGACGTCTAGTATCCCAGGGCATGGTTGGGGTTGGTTTTTCCCCAGAGACTTGGGAGTGTAGAGTTTCATAAAAGTGTTGGCAGGCAATTTGTAAGAGACCTGTGAGTCCACTATCACTTGCAACCCAGGAGAGATAGAGAAGTCATGAGGAGCTAATATGGGGATATCTTTTTCTGCAGGGAAAGACAACAGTGGGGACTTGATATTAGAAGAGTGCATTATAAACTTTAAGGAGAAAATGCCTTTAGGATATTCTAGCACACATGTCTTTAACTTCTTCCCTGGAAGGCAAACATTCTCTTCAAATATAAAGGACATGTTATAGTTTAAGAGGGATAAGAACCCCCTCTTTGAGATTAATAATACTGTTATATTCCCAGATAAACTGAGTACCAATCAGGAGATCACAGCTCTCATTTTCTAGAAACACTTCTGGATAGGATAGAAGCAGCTTCCCAAAACGTAGAGAAAGGGCAAAGTAAGCTCTAATAGCACGAGTAGTTGACAAGCCAGCAGTACCATAAGACTGGTTGTAAGTGAGGTCTGTAGAGATCTTGAGCTTTTTCATGAGCTTATAAGAGACTACATTAACAGGAGATTCATTGTCTAGTATGGCCTTAATCTTCACTTTCTGGACAGCTACTTCTACCCTTGTGGTATCTCTTCCAAAGGGATGAAGAATAGCCAGAACTTCTTTGGAGATGGAAATTTCTTTCTTCCACTTCTCCAAAGTGTAAAATAGCGCTGTGATCTCCTTATACACAACTTGTAGAGGCAAAGATGCCTGTACATTTTAGAATATAGCTTTGGCCTGTTTATCAGCTTCAGCAGAGGATTCAAACCACACAGGAGCTCAGCTGGCTTGAACAAGGTAAATGAAAGCAACCATCTCTCTAGAAGTAGAAGATCCAGGTATATCCTGGGTTGTAGTGATCTTCCCAGAGCGTAGCTCAAATGTACAGAAATAGTCTCAGAAACAGCTAAAACTGTATACCCATGCCCACCAAGTTCATTTTCTTCAAATTGTCAGAGTCAGGTTCACTAGGAAGATTGTGGAAAAGATGTAAGATGGAGGGTGCAGCAAGAGAGGATGCAGTGCCAGACGTAGTAAGAGGTGAGGAGAGAGTAGCAATAGAAGGAGACTGGGAAGGGTGGTCAACAGAGAGCGTCTGTGACTCTAAGTTGACTGGGCTTTTCCTGACTGACTTCTAGGATCTGCACCCTCTACCTCTGGGTTGGTGCAGACTTGAGAGTGATGACCCACAATCCTGTAGTTATGTCAGCCTTGGTGTTTGGGTTGACCATTGTTGTCAATGGTCATAATGTGGGGAGGGCAATTATCTCAACCAGATGAGTTAGAACAAGCTTCTCTAACTACAGGGCTGTATGTGTCAAATGCATTTCTTGCAAGAGGTTCTTAATTCCCTCCATCAAAGACAGCATTGGCTTATGCACCTTAAAGTTCAAGCATGGGAGCTGATTGACTTTAAGTACATTGGTGCTGAGGTGTACACTTCTTTCACAGTGAGTTAGCAACTAGCAATAAGTTGTTAGCCTTCCATGTAGAAGAAACTGGAAAATTCAGCAAGAGTTTCCTTGGGCTCAAAAAATGTGCATAAAGGCATCCTTCTTAACCTCTAATCTCAAATCCTCTCCAATCTCTTTTATCAACATCTCCCTTATCTGGGCCCAGGTTGTGATATTAAAAAGTTTGGGAACAACCAGTTCCTGGTACAACAGATGGAGAGATGTCAAGCTATGTTCCTTCTTCAGCTTGTCAAACGCCTGACACATGGCTGTCTAAATGAATGGTAGCAAAGCAGCAATTGTCAAAGTCTTGGGGTCAAACTCCTGCTTAAAGGATGGATTATAGTTAGGATCAACATCAGTGTTGGCAGTCACATTGGAACTATCTTAAGAGTTGGAATTGAGAAAATGAACCCTGGGAATGAACCCAGCCTCACTCTTAATGGGTGATTGTATTTTTCACAGTTGGTGTACACTCTTTTCAAGGTATTGAGAGTGGTTGCTTGCTGAACTCTGGAGTCTTTAGAGGCAATAGACACTTAGATGGTATCATATATCTGAATTTGTTGTTCTGCTGCAGTAGCACAAACACCAAAAATATGTGTAGATAACTCTTGTAACTGCACAATGAGAGGGGAGAACCGTTCATCCATATTCTTAGTAAGTTTGCTCATCTCTTGTAGGTCAGATTCAAGGGTCTAATAGTTATGAGAGGTCACATTGATGTCCTGTTTCAAATGCACAAGAAGAGTAGCACTCAATCTGAGGGTTCCTTTAAGGCCTTGCCCAATAGGGTACAAGATTTTATACTATACCATGTAAATTGTTTGGGTTTAAATTTAGTAAGTAAAGAAAAATAGGTACTGTTTGTAAAAGAACCTTTATGAGGCTGGCTAAAAACTTGTAGTTTGACACAAAATGTGTCATCAAATTCACTAAACCTAAACAAACTATATAAAACAATGTGTTGAACAAAGATTTATTTGTGACTAAAGGGATATCTACGGCAGGATATTCCCTGTGGAAGTATCTTAACATGAAAGTAGAGAGGTTATCTCTCATGAAAAATGGTGACAACAATCCAATTGCTTGTTGTTGGGTATCTCCATTTTAATTATCCTAGATAATTAAAAAACTAGCAAATTTAGAAGAAATTGAGATCAAATAAGAAATGTATTTAATATAACCTTAAAAGTAAATTTAAAAACTATGACTAAAAGAAAATAGAACTTTGAATCTAATATTGAAAATTAAAATTTAAAAAATTGAAGAAAAAACCTGTAGCAGTGATTTGGGGAAAACCACTTAGAATTTCAGCTTAAAGGCTTACTTTTCCAAGTGTCTTTATTTATAGATAAATGAAAGCCAAGTCCTGGGGAGATTTTCAAGGAAAAAATGGGTAATTTCTGGAAGATGAGATTGATAAGCCTGGTAAAACACATGATATGTTTGAGAACAGCCTTGTGGTAATAGCTGGCTGAAGATCTGCAGCTGCAGTGGTTTGGGAAAGCAGTGGTTGCGTAAGCAATCAGGAAAGTAAAAACCTATTTAAAAACAAGATTTATAAAGGAGTTTGAAAAGGAAATAGACGGGGGAAGCGCAAAAAAAACCCAAGCAAAAGATTAAACAAAGATAAATACCCTTTAAATAAACTAATGAATTCTTAAATCAAACTTAGGTCTGAAATTAAAACTATAGTCTTTTAAAAAGCCTGCCCTTTGGGGAAGGGCACAACAGTTCCCTTCTTTCCCAGGATAACAACCTTCCTCTTTAGTATGAGGGGGAGGTGCAATAGAGGTAGCTGCAGCCGCTTGCAAGGCCTCAACTTCTTCTTGAAGGCCAGCCATTTTTCCAATCAACACCATTACTTGAAGATCAGGAGTTGGAGAAGGAGTGGCAGAAGCAGCAGTCTGTTTCCAAGTTGTGGTGTTGAGTTCACAAATAGCTTCCCAGATCTCCTGCAGTTCACAGATAGGATCACTATCAGAAGGAGTAGGTGACTTACAGTTCTCAGACTTGAAGTGCTCCTCCACATAGTCTTAGAGATTCTGGAGTTTGGCTATTCATTCAGTGTGAATAGCCTGGGCAGCCTCTTTTGCTGAGAAAGAGGCAGAATTGAAATAGGTTTCCAATAGTCCCATCTGGTTTTTCAAGTGACCACAGAATTGGATAAGCTGTTGGACAAGATTATCTAGGCCAGTTCCCTGTGAAGTGAGAATGGTCTTGATGGATTCTTGTCAAGCAGCCTGGCCAACTTTGTAAGCTTGGAATCAATCTCATACATAGGTAGGGGGAGAGGTACAGATAACATTTACAGTTGATTGTAGATTATGTTGGACCAAGAGGGAGTCACACTTATTGGCCAACAACAATAAGTGGAGATCATGGTTATATTGTTGAAAGGCCACAAACTGCTTGTAATTGTTGCAGGAGGCAGTCAGTATGGCATTCAATTAAAAGGGGTATGGAACTATGAGTAACTAGTGATGGACAAGTGCAGGCTGAACAAAGTGCTGAAGGAAGTGTCCTGTAGCTGCCAAGGAAGAGGTATGAAAATTGGCTAGTCCTTGTTCTACCATCATAAAGCGGTAGTCAAGGCTTCCAAATGCAGGTTTGAGCTTTGAGCTCATGGTGTCAGTAGCACAACTACCTTGCATCAGAGCAAGTGCAGTTTTTTTTATTCAATTGAAGGTAGACGTGCCCATGGTGATAGGCAAGATGTGCGGCTGGGGTGAGATGACCACAGTGGACGGGATGGCGGGAGGATCCAAGATGTCCTTCTCCAGTAGAGGACTAGAGATAGGAGGTGAGGTACTGCCAGCGGAAGGAGGGCAGGCAGGACCAATGAAGGTAGTGTCAAAAGGCGTGAAGGCGGGGCTTGTGGCCCCTGTAGTGAGCACTATTTTGTCAAGTTGCACTTTATTATTTGACATAATAAAGAACTCAGGTGAAATTCTTTAATACAGAAGACTTGTAGTTCTGGCTTTAAGCCCTGGTTGATCTGAGTATGATTTAATAGATATCTTCCTAGCAAACAGAAGATGAGAGCCAAAGATTCAGTGTCAAAATTAATGAGAAAAAACGAAACTTATTTTATTGGAAGAAAGTACATTTAAATTTATGCTCAAAGGTTTGATCCTAATAGCCTAAGTGGAGGTACCCCAAGTGGCGAGAAGCAGGTAGGGATCCAGAAGGCTCAGTTATTGATGTCAATCCATATTTGGGTAAAGAGAACTCAGCAAGACAAAAGCAAAAACCAAGGCTTATGCATAAGTCACTCTGTGAAACACCATTCACTAGGCCAATTGTAACCTCTAGTGAATTCGAATTCACGACAAATATGATACTGGATATTAGGTTAGCTGACATCAGGATACTGTAGGAGGCTGACAATCTGATTGATCATCTATTAGCAGTAAATCAAAGGGTTGCTTGGTGGGTAATCGATCGGCTATTTTGGAGATAATCTCATGAAAGAAAATTTTAATATGCATATAATTATTTTACTCATTGTCCATTTTACCATCTGGTTTTGGGTTGCTATATAACTTTCTACGTAGGATTTGCGTTATACAATAAGGTGCATCCCAAAACTTTTTTGATATCGACCTTTAAAGATGACTGCGACAAATTTAAACTCAACATTTAAACGAAAATTTAAATCAAGCATTTAATTTTTAAAAGCAATTAGATAAAGCTCAGCCTTTGAACTCTAAAAGTTGAAGCACCCGGTTAAAAATGCGTTTTGATTTATCATTTATATTTAATGTGGTAAAAATGGGTAGGTTGGGTCAATCTACTCATTTGACAAGAGCTTTAAAAGTAAAGGAGGGACTCAGCTCGGGATAAGCCTGACTAAGCCGACCAACTAATTGGCTGGCTACTCAGTTCTGATTACATCAAGCCCAAGACTAGACACTTCAATCGATCCATGAGCCAGCAAACAATTTTGCCTTGTCAAAGGGAAGACCGAAGCCAATTGAGCCTTGCCCATCTTATTCTGCAATACATTTCGTGTAAAAAAGGTAAGCCAACAATATGGGAATTAAAACTATTTATTTCCTGGACTTAACCTTCGAGTTCTAACTTTATTTAAGAAATTTTGTTATTTTTGTAATGGGTACCCGTCTTTTCATTGGTCATCTCGCTCGTGGTACCAGCCAGGATGAGCTTGAAAATTTCCTTCGTGGGTATGGAGAGATCAGGGAGATCGCCATCATCGAGCGTTACGGTTTTGTTGTAAGGATGAGTTTTTTTCAGTTATTCATATGATAGGAATTTCGTAATCCCAAGGACGCTGCAGACGCTTTGCAAGATCTTCACGGAAGAAACTTTCGTGGCGAAAGGTTACTTTTACTTTCGTTCTTAACTCACTATTTCAGGATCATTATAGAGTATGCCCGCAGCCGTAACGCCCCTCGCGAACGTCGCGAAACAAGAAGGTAATGCAGCTTTTAGGTCTCTTCCTAAACGTTTTTAGACCAGGCCCAACTAGAAGTGGTCATCGGTTGATAGTAGAAAATGTGTCTTCTAGAGCCAATTGGCAGGTAAGCTATCATGGGCTTAGAATTTTACTGGGTATAATAAGTTTAAAGTGTGGGTGTCAGTTTGGGTTTAGTTAAGAGATTAGGCCTTTATTTACTATCGTTGGTTCAAAAGACCCTAGGCGTTCCTTGGCGTGTCTTTTTATCGAAAAGGCTTTGCAGGGTGTTCCTTAGTTGCACTTGTATTTCTTGGCGTTTAGCCGCTTTGTGTGGGTTCGTCCGCTTCTGCTTCTTTCTTTCGAGCTTTTTGGGTTCCGCTATACTCCGCTTTCCTTCTTTCCTTCGTTCGTTCAGGTTTTTGTGCTCTTAAAAACGCCTTGTCTTCTATTGTGGCGCTCGTTTCCTATTTGTTTATTGGTGGCTCCTGTTCTAGGCCCTTTATTCTGCTTCACGCGGTGTTTTAACTATGGCTAACCGACTCGCTCGCCTTTTAAGGACCTCAAGGATCACATGCGTCGCGCCGGCGAAGTATGTTTCGCAGATGTTCATAAGGAACGTTTCGGAGAAGGGTAACTGACGGTCTAATTTGATTTTAACTTTTAGTGTTGTTGAATTTGAACGTTATGACGATTTAAAATACGCTCTTGAAAAGCTTCAGGATAGTGATTTCCATGGAAAGCGTATCCATCTTGTTGAGGTAAGGAATTATCTTTATTTCTCTAAACAGTAGGATTCTCGTGGTGGCCAAGGAAGCCGACCCTCCCGTAGAGGTAGATCTCGCTCTCGTTCCCCTCGTCGTGCAAGATCCTATTCTCGCTCACCTCGTCGAGGCAGAGGACACTCGCCTCGTCGCTCTCCTCCTCGCCGTTCTCGTCGCTCTCCTTCCCCTCGTCGGTCACCTCCTCGTCGTATGCCCTCCCGTAGCCGTTCTCCCAGACAATCTACTAGGCCCCGCCGCTCAGCTACTCGCAGTCGCTCCCCTCAAAACCCCGAGTCTCGTGGCTCCTCCCGTAGTAGGCACGGTCAGACGCCCCATGACTCCCCCATGAGAAATTCAGCTCCCGGTGTGGAATTCGACGACAACCCTGATCGTGAAGAAGCGGGTGAAGTTCGCTCTGCTGAGTCTCCTCGCTCCGAAGGTAGAGTTAGTCCCTATGTAGATCCCGAGCCTATTGTCGAGATGGATCGTTCACATGACCATGTTGCGTCTGATGAGATCTAATTCCCTAAAAATAACCATTCAATCTGAATAGTCCCTCATTGGCTTTTTACCTCAAGAGAAAACAATAAAGCTAATCATTTGAATCCGACTGGCGCTTTTCCTTTCACAACTTTACGTTATCCTTTTAGAAAACCTTATACATTTTCTAAAATATGCAGATGTTGTGATTCTAACTGTGCATAGTCCTTTTTCAGTGTTGCTTATTGCATTATAAGGGTTTAAAATAGATTTAACCATCCACCCTTAACTATCATAGTATCTAATAGAGTGTTTTATTATCTTATACTTGCGCACTGCGAGATACGGTAACGTTGACATGTAAAACATTATAGCTCAAATGCTGCTGCATTTAAAGTAAGAATTATGTATACTAGTATGATGTCTATAATCGGGCTACCACCAAAAATCCAGCCCCGGTAAATCCAGCATCCGAAATCCCGGTAGGGCTTGGCATCTTGAAAGTACCAACTAGATCAACCCTATCCCAGAATAAAAAGTAAATATACATCTCAATCTATATCATGCAAAGACAACAGCCCTTCTAACATTTGCTCTAAAGGTCCAAAATATAAGAAATTTAAAAGTCATGGTTAGACTAAAAAAGCCCTCAGGAATCTAAATCTGCAATAAAAATGGAGTCGCTTATTAGTAACTTGGCCACACAAAGTGTGAAGACAGCTCATCAAAAGGAAGCCCCTTTCAACTAAACTAGTGACACATTATCCTATATGATATATATAAGAATAAGATGTTGGTTCATTGTATTGCAACCAAGATTGATACCTCACCTGACAACATGTCATGACACAGGGGCACCCACAGGGCTGCCCCATGACATACTAGCAACATGGGGCATTCTGCAGCATAAGTTGAGATATAGGCAATATTCCCAATTTAGGAGTGAAACCTATTCCAGATGACATTCCCCCATATAGTTATTTGCCATTCATACCATACTTGAATCCTGCTATAATGCTACCCCTCGTGGATCAATGGCTTCCTTTTGCAGTATACTAATACCATTTTCTAATAAAGCTCTCATCTTATCCTTATTCTCTGTTTCTTTCTTTTGGAATGTTTTCTTCTCAAATTCCAAATATTGAATTTCAATTAGTTCAGTTGCAACAATTGAAAGTAATCAAATATTGGCAGTGAGTGCCACAGAGGTAGCTT
This sequence comes from Entomophthora muscae, assembly GCA_014839935.2. Lineage (NCBI taxonomy): Eukaryota > Fungi > Entomophthoromycota > Entomophthoromycetes > Entomophthorales > Entomophthoraceae > Entomophthora > Entomophthora muscae. The sequence goes on along the minus strand of QTSX02000002.1, from coordinate 660,431 downwards.
GAAGATGATCAAGTTTTCTATCCTTAGAGCAACAGGCAAGTGCTGATATGCAGATATCCTTAAACTTGATATAGCCTTAGAGCAGTTGGAGTTATGGTTCCTATTTTTAATCCCAGTCTTGAAGAGGTGGATAGAGATAGACTACTGGATCATGATATGGATTAGAATCTTTTCTACTTGGGCTTTTTAACCCCAACCCCAGTAGCAAACTACTGTGCCACTCCCCAAGAGAAAAGGTGGCATTGATAAAGCCATTATCTACCTGTATTTAGAAGTTTCAGCTAACAAGTTGTCAGCTTTTCTGATCTGGGTTACCCCCTAAAAACTCTAATCCACTGGGGCTTAAAATACTCAATGAAAGAAGCAAATGTTGTGTAGCAACAAGCAATTAGATAGATAAATTATCCAATCTTGGCATAATGATTTCCATTCAACTAAAAAAATAAAATCTGATTTCTGATCCTGCATGTGTGTAAAATCACTTCTCCCTTTGGCCTTAGATTGAACCGTCTTTCCTAGACGCACAGAGAAAACCAGCCAAAATCCAGCCAAACCTCTAAATTCCATGGCTGAGTTGGTACACACTGCTGACAAGCATTTTGTGTTGTCATACCCTTCCCAAGCTCAACCAACCATGCCTAGCCCCTCTTCCTAACAGTGGAAGAATTGCTGATTGATTGGGACTGTTATTTGGCCTGGTGCTGCCCCCTTCTTAAGATCATTAAATCTGGCCAATCATGTGATGACACTTGGTCACTACAAATTTCAATGCCTCAGTCCTTGATCCTCTGCAGGAATACTGCATAGGCAGCAGCCAATCAGATTGCTCTCTGGAAATTGACCTGAAACTGTCCAGCCCCCCTGACACTGGGCTGAAAAAATTATCACCCAGCCAATCAGGGGGCCCACAGCTTCTAGCAACACTCTTGTCCCAAATTAAGCCCCTTAAAATGACAAGCAGGCCCATTTGGTTCCTGCTTGTCTATTGTTACAAATTAAAAGTTTTACTTTTATTTTTGAATTTTAGGCACCTGCTTCTGGAGTCCTCTTTTCTAAAAATATTAGTAATAATTCAGGGGTCTCTTACCTTGTTTAACTTTCTCTGGTCCTTGCCAGTGCTCCTGTTGCTCCTAAGACCTCTATTGACGTTGTTGGGGGGGGGTTATTTCCCTGTTTTTGCTTTTGATTCTGAGGTTGAACTTGAATTTCAGTTAGTATATTATATATAAACTTACTGTATTCTTGAAATTTCAGTGCTTTTGCTTCAATTTGCTTCCTTAGAACGTATATATCATTGTAAAAGATTCCCTCAGGCTTTTTCAAGCCTGATGGCCTGCCCAAAGCTTCTCCAGGCTTCAAATTCTTCTGTGGTGGCCCCTGGCCAAGTAAATACTAATCTAAGGATTTGCTATTTTTGTTGCTTCTTCCTCCAAATTTTCTGGTGGCTAAGAGAATGCTGCTCCCCCTGCAAAGTTTGTGGTCTTTACTCTGGTTTCTACCCTATTTCTGATCTGGTCCACCTCCCCAAGTTGTGGACTTGTATCTCTTCCTCTTCCTACTTGACAGATTAGAACACCTCCCACCTGCTGGATGACCTCCCTGAAAGGCCAACAGCCTGCTTTCCACAGGGAAAATCTTGGTTCACAGTTTGACTTGCAACAACGTGGAGTTTGCCCTGTCTACTGGAGCGTCAACAAGTCATTGACATGAGGACTCTCATATGCCCACTCCTGTGGAATACAAAGCCCTTCCCCCAATCAACAGTATGCCTCTGACCCCAGGAGTGGCCCCCAGTCACACCTCCTGGCTTGTTGCAGAAGTTCTCTTGATGGATCTGAACGCTTATCTTCCTCAATTGTCCCCTCTGGGTCCTTTTGGTCCCTTGTTCAAGCAGCTATTTTACTCTTGCTCTGAATGGTATCCTGGTGGGCTTTTCCACCGGGATGGTAGCCAATCTTAGTAAGTTTAGCTCCTCTCTCTCACATTATGACTCTTCTGAAATACAAGGCCAAATAATTAACAGGATCAATACAACTTTCCTGATTCACATCTTTTTACTACAATACACAAGTTACATTCCATTAAAATATATCTTTATCTTCTAGATATCACTTTCCCTAATCCTTTTCTCAACACCAGTAGCAGCATAAAAGGAAAAATATACTAATAGTTCTTTACCCTCTTTCTGAAGCAGTATGTGTTCCCCAGATCTGCTGTACTATTTTCAAGTTAAGTCCAGTTAAAGAGTCTCCAAAAACTCAGTACACTATTGCACTTAAAAATCTGTCATGGTGGAGTCTCTGCAAAATTCCAAAAAAACTCACAAAGTGAGGAATAAAATACCAAATCATCAAAGAAATGAAAGTCAATAAAAATTGTATGTTGAAACTTGCAGACAGAAATCTCCAAGCAGAGGCAGAGAGACAATCCAGCAAAGGAAAACTAGGGCAGAGCAGAAGAATAAAATTGATTGAGAAATATGGACTGGCTTCTGTAAATACACAATCTCACAAATCGGTTCCATGATTTCTTCATTTTCAAATTCAGGGAGGTCTAAAATCAGCACAGAGGCCACAGAAACCCCAAAATCAAAGACACAGACCATGAGGTACCACACAGGCACATAAAAAAGAAGGAACTAGATCTTTGAGGAATAGTGATCTGCAAACGTTTGAAATTGATATTGGTTTTAACAGTATAGTGTTTGTTGAACTACTAAAGTTGTTCTAGGGAATTGTAAGTTGATATGGGAATTGAGATTTGGTGATGTGGCAGGTTTCAATTTTTGTCACCAAGCCTCTAGAATTTATCAAAATTTTGTGATATCATAAATTGATTTTGGTACTGAAAAGCACCAAATTACCTGTTTTTGATGTTTCCCAGCCTTTTTTGACCTATTTGAAAATTTTGGCAAGACCCACATATGCTTTGCCACTGTGAGATTAGGCTTATTGGCCACAAATAACCAGGATAATCATTGCACACAGATATTTATAAGTTACACACCATATTATCACTTGTTTATTACAATTGATATGACTATTATACGGCGTATAATTGCCAGCCAATATAGTAATTATCACTGATTACACACTGGGTAATCAATAGATCATCATTAATATATACCTCCTTCCATCCTACTGAACGTTATATCAACTCAGCCCCACCCAGCCTGAAGGGTGTATATGATCATATCAAACAAATAATGTGCAAAAGGCTAGGAAATACCGAGTTTGCATCAGAATTACACAGCAGATAATCAGTTTCTTATTGGTTTGGGTCAGTATTACACACCAGATAATCCTTGGGTTGATATTAGATCAAGTCAGCTATTATATGGTGTATAATCCCCAATTCAAACTATCATTTGATAAGCAGAAGCTTGCCAGCCAGAAAAAGATCACTTATTAAACACAAAAAGGGAAAACAGGAATACCAGGATTCTACCTTCCAAATTAGGATGATATAATTGGGACTATTTCTAAGCATCAACCCAATACAGCATAGTTTCCTAGTGCCATAAGAGATGCGTAGAGATACAGCCAATTGATAGTTTCCAGTAGGCTAGCTCAAGAAGAGTGTAGGCTGTAGCTGAAGTGCCATGTAAGCCCTGTAAAGACCAGTAGCAGCACAAGTGCCAAGGACATCCAATCAGGATAGGCATAGCCAGCAAAAATGGACCTATTGCAAAGGTAGCCACTGAGAACTTTCTGAAAGGACAAGAACAAAGGTTGTTGCACTATATATAGATACATACACGTGAAAGGATACTAATAAGCTCTTAGTTACACCTGGATAGATTGCAGCTGCTGACTAGATTGTACTCCAGTCCCAATAAACATAATTATCTTTAAAGCTCTATTATATTGTAGTCTGTAGTGCTCTTTCATAGGACAAGGTAGAGTACACTGGCAAGTCTAACATCTATCTGTAGCTTTGAACATACCAGCAATAACCCAAGTTACTCAACAGCCACAACCCATTTATTGTAAATGGCTTGGTTTAGATCAACCAGACTCTTCATGGGGCTTTTGGGGCTAGCTGCTTGGGAGCTTTCTTCTGGGGGCAGGAAGTTCCAGTTAAGATGGCATTATTTGAGACAAACACTTTCATGAATGACATTTCACTACTTTTATTGAAAACCCGGGAATCAAACCCTGGCCTTCAGAAAATGCCTTGCACCAACTAGGATAGACGGGGACCCACCAGCCTGCCAGTTGAGTCAAAACCTGGACTGCATGAGATACCTTGCCCCAATCAGGAAGGATGGGAACCCAATGGTCTGCCAGCAGCCAAAATTGAAAGTTCAATACCTGCATTGAAAATCCCGTAATCAAACCCTGACCCTCTGAATATAAATTGAGTCACCCAGGATGGACAGGGATCTGCCAACCTGTTGAGTCACAGACTTAAGTTGTTGAATTACTCCACAACCTGCCAGCTTGTTAAGAGAGATTCCCCAAATGGTCACCAGATTGCCACCAACCTTGCACCACTGAGGACCCAGACCTACAAAGAGGTTGTGGCTTGCCTAAAAGAGGTTAAGACAAGGCCTAATACTAGCCCCACTAATAAGCACCAGCTGCTGCCAGTCTCTGGTCCAGAATGGGCAATAGAATCAGTTGGCTCAGGTGATGTAGTGAACAGCAGCAGTGGAACAAAGTATTGCCACTTCAGTTCACCAAAGCAAGCCCAACCAGGATCCACCACCCTCAAAACCCAAGCCAAGATCCATGCCCTGCCAGCAAATTGTCTACATACCTGAAGTCTGTAAAAATTGAAGAGGAAAAATCACATGGTATAAGAACCCCAGCAGCATGAGATAACTCATACTGTAAATTCAGAACCTGAACGTAAAAATGCAGGATTGTCAAATCATTGGTCCAAATTTTGAATCACTTTTGCGGGCAACTCAGCTGAGTAAAAATTAAAATATTTAATAAAATCAACCATTTAATTTAATTTTTTGATTTATTTAAATTGGCAAATTTCAAATCCCTTGAGCAGATAACTCAACTAACAAAAGACAAAACTCAGCAAACAAATGCGGGCTACATGAATCAGAACTATGGGATTTTAATGTACAATTTGAGATTTCCTGTATTTCAAACAAATCATAGACATCATGTAAAACTTAACAAATTTGAATTTGCGGGATTGTCAAATCCAAGAACCAAATTTCAAATCAAAAATGAGGTGAATTTGAAATAAATATAATTTATGAGCATCTAAAAAAAGATGTCAAAGGATCTAGAGTGGATTTGTGCTAATTCTTTTAGGAATCATAGGCATTCTCAAAATTGTCCTATTCCATTTTAGGACTGCTAAAATTTAGATGCTTGATTAAAGTAGATTTTAAAAATGCTAATAATAAAATAGAATTATATATTACAATCTATCTTATCACATTGTCTTTTCCTTGATGTGTTGATAGTTTATTTGCTGTTGATAATGTGCTTGCATTTAATTGGGTAGTTTTACCTCCAGTTGCCTTGACAATAGGAAATCAAGTTGCCTCTGCAACCAATGCTGGTCTCAGGGAGGCAACTTGATTCCTTATTACCAAGGCAACTGGAGGTGAAGCTATCCAATTAAACACAAGCACATTATCAACAGCAAATAAACTATCAACACATCAAGGAAAAGACAATGTGATAAGATAGATTGTAATATATAATTCTATTTTATTATTAGCATTTTTAAAATCTACTGTAATCAAGTATCCTTAATAGCAATACATTAACACTTTTGTAGTAAACTGATGGTTTATCTTTCCCCTGTCAGGAATGACAATTCAGATGCTCCTAAATATCAAAATACGGAACCAGAGTCAAACCCTGGGCAAAATCCTTTGCAGACCGCCAGTCCCATGGGCTGGGAACCCAATAACCCACTACTGTTTGATAAAGTTGTTACCAGCCCGCCAGGACCCAAACCCTTAGCTGTCCTGCAAGATTCTTCAAGCAAACCACCAGTGCAAGATGCCAAAAATTTCCCTGAGGTGCCAACGCCTGACACCAGCAGTTTGCTTGGTGAAATACGCAAGTTTCTCCATGAGAGTTATTCCAAACTCCCCCAAAGTCTGGGGGGAGGCACTGAACCCAATGAGGCACCCAATACCTAAATTGACAAACAGAAGGATTCAAAGTCTTCTCATCCCAAAGCGGCCAGTGGCAAGCTGCCAGTGCCGAGCGCCACACTGCCATCTGAGACCCCCAATGCCAACCCGCCCAAGCCCAGAAAACCCAACCAGGTAGTGAAGCCTGGCAGTATGGTATAAACAACTTTCAGGCTGAGATCAACCCCCATTATCATTTTTAAATAAAGGTTATGAGATATTGGTTTCCTCAATTATTGCCGTATTTTATTCTTGTCATCTGCCAGTTAACCCAAAGATCATCTGATCCCCCTGCCAGCCTGCCAGCTATGTACGCCCTTCCGGTGCTCCCTTTGGTCCTGTTCATTTCACAGAGTACCCCTTAAAGTCTGAGTACAAGGACTACACTGCTGACAACATACTAGCCCAGGATCCCTTGGCCAGAACTACAGAGTTAACCAGATACAACTGAGAAGGCCCTTGGTACGTTACCAAACCCCACCTGTTCAGAGATAAATACAACTTCCTTCCTGCCTACCAAATGGACATGGAACCACCTGTCACCCTCAAACCAATACCTGCCTCTACTGCCAAACTCCCACTGAACCATATCAACAAGCTTTTTGGAATCATATACATTATTCTCACAGGGGTAATAGATACTATTGTCCCCGCTGCTGGTCTGTGGTTGTGGGTGGACAAGTCAATGTCCTACCTCATTAAGTTAGCACCAATCCTTTGGTGGGCCCTGCCCACCCAGTCTGTGACCCGCCAGTTCCCAAACACTAGCAAGCTGGCCAATCAGGGTTGGTTCCCTGACATTATGACAATCTATTTTAAACCTGATACCTTGAGCCCCAAGATGTTAATTATTCTTGGGGCATCTTGTATGTTCTTTGTAATGATAATCACTTATTACACATTTATGATGACCAAGAACCTAATTTCTTCCACGTGGAAGAGTGTGAACGTGAACCTGAACAACCCCAAGGAATCCCACCCCACTGCCAAAACCGCCAAATGACCCTCCTCTCAGGTTCAGAATGTGATAGTCAACCAATACTTCATCAAAGTGGAGATGCCCCAGATGGGAAAGCTCACTCTTGAAGAGGCCTGCCGCGCCATGCCAGTGCTCTGACTACATTTTCAAGCCAATGTCCTGTCCTATTCCAGTGACACCAAGAAGGTGCTTGAAGTAGCTGTCATGATATTAGGAGACACCCTTGATTGGTTTAGCAAAGCCACTGCCAAAGACGTGGAATTCTGTCTAGATTATGCCAAGTATGAAGCCAAGTTGATGGCCACAGGGGAAGCCTGCAACACCAGATACTACACCCTGAATTTTTTGTTGGAAATCCAGCAGGGCACCTGTCCCATCCAAGCGTACATTGAAAAATTCCTCAAACTAAAGACCCACACCCAACTGGAAGACAAACTGGCAGCCATTATCTTCCAAAAGGGAGTCAACTTAGCAATGAAGGACATGTTGAAGCACCATCTGCCCGCCCTCAGCCTAGACAATCTGGTTCCCCTGTGCAAGGGCCTTAGCATGAACCAAGAGAATGCTGGCCCCTCCCAGACCTGCCAAACCCGAGCACCAACCCCCAACAGAACAGGAATGGCACCTGAAGAGCTCCAACGACACTACCATAAAGGACTCTATTATACTGCCATGAGCCGGGCCACTTGATCAGAGCCTGCCCTAAGAAGAACACTGCCCCAATCACACTGGCGCAAATGAACACTTCTTCCCAGTCTTACAAATTTATCCAAGTGACCATAGAACTATTAGGAAACAAGTGCCAGATTGAAGCTTTTATTGATACAGGAGCTGATGAAAGCTTCATTGACGCTGGCCTGGCAAAGGAACTAGGCTTGACAGCCTCAGAGCGTAGCCTACAAGTAGTCATGAGAAACAGCTTTTTGGACACTGGCTACAAGTGTGAACAAGAACTTCTGTTGAAAATTGAACATAATGTGTACCCATTGTCCCTGATCCTCTTGCCAGGACTACCCCACCCCCTTATACTGGGCAACTCCTGGTCCGACAGACATGGTCTGATCCTGAACTATCACAAAAAAACTGCCACACTGGGCTGGCCTGAATCTTGTGACACTGTCCCCTTTTGCATGAGCCATGGCCAAACCCCTACCAACAAACTCTTAACCATAAAGATAGAACCTAGTGTCAGGATACTGACCACCCTCTTACAGAGATGGAACCATGTGTTTAGTGAAGAAGCAGCCACAAAAATACCCAGTCATTCAATCTACAATCACGCCATAGACCTGATGTCAGGAACCCAACCTCACCACAGCCCCATCTACAGCTTCAACCACTGCAAAAAAGTAGCCTTGAAAGCATACCTGGAGGATATGATAAGAAAGGGTTTCATTCAAGTGTCAAAAGCCCCCTGCTTGTCACCCATGCTGTTTGTAGGAAAAAAGATGGTGGGATGCATCCATGAATAAACTACCAGAAGCTGAATGACATTACAGTGAAGAACTTCTACCCCATCCCCAATGCTGACAATCTCTGTGATGTACTGACTAGAGCCCAGGTGTACTCAAAAATTGACCTTAGAGATGTGTTCAATCAAATCCAAATCAAGGACAGAGATGAATACAAAACAGCTTTAAAACCCTGATATGGGTTGTACAAGTACCTAGTAATGCCATTTGGCCTGTGCAACGCCCCCAGCACTTTCCAAAGGATGATCAATACTGTCCTAGGGGAATACCTTGACCAATTTTGTGTGGCATACTTGGACGACATCCTCATCTACAGCAATTCACACAAAGAGCACCTCCAACACCTGGACCTGATACTAAAAAAACTCTCCCAAGCCAACCTACACGCCAAACTTAAGAAATGTGAATTCTTTCAGACTGAAGTCAAATTCCTGGGATATGTGGTGAAGACTGGCAGTTTTGCTATGGCACAGGACAAAGTAGAAGCAATAACAGCTTGGCCGGTACCCAAATGCAGAAAGGATGTGAGAAGTTTTTTGGGCCTGGCAAATTAAAGCAGGGATTTCATCCAAAATTTTTCTCACACTACTCTGCCCCTGACCCGCCTTTGCTCTGACAAGGTCACCTTTGTCTGGACTCTGGAATGTACTACCTCCTTTGAAACCTTGAAACTTGCCTTCACCTCTGCCCTTGTCCTGGCCATGTGTCATAAAAGTTGCAGCAAAAGGTTGCTAGTTTCTACAAACAGTTAGTCAGTGACCTAATTCTTAATACTATACCTGTTGATGGTATAGTGACAGCCTATGAAGAACAGAAGAATAATAAGGTGTATAGACAAAACTGGTATTTATTTAGATAGTATCACACTTATATAGTGTGAGGCGGGGGGATTGCCACCAGAGGCAGGGAAGCACAGACAGAAGAACTTCTCAAATGGAGGAGAGTGGATTGACACAGCTAAAAGTCCCGTGCAAGAGAACATCCGCTTTCTTGCAGCTTTCCTTAAGGAGGTAGATATAAATAACTTTTTGTTTTATTTATAATCCCAGAAGTGAAGCCTGTGCCTTGTGCGCATTCAAAAGGCAAATCAAACACCTGTTTTAGGGGCGTTTTAAATGTCTTTATCACTAGTAGAATCAGGATGCAATAGCAGGACCACACAATTGTTCCATCACTTAATCCCTAGATGGACAACTTTATGTCTAATCTATTCAGGATCTGCGACATTTCCCTCCACTGGATTAGACAACAGGTTTAAAAATGGCTGTTGTCTCAAGGTGACAGCTATGGTGAACAGTCCCTCTAGAAGAGTCACAAGAAGAGTCTTGAAGAAGGTGCAAGTGGTAATTCCAAAGAGGCGCAAGCATACCAGACCAGTGGAGGTGATGAAGGCAGCAGGGAAGCAAGTAGTCCTGCATGATGTGTATGGCAGCTATCTGGACTTGGGGGTTCACTTAGATCAGATAATAGTGCCTCAGCTGGCCTTAGAGGGGACAGACCCATTGTTTGCTGCACTGTTCCTAGCTTTGAGTAAGCCCAGGGAGGTGACAGGAACTGGGTTGCAGAAGGGTAATAGTATCCATTGGCGGTTCTCCATGTGGGCGGAAGAAGAATACTTGGAGGCTCAGCTGAAGGAATTCCAATTTGAGGGTCAAGGTCTTTCAGTCTTGCAACAGGGGACAGTATCTAACATAGTGAAGTCAGTCCTTTGCGCTTGGCCAACACCTGGGGTTACCAAGGCTCAACCAGTCAGTTGGAAAACCTCTGACAACTTTGAGCAACGTCTTTGGCGAGCCTTCCAGGAAGTGTTGAAGTCATACACAGTGGAGGGGACTGCCCATCTGGTGCCAATGGTGATGGCTGGCAACCTTGTTCTTTGAGGAACCAACCGCTGTGATACCAAGCAGGAGAAGAACATGGGGGTCTTCCTTGAGTGGGTCTTATCTTTATTCTACAGGGTGGGTGGTCAGGTCCCAGTAGAGTATGCCCTTTGTGAGAGTCTTCTGTGGGACTGTATCTTCTTGGGGGTCACTTTTCCTGTGGACATAGGGGTCAATTGTGTGTCTCGCTTGGTGGGGATTTGTTACCCAATCCTTGGTCATTGGCTTTATGGATCTGTAGGCAACCAGTTGTGTTTCTTGGCTGTCATTCAGGTGGTAGAACAGTTGGTGAGGTACTGGAAGAGTCTTGTCAGTCTACAATAAACAACTTGTTCTTTTATTCTTATTCCTCATACTTTGGTGCAACACTATTGCAAATAGGACAACAACCCATGGAATTTTTTGATTAGGCTTTTGATTCTTTGGGTTATTGTACTCATTGGGGCTTACTCTTGGTCACTAGGAGCAGCACACATATACTGAGCGTGTAATCTAGTGATCAATTGCCCAGAATGGGGCTCCTTAAGGGTGTAGGAGTTGGGGCTGGTCTTCTGGATAACTTGAACTGGACCTTGCCAAAGGGAGGCAAGTTTAGATTTGCGGCTGTACCCTCTATTGCTGAAGAAGTAGACTGAGTCTCCTACCAGGTAAGGGGGTAAGGCAGGGCGTTTGAATGCAGCTTCTTCTAGGTCTTGCAACTTATGGTTTAAGTTTACGGTGTAAGCCTCTGATTGCAAGCAAATAAGGGTTTGAACCAGCTTGTTGAGGTACGCCTTTGGGGACACAGCCAGGCTGGGCTTTACCAAGGAATATAGTAAAGGGGAAAGTCCTGGTTGCCAGCTGTAGAGCAGTTGGAAGGGAGGCTTGCCAGTGGCCCAATGGTACCCAATGTTGTATGCAAAGGTGACCACAGGCAGGAAGGTATCCCATTCAGTCTCATGTTGGTGACTGAGCTTCTGGAGTATCTGGACCAGGCTCTCATTAGTGTGCTCTACCATGCCATTTGTCTGTGGGTGATAAGGAGTGGATAGTGTCCCACAGATTTCCATCAGTTGGTTGAGGCGGGGGATGATATAACTGGTGAAGTTGGTACCATTGTCTGTCAGAAGGATCTGGGGGCAACCATGTTTGTATATGATATTCTCCAGGATGAACGTGGCTGTCACCAGTGCAGATTGGTTGGGAATTGCCTTGGCCTCTACCCATTTAGTCAGATGGTCAACTGCCATAATGATGAACTTGTTGCAACTGTTGGTAGCTGGCAGGGGGCCCACTACGTCAATGGCTACAGTGTGGAAGGCAAACCCAGTGCATACCAGTCTGTGTTGAAACTTGGCAACCTTAGGCCTCTCAATGTTACAGTCATGACAGTTGGCTAGCATATCCACTACGTCAGTATGCATTCCTTCCCAGAAGCGGTGCTGCTGTAGCAGAGCTAACGTCTTCTGTATGCCACCATGGCCAGTGGTCTTGCAAGCAGCCACCACTGAGTCCATGTGTAGGGATGGGCATATGTAGGGTAGCCAAGAGTCTCCACAAAGCTTCAGGAGTTGTCCCTTAGAGACCTTGGTATCAACAGCTAACTTCTTGAGAGCCCTCTGAATCTCTACTGGCTCCTCTCCCCACAAAGAAGGA